>CM046453.1:11410228-11801893 GCA_025506515.1 Flaveria trinervia
AAAAATAGAAAAAATAAAGCCAAATGGAAAGTAGACGTAAAAAAGTTGAACACCACACGTGAAATATAAAACATTAAAAACAATAAGTAAGTGCACCTATGAACAACACATTGTAATGAGGCCATTAAACCAGAAACAATAGGCATGAAAATGTTGAACCACACAGGCATGTTGCGGTGTGTTAACTTGTATATTTAAATGAAAACGTATAACGAAAAATTTATAAAAGATGAAACGTATAGAAAACTAAAATTAAAGAATAATAATTGTAAGGATTAAATTGTAAAAGATGTAAAGATACAACGGTCAAAAGTACAGGGGTCAAAAGTAAGATATTAATAAACTAATAAATTACCAACTCCCATAGTGGAGTTAGTACGACAATGAAGCTTTGAACCTCACTTCGTGAATTCAAATCCGAACCAACTAGGGTTTTAGTCCCGGAGTGCGTTACGCTAATAGGTTTTGGCTCGTGTAGTGGCGCAACTATTGTCAAATGGTAGTAAGCTCCATGGTTTCCCGATGAACGCCAAACCCCTCATCTAAACCCGCAGGTCCGCTTCAGACAACATAGTGGGCAGACATTGAGGGGTGATAGGTCTCTAACTTGTCGAAGATGCGATCGCCACTCAAAAATTATGAAGACCCTAAAAATAAGGTTAGGCAAAATTAGTTTATGAATACATTTAATTCATATTATATATAAGTTATGAATTATTATGTACACTTATATGTTAAAATTATACGTATGCATGTTTACATACATATCCTACGAATGCATGTGCCATCTTTTGTTAAGTACATATGTGTATTATGTGTTTATATGTATATATATATATATATATATGTTGCACATATGCATGGTTGTATGCATGTATAATTTTACGTGTGCATGTATCCATATTCATAAGTCATGGATATCAAAAACAATATGATCTTATATTTCAACTCAATAACATCAAACCATTCACCAAATGATACGAAAACATAACTCAAACAAACACCTCAATACAAGATAACATCAAAGAAGCTTACAATAAAACAAAACTAAGCAAAACTTAAACACTTAACACCTAAACCTCAACATAAGCATAATCTAAGCTTTAGTCTCGGTTCATTGGCATCCGATTAACAATCTAAAACACCCAATTAATGACCAATGACTCACCACCTTCTTTGAATGCCACCTATCTCCATCATAAACTAAGAACCCGCCACCTAGCATCCTAAGAACTAACCAATCCAGCCTATAATCTCCACATCACACACTCTAGGTATAGAGTTCATGATTACAAAGCCACTATAACATGTAAACTCTCGGCCGATGGATTGCACACACAAATCACGATCATCTCTCGGTTGCCCTCACTAATTCTCTAAACTCTCGGTCACCATCATCTTAACCGAATACCACAACCATTTTCATCTCCACACCTCGTTCACGATTCCTTCTAAATCGCAAATTACAACGGATTAAGGGATATTGGAAACTTTGGAAGCTCAAGACACTTCACACGTTGAAGAATAGGAGAAAGAAGCTACCATTAACCTCTCCTTTGTCAAAATCAAGGTTTCACTCCTTAAACCATGATTAGTTAAGATTACAAGAACTATACATATGTTAACACAAAACATATGACCAACCCTTTTGATTTAGCATTTAAGATCTTTATGAATTCTATAAAATATCAAGTTTATTTAAAAAGTCAGTAAGAAAGTTTTAAAAATCTGAAATAAATAAAGTAATCTTGATAATCAAAAGTTATATAAAGAAAATTATCAATTAAGGGTTAAAAATTCTATGTGCAACTTGTTAAATTCAATTTATTATGTAACGACTATGATGTGAAACAAAACATTGGAGGCATGTTTATAATATTAAAAATTATAGTTCTGCAGATTTTGATGCCATTCCTATGAGTAAAGTAATTTATAAAATTATTTTAGTATTTGAAGGAAAAATTTATGCTGGAAGAACTGAACCTGAATAAAGCTGAGGAAATTATATTTAACCCTTATGAATTATAGGATTTACATAAAAAGTTTCGTGACCTAACTTGAAGTTATGAATAAGTTATGAATTTTGAAAGTTTCTGCCACATAAAAATCGAGAAAAATACTTAACTTGCAATAAATTATGAAAAAAAATTACAAAAAATATGAAAAGCTGAAAAGAAATGCTATATGAAAATAAGATTTTTTGGACATATTATGATATTTTTACTAAATATTAGTAAAATGATGAAAATCATAAAAATTGACTCTGTTGTGATTTAGGATTTGGAAAAGTTTTGAGAAGTTATATATATAGTGTCAAAAATTCTGATAATTTTTTTAGAATTTTCAGAAAGTCGAAGGTAATTTTAACAGTTTATTTGAATATTTCAAAATTTATAAGAAATAAACTGAAAATAATTAAAATATGAAATCTGAGTATGTTATGTTTTATTTCATTACCTATTTATTGTAACAATTTTGATATTGTTTGAGGTACTAAAAATTTTGAAGAAAATATTTATGTTTTCTAAACTATAAATATTTTTGTTATAGGTGATTCTTGGAGTAAAGGTGAGATTCATAGCCTCATTTTTATTTTTATAAACTTTTGGGGGAAAAGAATACTATTGATTTTATGATTGATGCAAATTTTGAGATGTACTGTCATTTATGTTAAACCATTAATTCGGATGTGGAACCGTAGGATAATATAGGTAGCGTTACTTAGGAAATAATTTCCTGCACCAAAAGGAGAGTGTTGTGATGCTATATTATCTGATTTATGAATCAGTTAGACAATATAGTTGATCTGATTATTAAGTAAGGTTTGGTTGTGTTTGATGCATCAATAATATTTTATGTAAGATAAACCTATGAACTCACCAACATTATGTTGACTATTTTGAGTATGCTTTTTTCAGGAATTCATCATGTCTAACAGCTTAATGTTCTCTTTTGATGTGTATAACGGCTGGGGAGAAGTTATGGGGAAAGTCTGTGTGAATCTAACTGTGAATATGTATGATCTCAGCATATCAGTGGACGCTCATTTCCACTATTACTGAAGATGTAGCAGTTAGAAAATATGTTGTAATAGGATTATATTAGATCAAATTTTGACTATCATGATTTAATGTAATCCTAACCTTATTATTATCTTATGAAGCATGTTTTGTTATGTTTAATATATGTTGCTGTGCTATCTGAAACTCTATTAATCAATGAGATCTGTACAACAAGTCACACCCAAATAATCATCTCACGCTTCCGCTGGGATGTGACAGGTTGGTATCAGAGCCATTGGTTATAGAGAATTAGGTATCATAAAATGCTTAGACTATAACCATAAGCTCATATTGTATGTTATGTGTATACGTAAATTTTTTTGATTTCATGAATATTTTAACATTTAGTATATTTAAAGGTAAAAGATTTATTTATGTGAAAGTAAGTGACTAACCATTTTGCTCAAAATTATAAAAGACTTTTTGCAGCTATGAACACTAATAATTACCACAGTGAGACTGACCCGTCTGAATATTCAAACCATAGCAATTATAGAGAAATCACATCTGAACCGAACATCAGCAAGTCATGGAAATTTCCGAACTGAAATGGAAAATAATCATAAGCCAAAATTTTATGTCCGGCAGGCACCAAATAACAGTAGGAGGATATACCATTAAGACCCCCAAGAAAAGGTACGACCCCAAAACAGATTTAAGACTAATCAAGATAAGGATGCAGAAATACAAGATGCTGACTCTCTCAAGAAGGAGGAAAGAGAGCAAGAAAAAAGTAAATGAAGGACAAATTATGACAGACCAACAGACTCTTAAAAGACTTAAGAAAATCCAACAGGAAATTAAGAATAATCAGAAGGATGTTAAAGAATTGAAGACACCCAAGAAAAACATCTTTTCAAGAATATGGAATGGGTTCAGGGAAATTAGAATTTATTCTTAATATGCAAAAAATCCTAATAAGAACTTATGTGCAATATATCTTTTGTGTTTGAAATTATTGTTTTTAAGTGTTACCTAAAATGCTATTAATTTATATATATATTGACTATAATTACCTATAGAAAAATCATGCCGCCAAGAAGGAACACACAGCCAGTAAGAAGAACGGCGTGAGTTGGACGACCTAGTACTCGACTCGGAGAAGAAACACCCGTGAATAACCCCAATGAAGATGATAGAATTTCATGAATAGTAACACAATAGATTGAGGTTGCTATACCCACATTAGTAACCAACTTCAACAAAACCTAAACTTGGAACTACAACACCAGATGACGAAAAACCCATCAAAGACACCATAAGAGGGCAACCGAAAGAAGGAACTATAACAGAAAAAGGATGCTCCTATAAGGCTTTCATGTCATGTAGACCTCGGGAATTTGATGGTAAAGGCGGAGCTGTACAGGCCCTACGATGGTTGGATGAGATGGAATCAACCTTAGAGATCAGCAATTGTGCTAACAACAATAAATCTTGTTTGCTTCACATTCACTAAAGGGAGAGGTACAATCCTGGTGGAAAATGAAACTACACACCAAAGGTAGGAAGGTTATGAATAAATTAAGTTGGAACGAATTCAGGGGTTTAGTAATAGAAAAATATTGTCCCTACAATGAAATAGAAAAATTAGAGACTGAATTCTTAGCACTCGAAAGAAAGGGGCAACACATCTAGAGTATACAGACAGATATAATGAACTCTCAAGATTAGTACCACATCTAGTTACCCCAGAAGCAAAAAGAATAGGAAGATATATTTGGGGACTAGTACCACAAATAAGAGGGCTAGTAAAATCTGCTATGCCTAAAACTTTCCAAGATGCCGTAAGCCTATCAGGAGCTTAACTGACGAAATGACGAAATGACGAAAGATAAGAAACAGATCATTAAGTAACCCTAGATCAGGAGAGAAGAGGGAAAGGAATGATGATAATTCAAGAGGAAAGTTTAGAGGAATAGTCAGAAAAGGATAGCCCGATAACCCACCCGAAACTTCTCAGGGATGACACAGAAAAGAAACTACAAACCACGAACCTGCCATGGTGTAGTACCTGTCAGAGATACCATCAAGGTAATTACGCAATAGTAATCTGTTACAATGCAAGAAAAGGGACCTATATCCCGAGACTATAAGAGCCCCACTAACAAAACCAGTTTGCTATCAATGTGGAACTGAAGACCACTTCGAAACAAATGTCCACAACTGAAGGGTAAGGCTCCAGTCAACCAAAACAACCTCGAGGAAAGAGCTTTTATATACAAGCTGAAGAAGCTCAACACGAACCAGAGGTTGTAACGGGTACATTTCCTATAAACAGTCAGTACGCTACCATACTATTTGATGCAGGAGCAACTCTTAGTTTTGTGTCAAACACATTTAGACCACTGCTTAACTTAACCTCAGAAGAGCTAAATCAAAATATATGATAGAATTAGCTGATGGTAAGGTAATTGAAGCTCGTGAAATTATTTCTAATTGTACTATAAACTTAGGATATTGTTTCAATATAGATTGATTCCTATCAATCTAGGAGGATTTGATATTGTTGTAGGAATGGATTGGTTGAGTAAAAATCAGGCTGAAATAATATGTGGCAAGAAAATGATAAGAATTCCTTTGATTAATGAAACACTATGTGTATATGGTGAGAAACCTAGAGGTACAATGAAGATAATTTCTTGTAAGAACGCACAAAAGTGTTTAAAATAGAAATGTTAGCTTTCCTAACGCATATTGTTGACACCCAAGTAGCTAAAGAGAGCTTAGAAAGTGTTTCTATTGTTAATGAATATCCTGATATATTCCTGACGAATTACCTGGTTACCTCCCCATCGTCAAGTAGAATTCAAAATAGAATTAGTACTAGGGACCACTCCTATAGCTAAAGCACCATATCATTTAGCACCAATAGAAATGAAGGAATTAATGAATCAACTACAAGAGCTATTAGATAAGGGATTTATACGTCCTAGTACATCACCTTGGGGTGCACCAGTTCTATTGTTAAAAAGAAAGATGGAACTTTCAGGATGTGTATTGACTATAAAGAACTCAATAAAGTGACTATAAAGAATAGATATCCTTTACCCCGGATAGATGATTTATTTGATCAATTACAAGGGTCTAGTTTTCAAAGATTGACTTAAGGTCAGGATATCATCAATTGAGAATTCAAGAGGAGGACATACCAAGGACTGCATTTAGAACAAGATATGGTCATTATGAATTTCTTGTAATGCCATTTGGGTTAACTAATGCTCCAACAGCATTTATGGATCTAATGAATAGGATGCAAACCTACCTAGATAAGTTTGTCATAGTTTTTATAGATGACATTATAATCTATTCCAAAAACAAGGAGGATCATGAACAACACTTAAGGTTGACTTTGGAATTGTTAAGAAAAGAAAATTTATATGTAAAATTCTCAAAATGCGAATTCTGGAAAAGGGAAGTACAATTCCTTGGACACATCGTTAATCAAGAAGGTATACAGGTAGACCCGCAAAAATAGAAGCTCTTCAGAAATGGGAAGATCAAAAACACCAATAGAAGTACGTCAATTTTTAGGATTGGCAGGATATTATAGAAGATTCATAGAAAATTTCTCAAGAATAGCTCAACCACTCATAGAATTAACTCAAAAAGACAGACCCTATATTGGGAAGAAAAGCAAAAGGCTGCATTTGAGTTATTAAAAGATATATTATGCAGTGCTCCTATCTTAGCATTACCAGAAGGGACTTATGATTTTATTGTATATTGTGATGCCTCACGTCAAGGATTTGGATGTGTTCTAATGCAAAGAAATAAGGTAATAGCTTATGCCTCTAGACAACTTAGGGGTAGTGAAAAGAATTATACTACTCATGATTTGGAATTAGGAGCAGTAATATTTGCACTTAAAATCTGGAGACATTATCTGTATGGCACAAGGTGTACAATATATACAGATTATAAAATCTTGCAGTATATCTTTGATCAGAAAATGTTGAATATGAGGCAAAGAAGATGGATAGAACTACTAAGTGATATGATTGTGAAAAAAAGTATCTTCTAGGAAAAGCAAATGTAGTAGCCGATGCTTTAAGTAGGAAAGAAAGAACAAAACAATTACGAGTATGTGCCATGAGAATGGAATTGTGTTCTAATTTGATAAGTCAAATACGGGAAGCTCAGCAAAAAGATAAGTTAGCATTAAAAGGGCAAATGAAAGATTTAAAAGAAGACACAAATGGAGTTCTGGAATTTAAAGGAAGAACTTGAATACCAGATAATGTTATACTTAGAAAGCTTGTTCTACAAGAGGTACATAAATCAAGGTATTCTGTACATCCAGGGAATAACAAAATGTACAAAGGTTTAAAAAGCCAATACTGGTAGCCAGGCATGAAGAAATCAGTCGGAGAATTTGTAGGCAAATGTGATATTGCTCAAGAGTAAAGCTGAATATAAAAAACCCACTGGATACTTGCAACAGCCAGAAATTCCAGAATGGAAATGGGATCAAAAACTATGGATTTTGTAACCAAATACAAGGACTTCAAATGGATATGACACTATATGGGTTATAGTGGACAGGCTAACAAAATCAACAAATTTCCTACCAATCAGGGAAGATTATAAAATGGAGAAATTGGCAAGAATTTACATAAAAGAAGTTGTATCCAGACATGGAATACCTATTTCAATTATATCAGACAGAGATAGTAGATTCACGTCCAGATTCTGGCAGACCTTCACAAAAGCTTAGGAACTCAGATAAATCTGAGTACATCATATCATCCACAGACAGATGGTCAAAGTGAGAAACCAATCAAAACTTCGGAAGATATGTTACGAGGTTGTGCATTAGATTTTGGTGGAAATTGGATACACATCTTCCTTTAATAGAATTTTCTATAATAACAGTTATCATTCAAGTATTGGAACAACATCCTTTGAAGCTTTATATGGAAGGAAGTGTAGATCACCCTTATGTTGGGATGAATATCGAGACATACACTTACAGGACCTGAATTGATACAAAAAACCTCAGATAAAATCTTGAAATTAAAAACAGGTTGAAAGCTTCTAGGGATCGACAGAAAAATATGCTGATAAAAGAAGAAAACCGTTGGAATTTCAAATTGGAGATAAGGCTATTTAAAGGTTTCACCCACAAAAGGCATAGTTCGATTTGAAAGAAGAAATAAGTTAAATCCTAGGTATATTGGTCCATTTGAACTCACTGATAGAATGGTTCAGTAGCATATAAGTTGGATCTGCCTTCAGAATTAAGTGAAGTACACAACATTATTCATGTGTCCAATCTAAAGAAATGTCTAGCAGACGAGACATTAAAAGTTCCAGTTCAAGAGATAAAAATAGACAAGAAACTACACTTTATTGAAGAACCAATACCATAGTAGATAAAGAGGTGAAACGGTTAAGAAGAAGTAAGATTCCTATAGTGAAAGTAAGTGGAATGCCAAAAGAGGTCCGGAATACACTTGGCAAAGAGAAGATGAGATTTTGAGGAAGTATCCCCACTTATTGGAAATCAGTAACAGATAAGTTCCCCTTAACTTTAGATATTATCTTCTAAGTAAATTTCGGGCGAAATTATTTTTACGGGGGAGAATTGACGACCCAAAAATAAGGTTAGGCAAAATTAGTTTATGAATAAATTTAATATATATTATATATAAGTTACGAATATTATGTACACTTATATGTTAAAATTATATGTATGCATGTTTACATACATATCCTACGAGTGCATGTGCCATCTTTTGTTAAATACATATGTGTATTATGTGTTTATGTATATTATATATAAGTTGCACGTATGCATGTTGCATGCATGTATAATTTTACGTGTGCATGTATCCATATTCATAAGTCATGGATATCCGATCAACATAAGCATAATCTAAGCTTAGTCTCGGTTCATGGCATCTGATTAACAATCTAAAACACCCAATTAATGACCAATGAGTCACCACCTTCTTGAATGCCACCTATCTCCATCATACACTAAGAACCTGCCACCTAGCATCCTAAGAACCAACCAATCCAGCCTATAATCTCCACATCACACACTCTAGGTATAGAGTTCATGATTACAAAGCCATTATAACATGTAAACTCTCGGCCGATGGATTGCACACACAATCACGATCATCTCTCGGTTGCCCTCACTAATTCTCTAAACTCTCGGTCACCATCATCTTAACCGAATACCACAACCATTTTCATCTCCACTCCTCGTTCACGATTCCTTCTAAATCGCAAATTACAACGATTAAGGGATATTGGAAACTTTGGAAGCTCAAGACACTTACACACGTTGAAGAATAGGAGAAGAAGCTACCATTAACCTCTCCTTCTGTCAAAATCAAGGTTTCACTCCTTAACCATGATTATTAAGATTACAAGAACTATACATATGTTAAACAACCACATATGACCAACCCTTTTGATTTAGCATTTAAGATCTTTATGAATTCTATAAACATATCAAGTTTATTTAAAAAGTCAGTAAGAAAGTTTTAAAAATCTGAAATAAATAAAGTAAATCTTGATAATCAAAAGTTATATAAAGAAAATTATCAATTAAGGTTAAAAATTCTATGTGCAACTTGTTAAATTCAATTATTATGTAACTGACTATGATTGTGAAACAAAACATTGGAGGCATGTTTATAATATTAAAAATTATAGTTCTGCAGATTTTGATGCCATTCCTATGAGTAAAGTAATTTATATAAATTATTTTAGTATTTGAAGGAAAAATTTATGCTGGAAGAACTGAACCTGGAATAAAGCTGAGGAAATTATATTTAAAACCCTTATGAATTATAGGATTTACATAAAAAGTTTCGTGACCTAACTTGAAGTTATGAATAAGTTATGAATTTTGAAAGTTTCTGCCACATAAAAATCGAGAAAAATACTTAACTTTGCAATAAATTATGAAAAAATTACAAAAAATATGAAAAGCTGAAAAGAACATGCTATATGAAAATAAGATTTTTTGGACATATTATGATATTTTTACTAAATATTAGTAAAAATGAAAATCATAAAAATTGACTGTTGTGATTTAGGATTTGGAAAAGTTTTGAGAAGTTATATATAGTGTCAAAAATTCTGATAATTTTTTTAGAATTTTCAGAAAGTCGAAGGTAATTTTAACAGTTTATTTGAATATTTCAAAATTTATAAGAAATAAACTGAAAATAATTAAAATATGAAATCTGAGTATGTTATGTTTTATTTCATTACCTATTTATTGTAACAATTTTGATATGTTTGAGGTACTAAAAATTTTGAAGAAAATATTTATGTTTTCTAAACTATAAATATTTTTGTTTATAGGTGATTTCTTTCTTGAGTAAAGGTGAGATTCATAGCCTCATTTTTATTTTTATAAACTTTTGGGGGAAAAGAATACTATTGATTTTATGATTGATGCAAATTTTGAGATGTACTGTCATTTATGTTATAACCATTAATTCGGATGTGGAACCGTAGGATAATATAGGTAGCGTTACTTAGGAAATAATTTCCTGCACCAACAGGATGAGTGTTGTGATGCTATATTATCTGATTTATGAATCATGTTATGACATATAGTTGATCTGATTATTAAGTAAGGTTTGGTTGTGTTTGATGCATCAATAATATTTTATGTAAGATAAACCTATGAACACCAACATTATGTTGACTATTTTGAGTATGCTTTTTTCAGGAATTCATCATGTCTAACAGCTTAATGTTCTCTTTATGTGTATAACGGCTGGGGAGAAGTTGGGGAAAGTCTGTGTGAATCTAACTGTGAATATGTATGATCTCAGCATATCAGTGGACGCTCATTTCCACTATTACTGAAGATGTAGCAGTTAGAAAATATTTGTAATAGGATTATAATTAGATCAAATTTTGACTATCATGATTTAATGTAATCCTAACCTTATTATTATCTTATGAAGCATGTTTTGTTATGTTTAATATATGTTGCTGTGCTATCTGAAACTCTATTAATCAATGAGATCTGTACAAACAAGTCACAACCAAATAATCATCTCACGCTTCCGCTGGGATGTGACAGGTTGGTATCAGAGCCATTGGTTATAGAAATTAGGTATCATAAAATGCTTAGACTATAACCATAAGCTCATATTTGTATGTTATGTGTATACGTAAATTTTTTTGATTTCATGAATATTTTAACATTTAGTATATTAAAGGTAAAAGATTTATTTATGTGAAAGTAAGTGACTAACCATTTTGCTCAAAATTATAAAAGACTTTTTGCAGCTATGAACACTAATAATTACCACAGTGAGACTGACCCGTCTGAATATTCAAACCATAGCAATTATAGAGAAATCACATCTGAACCCGAACATCAGCAAGTCATGGAAATTTCCCGAACTGAAATGGAAAATAATCATAAGCCAAAATTTTATGTCCGGCATGCACCAATAACAGTAGGAGGATATACCATTAAGACCCCCAAGAAAAAGGTACGACCCAAAAACAGATTTAAGACTAATCAAGATAAGGATGCAGAAATACAAGATGCTGACTCTCTCAAGAAGGAGGAAGAGAGCAAAAGAAAAAAGTAAATGAAGGACAAATTATGACAGACCAACAGACTCTTAAAAGACTTAAGAAAATCCAACAGGAAATTAAGAATAATCAGAAGGATGTTAAAGAATTGAAGACACCCAAGAAAAACATCTTTTCAAGAATATGGAAATGGGTTCAGGGAAATTAGAATTTACTTTCTTAATATGCAAAAAATCCTTAATAAGAACTTATGTGCAATATATCTTTTGTGTTTGAAATTATTGTTTGTTAAGTGTTACCTAAAATGCTATTAATTTATATATATATTGACTATAATTACCTATAGAAAAATCATGCCGCCAAGAAGGAACACACAGCCAGTAAGAAGAACGGCGTGAGTTGGACGACCTAGTACTCGACTCGGAGAAGAAACACCCGTGAATACAACCCCCAATGAAGATGATAGAATTTCATGAATAGTAACACAATAGATTGAGGTTGCTATACCCACATTAGTAACCCAACTTCAAAACCTAAACCTTGGAACTACAACACCAGATGACGAAACACCCATCAAAGACACCATAAGAGGGCAACCGAAAGAAGGAACTATAACAGAAAGGATGCTCCTATAAGGCTTTCATGTCATGTAGACCTCGGGAATTTGATGGTAAAGGCGGAGCTGTACAGCCCTACGATGGTTGGATGAGATGGAATCAACCTTAGAGATCAGCAATTGTGCTAACAACAATAAATCTTGTTTGCTTCACATTCACTAAAGGGAGAGGTACAATCCTGGTGGAAAATGAAACTACACACCAAAGGTAGGAAGGTTATGAATAAATTAGTTGGAACGAATTCAGGGGTTTAGTAATAGAAAAATATTGTCCCTACAATGAAATAGAAAAATTAGAGACTGAATTCTTAGCACTCGAAATGAAAGGGGCAACACATCTAGAGTATACAGACAGATATAATGAACTCTCAAGATTAGTACCACATCTAGTTACCCCAGAAGCAAAAAGAATAGGAAGATATATTTGGGGACTAGTACCACAAATAAGAGGGCTAGTAAAATCTGCTATGCCTAAAACTTTCCAAGATGCCGTAAGCCTATCAGGGAGCTTAACTGACGAAATGACGAAATGACGAAATGATAAGAAACAGATCATTAAGTAACCCTAGATCAGGAGAGAAGAGGAAATGGAATGATGATAATTCAAGAGGAAAGTTTAGAGGAAATAGTCAGAAAAGGATAGCCCGATAACCCACCCCCGAAACTTCTCAGGGATGACACAGGAAAAGAAACTACAAACCACGAACCTGCCATGGTGTAGTACCTGTCAGAGATACCATCAAGGTAATTACGCAATAGTAATCTGTTACAATTGCAAGAAAAAGGGACCTATATCCCGAGACTATAAGAGCCCCACTAACCCAAAACCAGTTTGCTATCAATGTGGAACTGAAGACCACTTTCGAAACAAATGTCCACAACTGAAGGGTAAGGCTCCAGTCAACCAAAACAACCCTCGAGAAAGAGCTTTTATAATACAAGCTGAAGAAGCTCAACACGAACCAGAGGTTGTAACGGGTACATTTCCTATAAACAGTCAGTACGCTACCATACTATTTGATGCAGGAGCAACTCTTAGTTTTGTGTCAAACACATTTAGACCACTGCTTAACTTAACCTCAGAAGAGCTAAATCAAAAATATATGATAGATTAGCTGATGGTAAGGTAATTGAAGCTCGTGAAATTATTTCTAATTGTACTATAAACTTAGATGGATATTGTTTCAATATAGATTTGATTCCTATCAATCTAGGAGGATTTGATATGTTGTAGGAATGGATTGGTTGAGTAAAAATCAGGCTGAAATAATATGTGGCAAGAAAATGATAAGAATTCCTTTGATTAATGAAACACTATGTGTATATGGTGAGAAACCTAGAGGTACAATGAAGATAATTTCTTGTAAGAACGCACAAAAGTGTTTAAAATAGAAATGTTTAGCTTTCCTAACGCATATTGTTGACACCCAAGTAGCTAAAGAGAGCTTAGAAAGTGTTTCTATTGTTAATGAATATCCTGATATATTTCCTGACGAATTACCTGGTTTACCTCCCCATCGTCAAGTAGAATTCAAAATAGAATTAGTACTAGGGACCACTCCTATAGCTAAAGCACCATATCATTTAGCACCAATAGAAATGAAGGAATTAATGAATCAACTACAAGAGCTATTAGATAAGGGATTTATACGTCCTAGTACATCACCTTGGGGTGCACCAGTTCTATTTGTTAAAAAGAAAGATGGAACTTTCAGGATGTGTATTGACTATAAAGAACTCAATAAAGTGACTATAAAGAATAGATATCCTTTACCCCGGATAGATGATTTATTTGATCAATTACAAGGGTCTAGTTACTTTTCAAAGATTGACTTAAGGTCAGGATATCATCAATTGAGAATTCAAGAGGAGGACATACCAAGGACTGCATTTAGAACAAGATATGGTCATTATGAATTTCTTGTAATGCCATTTGGGTTAACTAATGCTCCAACAGCATTTATGGATCTAATGAATAGGATATGCAAACCCTACCTAGATAAGTTTGTCATAGTTTTTATAGATGACATTATAATCTATTCCAAAAACAAGGAGGATCATGAACAACACTTAAGTTGACTTTGGAATTGTTAAGAAAAAAAATTTATATGTAAAATTCTCAAAATGCGAATTCTGGAAAAGGGAAGTACAATTCCTTGGACACATCGTTAATCAAGAAGGTATACAGGTAGATCCCGCAAAAATAGAAGCTCTTCAGAAATGGGAAGATCCAAAAACACCAATAGAAGTACGTCAATTTTTAGGATTGGCAGGATATTATAGAAGATTCATAGAAAATTTCTCAAGAATAGCTCAACCACTCATAGAATTAACTCAAAAAGACAGACCCTATATTTGGGAAGAAAAGCAAAAGGCTGCATTTGAGTTATTAAAAGATATATTATGCAGTGCTCCTATCTTAGCATTACCAGAAGGGACTTATGATTTTATTGTATATTGTGATGCCTCACGTCAAGGATTTGGATGTGTTCTAATGCAAAGAAATAAGGTAATAGCTTATGCCTCTAGACAACTTAGGGGTAGTGAAAAGAATTATACTACTCATGATTTGGAATTAGGAGCAGTAATATTTGCACTTAAAATCTGGAGACATTATCTGTATGGCACAAGGTGTACAATATACAGATTATAAAATCTTGCAGTATATCTTTGATCAGAAAATGTTGAATATGAGGCAAAGAAGATGGATAGAACTACTAAGTGATTATGATTGTGAAAACAAGTATCTTCTAGGAAAAGCAAATGTAGTAGCCGATGCTTTAAGTAGGAAAGAAGAACAAAACAATTACGAGTATGTGCCATGAGAATGGAATTGTGTTCTAATTTGATAAGTCAAATACGGGAAGCTCAGCAAAAAGATAAGTTAGCATTAAAAGGGCAAATGAAAGATTTAAAAGAAGACAAAATGGAGTTCTGGAATTTAAAGGAAGAACTTGAATACCAGATAATGTTATACTTAGAAAGCTTGTTCTACAAGAGGTACATAATCAAGGTATTCTGTACATCCAGGGAATAACAAAATGTACAAAGGTTTAAAAAGCCAATACTGGTAGCCAGGCATGAAGAAATCAGTCGGAGATTTGTAGGCAAATGTGATATTTGCTCAAGAGTAAAGCTGAATATAAAAAACCCACTGGATACTTGCAACAGCCAGAAATTCCAGAATGGAAATGGGATCAAATAACTATGGATTTTGTAACCAAATTACCAAGGACTTCAAATGGATATGACACTATATGGGTTATAGTGGACAGGCTAACAAAATCAACACATTTCCTACCAATCAGGGAAGATTATAAAATGGAGAAATTGGCAAGAATTTACATAAAAGAAGTTGTATCCAGACATGGAATACCTATTTCAATTATATCAGACAGAGATAGTAGATTCACGTCCAGATTCTGGCAGACCTTACAAAAAGCTTTAGGAACTCAGATAAATCTGAGTACATCATATCATCCACAGACAGATGGTCAAAGTGAGAAAACAATTCAAACTTCGGAAGATATGTTACGAGGTTGTGCATTAGATTTTGGTGGAAATTGGGATACACATCTTCCTTTAATAGAATTTTCCTATAATACAGTTATCATTCAAGTATTGGAACAACATCCTTTGAAGCTTTATATGGAAGGAAGTGTAGATCACCCTTATGTTGGGATGAAATACGAGACATACAACTTACAGGACCTGAATTGATACAAAAAACCTCAGATAAAATTCTTGAAATTAAAAACAGGTTGAAAGCTTCTAGGGATCGACAGAAAAATTATGCTGATAAAAGAAGAAAACCGTTGGAATTTCAAATTGGAGATAAGGTCTATTTAAAGGTTTCACCCACAAAAGGCATAGTTCGATTTGAAAGAAGAAATAAGTTAAATCCTAGGTATATTGGTCCATTTGAAATCACTGATAGAATTGGTTCAGTAGCATATAAGTTGGATCTGCCTTCAGAATTAAGTGAAGTACACAACATTATTCATGTGTCCAATCTAAAGAAATGTCTAGCAGACGAGACATTAAAAGTTCCAGTTCAAGAGATAAAAATAGACAAGAAACTACACTTTATTGAAGAACCAATAACCATAGTAGATAAAGAGGTGAAACGGTTAAGAAGAAGTAAGATTCCTATAGTGAAAGTTAAGTGGAATGCCAAAAGAGGTCCGGAATACACTTGGCAAAGAGAAGATGAGATTTTGAGGAAGTATCCCCACTTATTGGAAATCAGTAACCAGATAAGTTCCCCTTAACTTTAGATATTATCTTCTAAGTAAATTTCGGGACGAAATTATTTTTACGGGGGGAGAATGTGACGACCCTAAAAATAAGGTTAGGCAAAATTAGTTTATGAATAAATTTAATATATATTATATATAAGTTACGAATTATTATGTACACTTATATGTTAAAATTATATGTATGCATGTTTACATACATATCCTACGAGTGCATGTGCCATCTTTTGTTAAATACATATGTGTATTATGTGTTTATATGTATATATATATATAAGTTGCACGTATGCATGGTTGCATGCATGTATAATTTTACGTGTGCATGTATCCATATTCATAAGTCATGGATATCCGATCAACATAAGCATAATCTAAGCTTTAGTCTCGGTTCATTGGCATCTGATTAACAATCTAAAACACCCAATTAATGACCAATGAGTCACCACCTTCTTTGAATGCCACCTATCTCCATCATACACTAAGAACCTGCCACCTAGCATCCTAAGAACCAACCAATCCAGCCTATAATCTCCACATCACACACTCTAGGTATAGAGTTCATGATTACAAAGCCATTATAACATGTAAACTCTCGGCCGATGGATTGCACACACAAATCATGATCATCTCTCGGTTGCCCTCACTATTCTCTAAACTCTCGGTCACCATCATCTTAACCGAATACCACAACCATTTTCATCTCCACTCCTCGTTCACGATTCCTTCTAAATCGCAAATTACAACGGATTAAGGGAGATTGGAAACTTTGGAAGCTCAAGACACTTACACACATTGAAGAACCGGAGAAAGAATCTACCATTAACCTCTCCTTCTGTCAAATTCAAGGTTTCACTCCTTAAACCATGATTAGTTAAGATTACAAGAACTATACATATGTTAAACAAACACATATGACCAACCCTTTTGATTTAGCATTTAAGATCTTTATGAATTCTATAAACATATCAAGTTTAATTAAAAAGTTAGTAAGAAAGTTTTAAGAATCTGAAATAAATAAAGTAAATCTTGATAATCAAAAGTTATATAAAGAAAATTATCAATTAAGGGTTAAAAATTCTATGTGCAACTTGTTAAATTCAATTTATTATGTAACTGACTATGATTGTGAAACAAAACATTGGAGGCATGTTTATAATATTAAAAATTATAGTTCTGTAGATTTTGATGCCATTCTATGAGTAAAGTAATTTATATAAATTATTTTAGTATTTGAAGGAAAAACTTATGTTGGAAGAATTGAACCTGGAATAAAGTTGAGAAAATTATATGTTAACCCTTATGAATTATAGGATTTATATAAAAAGTTTCATGACCTAACTTGAAGTTATGAATTTTGAAAGTTTCTGCCACATAAAAATCGGCAAAAATACCTTAAATTTGCAATAAATTATGAGAAAATATGAAAAGCTGAAAAGAACATCCTATACGAAAATAAGATTTTTTGGACATATTATGATATTTTTACTAAATATTAGTAAAATGATGAAAATCATAAAAATTGACTCTGTTGTGATTTAGGAGTTAGAAAAGTTTTGAGAAGTTATATATAGTGTCAAAAATTCTGATAATATTTTTTAGGATTTTTAGAAAGCCGAAGGTATTTTAACACAGTTTATTTGAATATTCCAAAAATTATAAGAAATAAACTGTAAATAATTAAAATATGAAATCTGAGTATGTTATGTTTTATTTCATTACCTATTTATTGTAACAATTTTGATATTGTTTGAGGTACTAAAAATTTTGAAGAAAATATTTATGTTTTCTAAACTATAAATATTTTTGTTTATCGGTGATTTCTTGGAGTAAAGGTGAGATTCATAGCCTCATTTTTATTTTTATAAACTTTTGGGGGAAAAGCATACTATTGATTTTATGATTGATGCAATTTTTGCGATGTACTTTTATTTATGTTACACCATTAATTCGGATGTGGAACCGTTGGATAATATAGGTAGCGTTACTTAGGAAATAATTTCCTGCACCAACAGGATGAGTGTTTGATGCTATATTATCTGATTTACGAATTATGTTATGACAGTATAGTTGATATGATTATTAAGTAAGGTTTGGTTGTATTTGATGCATCAATAATATTTTATGTAAGATAAACCTATGAACTCACCAACATTATGTTGACTATTTTGAGTATGCTTTTGTGCAGGAATTCATCATGACTAACAGGTTAATGTTCTCTTTTGATGTGTATAACAGCTGGGGAGATGTTATGGGAAAGTTTGTGTGAATCTAACTATGAATATGTTTGATCTCAGCATATCGGTGGACGCTCATTTCCATCGTTACTGAAGATGTAGCAGTTAGAAAATATGTTGTAATAGGATTATAATTAGATCAAATTTTGACTATCATGATTTAATGTAATCCTAACCTTATTATTATCTTATGAAGTATGTTTTGTTATGTTTAATATATGTTGCTGTGCTATCTGAAACTCTGTTAATCAATGAGATCTGTACAAACAAGTCACACCCAAATAATCATCTCAAGCTTCCGCCGGGATGTGACAAAAATGAAAGTCGCCATTAAAAAAAACTAATAAATTAAAAAAACAAAAGTAAATACAACCCATTAACATTTAGCTACAACCCGTATACACAAGCCACTTGATAATTACTATTATATATAACAAGGTCCCTTAATTAATATAATTCATTTATATTATGAAACTAGAAACTATTCAAAAGGAAACACACACTATACGCTTACAACCGGTTAGAAGTGGTTATTCTAAATCGAGATGCCAACCATAGACGTGAGTTAATCTTCTACATTGACATTTCAAGACTTTACTCTCCATTGAATGAGAATATTATTAGTGAATCAAGGCATACCTAAGTAATCTTTAAACCTCGGCACTCCCTATGTGAGTATAGAGTAGAAAATACTATTGTAAATTAGATGGTCCTCTCTTAACCATTAGTTTCTCTATTACATATATAATAATCAATGTGGTATTCCGATTCAAGATCTCCCCATTTACAAGAAATGGAATTATAAACTCCTACGAGTATTCATACCAGTTAAGTATTTAAATCTTTATGGTCTTGTAACTTTATGAACATCGGTGACTGTCTACTACAAATATGAAATGAGTACGTATAGTTGTAAACATAAGGTTAGATTGTGTTTGGAAATAAAAAAAAAGTTGTTCAAATTAGTTAAGCATCTAAAGTCTAAACACATTTTCTGCTACTACGTGTATATACTATGTACTAGCCTAACGACCCTTGTGTTATACGGTTGAAAAAATTAATTTTAAAATAAGTACAACCATAAATAATTAGTTACTATTATTTCATATAATATACTATTCCATATAATATACAAACATGTGAAAGTTAAAAAAAATATGAATAGAACTAAGTTACCCAATCTTGGCTAACACATTTCAAATATTTATTGTCAAAGTTTTCTTACATAACTCGTTTTTTTGTCAATATTTCTTAGAAGCATAACTAAAACACCAACTTTTAACGCTAAGATATGATTGGTCAAAACCACCATTTTCAATTCCATTCAAATTCTAAATCATAAACTACAAAAGTCAAACAATGCTCAAACATGAAACACTACTACAGAAACAGCTATTTTTTATATATTTTCTGCTACGAAAAATATTTGTAGCAAATTTGTTAAGGAGTAGCTACGAATTTTCTATGAATATATTTTGGTACGATTTACCTACAGATATACCGTAGCAAGTTATGTCCGTAGCAAATCCGTAAGTAAATTTAATCAAAATTGATAAAACAATATATTAAAAGACAAATTAATAATTTTATAGCAAATCCGTAGTAAAACAAATAATTAAAATTTGGGGAAAAAATTAATAATTAGTCTAGCAAAATACATAGCAAGAATAAGAATATATTTAAAATTATTTTTTAATAAAATCTGTAGAAAGATCCGTAGCAAAAGTGAAACATAATAACGAATAAAAAAGTTCTTTATGATGCCGTAGTAAAATCCATAGCAAAATCAAAATTCCAAAATGTAATTAACAGTAAATATCCATATCATAGCAAAATTTATAGCACATCAAGAAAATAAATTTTAAAATAATTAACGTAGACTTCATAGCAAAATTCGTAGCAAATCAAAGATCCATAGTAGAACGAATAAAATAAATATAGAAAAAATAAAATATGTAATTAATCCTTAGTAAAGTTCTTGAGAATAAAAAATGGTAATTTTAGTAAAAACAAACAGAAGTTTTTTTACAAGTTTGACAAAACTATAACAAATATAATTAAATTAACACTAATATTGATCAATATGATCAATTAATAAAATTTAATGTAATTATAAATATTAGTATCAATTATGATCAATTAAAGAAAATGAAGTGGTTAAGGATTGACATAATCATAATGAATGAGGATTAATATATAATAGTCAATTAAAAACAAATAATATTGATCAAATATGGATAATTAAGGTTAATAATCATCAATCATCACCAATTAGAAAAATAGAAATTAGGCAATAATGTGAATGAGTTTAATATCTATTGATTAGAAAAATAGTTGCAATCAAAGTTAATTAGTTAAAAATAAGTTGATCAGACAAATTAAAATTAATATTGATTATCTTTGATAATTAGGAATAAGTATGAGTAATTAGTTCATATTACTTAGTTAAGCATCTAAAGTCTAAACATATTTTCTGCTACAACATGTATATACTACGTATTAAGTTAGAAGTTCATGTATTATATGGCTAAAAAAATTTAGAATATTATAATCATTAGTTTTTATTAATATTATGTATGTTAAAAATACTTAGCCATTAATAAATAATAAATAGAGAAAATTTTACATAGCAAATAATAAAAAATCAAGAATTATAAAGTTACACTTCAAGATAAAATATAATTGAAATCTTATAACTTAGGGGCTGTTTGTTTTGGGCTGACCCGGCTGACTCGGTCAGTGGGTAAGCCCGTTTGATTTCGGCATTGAGCTCGGCTGACCGGATCTACAATGTTAACCCAGACCTTGAAAAAATATGTTTTGACCGGCTGACCCGCAGGCCACAGGCCCTTCATGACCCGCAGGCCACCACCCCCTCTGACCCGCAGGCCGTCACCCCCTCTAACCCGCATGCCACCGTCCCCTTGTGGTGGTGGTTCTGACCGGTGGTGTGACTCCGATGGGTTTTGTTACTTAAATATCTAATCGTTTTGGTTCCGTTCAAATGCTGAATCAAATAGCCAAGTTTCAATTAGATGCATACCCAGTCGGAACTTCTAACTGGGTCAACTTCTAACTCAGTCAGATCTTACCCGGTCAGTGTAATCAAACAACCTCTTAGTATGTTTTAATAGTTTATTAGAATAAGAAGACCTATATTTTAGATATATAATTATTTAGTTTGCTTATTTAAAATCATTTTTATTTAATAGAAAAAGAGACACTAGTACATAAAAAAAATTTAGCAAGAAAAGGCTTTTGAAGGTGTTTATAAACCGCTATTAAAAATAATGCATCAAAAAATCGTATGATTTTTTAATGCCATCTTAAAAATACTTTAAAATTGTATTTTTTAATGCTGTTATAAAAATGCATATAAAAGCAAAAACAACTCTTAGCAAACACACTTTTAATGCATTTATAACTCCTCTAAAAAGTATAAAGATATCTTTATTTTTACCGTGCAGCTTTTCTAATGCATTTAAAAACCGCACCAAAATTATTACTTTTTTTATATTTACCATATTGAAGACTAAAACCATCCAAATAATATTATTCCACGAATAAAATGAAATTTAAAAAATACAAAACTACGATCAATTTTGTAGAATTCCATCGATATTACATATACCAGCATACATTCTATAATTGAGTTTCATATATTTCAGAATTAAATCAAAACAAAAACCAACTTAACCAAATTCCACTACAAAACAAGACTACTTTAATTCTACAAAGAATATAACCAACTTACTACCATTGTTAAACTACTTGTTCCACTAAAGAAATCTAAATATTCTAAAAGACATACATTATATATATACAATCATTAGACTTGATCAAATACCCTCTTAGAAAATTGTGGCATCAAGTATGTGAGAAATTGATCGATTTCCTCTTGGTTGACGTAGCTACTATCGTTCCAAATCTAAAAAACAACAAATAAAATGATAAAAGTGAGATTTAAAGTATATATCTAATGCAATAAAGATATGCAATTAAAATACCTACACTATTTGGAAAATCATATTGATGTATAATAACAAACTCGAACATAAGCTTTGTGTGTTCCCGATATGAACGGGAACAATGAGCTTGGATCATAGGATTCATATTGATGATAATAAAACTTAATGATTAGATACTAAAATAATAATGATGATGAACACAAAAAGTGTTTAATGTTTGATGTTTATTGATATATTGTTGATATCATCATCCATGAAGGATGATGATATGATGTTGGTGATGGACCTGATTCACCCTAACAAGTGGTGAATTATTCACACTTTACAATGATAATATGTGCTAATATTTATACTAGTCTAGCAATAAAAATAATTACAATATAAACCCTAGACTAATATTTTTGTTGATTTCGTGCTTCAAGTCTTCAACTTCAATAATATTGAAATCTTCAATTTCTTCAAAGGTAGAATACCCAACAATACTCTCCCTAAATTGTAGATTTCCAATGTCTTGATCTTGTTTTTGTTGAATAGTTGTCCAAAGTCAAGAAATTTGTTGATGAGAGCCCAAATACGAACCCCAATTTTGTTTTGTGGATCATAAGCCCAATCTTCAACACTTGAGCCCAAGTCCAACTGATGTTTTTGTTTAATGATGGAGCCCAAGTAACAAACCCAAAGGTGTTCACGAGCCCATTTGCAACCCCAGGTTGCAAACCCTAATTCGGAATCCCTGATGTGGCCGCAAATGTCACTTTGGTTCAGCAGACTAGATTAGGGTGTCCCTAATGTGGCTGCAAAGCCACTTATTGGAGCCTCTGTTTTGGGAAACCCTAATTAGGGCATCCCCATTCAGTCGTAACCCTAATGAGCATGAATCCCTAATCGCAGCCCTATTTGGTTCGCAAGAGCTGCCTTCGGCAGCTTCCTTGTTCGCAAGAGACACCTTCGGCAGCCTTATTGTTTCGACTAAGCTGCCTACGACAGCCTCTTTTGTAGCCCACTTCGGTAGCCGCAAACCCTAATTTGCTTGATACTTGTGTAACACCCCGAAATTTTTATTTAAACGGAAGGAAAAGAAAAGTAAATAGAAAGAATAACAATTGTGCACAAATGGAGGGGGGAAAAGTGTACAAAGTACAAGTCTTATTATATTAAGATCTTTAAGGGCATGGTCACCCATTTCAAGCAGAAAGCTGCTTTGATCTCGAAGGAAGAAGAAGAGAGAGAGAGCCCAGTTCTAGAGAGAGAAAAAGGAAGAAGAAGCTGAAAAAGGTAAGTCTTCTCTTGTTTGAGCTCGGTTTTAGCTGAGTATTGAGTTCTTGACCGAAGTTCTGGTTGTTTAGAGTTTACTTTCGGGATTTAAAGAGCTGAATCAAAGTGGGTCTTGAACTGGAAGAGTGTTGCTCAAAAGCTACTCAAGGTGAGTTTCTATAACCCCTCTTTTACTAATTTTCAACTAATTTGGGGCTATTATGCATACTAAGTAAACATTTTGAAAGAAACCGTGGGTTTATAGCTTTATGTTCGAATACTGTATGTATGTATGCATGTTATAGTGTTGATTATGGGTTAGAGATGATGTTTAGCATGCTTAGTGGCCTTAGTATGTTAGATCTGTGTTTGGGTATGCTTAGAATCATAATCGGGTGAAATTGGTAGCATAGAAAAGATTGCAGAATGGTTGATGAACATAAACAGTAGTTCATGCGCCCAAACAGTTGTCCATGCGACCAGCATGAGAGACGAGATGCCTAAGTGTTGGCCATGCGCCCAAGGGTGGGTTATGCGCCTAAATAGTGGCCCTTGCGCCCAGCATGTTGGCCCATGCGTCTAAGTGTTGGCCATGCGCCCAAGTGCTAGCCATGCACCTAAACAGTGCCATGCGCCCAAGTGATGAAAAAGGCTAAGGGTGGACCATGCGCCTAAATAATGTCCATGCGTCCCAGTGAATGAAACGGATAAGTATTGGCCATGCGCCTAAACAGTGCCCATGCGCCCAAGTGCATGAAACGGCTAAGTGATTGGTGATACGCCTGAACAGGATAGAAACGCCCAAATAGTGTCCATGCGCCCAGACTGTTTTATACTTAGAATTTTTATGCTCATGTGCCTGGAAGGACCCATGCGCCCACTTTGGACTCGAGGTTTTCTAAGTGGATTTTAAGGGGTAAAATGGGAAGATAGGCCTGGTTATGATGTGTTGGCTTATGTTTGATGTGTGTTACGTATGTATGATGTGGCCTGTATGGTGATGGTGTATGATTATGTTTATGTGTGTTCCTTATTATGTATGTATGTCTTCCCTTGGCTTTGCGTGTTACGTTAATGAATGTAATGAAAGTATTATGTAACGTAAAGTGGAAGATAATGAAAAGAGGAACGTAATGAATGAATGCATGCATGAATAAAGAGAGAAGCATAGAAAGGCTTGAAAGAAATATGTACAGAGGTGCACGACTCTTAATGCCTTAAGCTTTACCACGTGAGGTTCAGCAATCCTAAAATGTGCACGCAAGGGTTCAGTCTTTGTGACTGACCTTCAGAGGTGTTACCCATTTCTATGGGGGTGTTACCCATTTCTATGGGGGTGTTACCCATTTCTATGGGGGTGTTACCCATTTCTGTAGGGGTGTTACCCACTTCGGTGGGGGTGTTGTTACCCACTTCGGTGGGGGTGTTGTTACCCACTTCGGTGGGGGTGTTGTTACCCACTTCGGTGGGGGTGTTGTTACCCACTTCGGTGGGGGTGTTGTTACCCACTTCGGTGGGGGTGTTGTTACCCACTTCGGTGGGGGTGTTGTTACCCGAGTCATGTATAACTTTGGGGGTGTGGCATAAAGCCAAGCATAGTTATGAGGTGAGCGACTCTGTGTCGCAATAGACTCGACAAAGGTCTTTGGCCATGAGACGAGATATGAGGTGAGCGACTTTGTGTTGAAACAGACTCGGATGGAGTTCAATCTCTGTGATTGACTTTTATGGGATCTTTGTCGCGTATCCCGGTGTTGTGTCAGTCTTCGGACATGAGTCGGGGGTTTGTGAGCAGGCCCCAGCACAGCATCAGCTTTCGAGCATGAGTCGGGGATATTGCTAGAGACAAGATTCGAGTGATAAAGAGTAATGAATGGAAGATCATGTATGGAAGAACGAACGTATGAATGAACGTAAATGAATTATCGTAATAAAATACTGAACAGGATCCTTGTCATTCGACCTCAGTAATCGTGGCTGAGTGCCACGAAGAGGGTAAAGTCTGTCCGGATCTAGTAAGAGAAGTGAACGATAATGTAGTACGTTGAATGAACAAAGCTAATGAACGTAATGACGAAGATGATAATAATTATTAAAATTTGTATGTACGTATGATGCATGATCACGAACGGTTGTTAAGTATAGTATGTTTTGAAGTAAGGTAAAGAATGGTTTTAGCAGAGAAAAGCATGTTTTATTATAAAACTAGAACTCACTCAGCGTCGCTGACTTTTGTATGCATGATAGTTGGCAGGTATATGTTGATGTTGAGGAGTTGCAGGCATGGATGCATAAGGTACTAGGAGCGTTTTGAGGCTGGCATCCGTATTTTGACATGTCTTGTATTTTGAGATGAAAACAGATGTTGCAATTGACATGTCTTTAATTATAAATGAAAGTTTTAAATTCCGCTGCAAAATTAATGTACATTTTATAATGTTTTAAGTGTAATGAATGACCAACTGTGAGGTGCCCGGGTACGGGGCCTTACAAGTTGGTATCAGAGCAAGAGTTTAAGTGAATTGGGTAAATATTTTGAAAAACCTAATCTTAAACTAAGAATGGGACTAAAAGGGAAAGGGATGCCAGTCCTAGTAGCTACGTGCCTGCAGGAAAAGGTTTTATGTAAATGTTTTATGTAAGTTATTGTTAACCGACATTATGTGCACATGTTATGTGGCTTGTGTGTGCTATTGTGTAGATTTAGATTCTGATGTAGTCAGGATAGAAAATGCTTGGGGTATGAAAAGTAAAGTAAGTGGCTAATCACAACTGGCCACTGTAATTAGGGACTTACTATACTTGACATAAACTGAGTTATTACCTTGAATGACCGCATTAGTGTTTAAATCTTATAGTGTGTTAGAAGATGGTTGGCGGTAGATCTTCGAAAGCTTCACGAGGTGCAGGTGGTGGTGGACGTGGTGCTGAACCACGGGTCACAAGAGGAAGGTCTAGGGCTGAAAGAGTAGTTCATGAAGAACCCGAGACTCCTCATCAGGAGGGCGGTGATGAGAATGCTAATCAGAGAGCCTCGATGAGAGAGGCGGTCAGGGAGGAAGTGCATCAGGTTATGCAGACGATCCTACCGTCTGTGGTGACTGAAGTTATGGAGGCTGTTAAAGATGGGGAGAGATAGGAAAGGGGTAGATCTTCAGGCGAAAGGAGACGACCCGAGACTGAAACGGTCTTCTTCGATGACGAAGAGGACGAAGAGGAAGAGCCTGCGCCGGAGGCGGCACGAGGTTGTAACTATGGGGCGTTCCAACGGTGCAAGCCCCCTACCTTTAACGGTAATGGCACTACTTCTACTGCTCACCGATGGGTGAGAGAGATGGAAGCGGTATTGAATATCAGCGAGTGCCGGGAGGATCAGAAGGTAAAGTTTGCTGCCCATTCTTTTGTGGATTCAGCCTTGTGTTGGTGGGACAATATCGTCCAGGTTGAGGGAAGCAGGGCTATCGGGAGGATGCGATGGTTAGAGTTGAAAAGGCTGGTGATCGAGGAATTCTGTCCTCACCGTGAGATGGATAAAGTTGAAAGAGAGTTCTTGCAGCTCGAGGCGGGAACAATGACACATCAGCAATATACCGCTAAATTCAATGAGATGGCACGTCTGGTGCCAGATCAGGCGACACCTCTTTCACGAAAGATCAAGAGGTACATTCAGGGCTTGCCGACGGACATCCGTAGGCACATGATCGTTGCCCGACCGAGCACGTTTAGGTCGGCGGTTGATTTGGCAGGAAGATTGTATGATGAAAGATCTCTGATGGTGACTGAAAGTAGCAAGAAAGGAGAGGATGACCAAGAAAGGAGAGGATGACCAAGAATGGAACGAGAAGAATGGATGCATAAGCTACTGGGGGCGTTTTGAGGCTGGCATCCGTATTTTGACATGTCTTGTATTTTGAGATGAAAACAGATGTTGTAATTGACATGTCTTTAATTATAAATGAAAGTTTTAAATTCCGCTGCAAAATAATGTACATTTTATAATGTTTTAAGTGCAATGAATGACCACTGTGAGGTGCTCGGGTATGGGGCCTTACAACTTGAGGCAGCCGCAAACCCTAATTGCTTGATACTTGAGGCAGTCGCAAACCCTAATTTGTTTGATACTTGAGGCAGCTGCAAACATGAATGTTGACTTGATTGTTGAATTGTTTTCTTCAGATCTTTAATCATTTCAGCAATCTAACCGTGAATTTTCATCAAAATCAATATGAATCCATCAACTCCGGCTCTGATACCAATTGTGTGTTCCCAAAATGAACAGAAACAATGAGCTTGGATCTTAGGATTTATATTGATGATAATAAAACTTAATGATTAGATGCTAAAATAATAATGATGATGAACACAAAAAGTGTTTAATGTTTTATATTTATTAATATATTATTGAAATCATCATCTAAGAAGGATGATGATATGATATTGTTGGTGATGGACCTAATTCACCCTAACAAGTGGTGAATTATTCACACTTTACAATGATAATATGTGCTAATATTTATACTAGTCTAGTAATAAAAATAATTACAATATAAACCCTAGACTAATATTTTTGTTGATTTCATGCTTCAAGTCTTCAACTTCAATAATATTGAAATCTTCAATTTCTTCAAAGGTAGAATACCCAACAAGCTTTATCACCATATAGCCACATGCCCAACCAGTTCCTTGTTGTTTACACTAAATAAAATTAACAAGAAAACTAGATTAACAACATAATCAATTGGTTAATCAAAATACCAGAGAATGAATTAAGAAAATAAGTAAAAAAACATACCTTGACAATTTGCCATCTAAATTCAAACCCAAAATATTTTCAATTAAACTCGAAATAGGGTAGTCATTACTGTTCTTTGTGTCCACTAAAGAATCTATAATGTATCCTTTTGCTCCCGAGGGCGAGAAGATTAATAACGACCAATTTTTATGTTAGGACCTGGTATTTGAACGAAATACCTAATGATTAGCGTGTAAACCCGATCAAATAGTGCGGAATCCTATTTGATTGGCGATCCAATCAGTGAGAACACACAAAGAATCAATAAAGAATTGAAACTAATGTTAGAAATCGATTGGGAATCGATCTAATGTGTTCTATGAACTTGGAGAACGAATTGGGAGGCTTCTGGACAGCTAGGGTACGTCTAGAGTCGTAATAGAATGAATGCCTTTGTTTTTCCAAGAATTGGATTGTATTTATAGGTTAGTATTGTTCATTCGTGCGACTGAACTATTAGTATGATTCAGTCGTGCGATTGAACCATGCGGTTGATCCATCCGCACGATTGAGTGTTCAGTCGTGCGATTGAGCCAATCTTATGTGTCAATCATACGACTAATCCAGTCTCCTAGTTCAGTCGTGCGACTGAGTCAATCGTATGAAGTTATTCATGCGTGTGGTCCATTCGCATGGGCCATTTGCATGAGAACTTCATTATGTTAAGTTTGAATGTATTAATTAATAAACATTATGTGTAACCATTCAAACAATCACTAACCTAATTAACCAATTCAATATCGACTCATTAATGAAATATTAGACATTACAAATCACAAATAATCAATATCATTTCATTAATCATATCAAATTATATCCGAATCAGATAAACAAGATCTATTACATTTCATATCATGATCTAGGGACATACATGTATCAACAAACTCCCCCTTGGACCTAGATCTCTCTAATGTCTTGTTTTCTGCATCACCTCCTCATATTTCTTGTACTTGTCCTCCTTTGTGACTCCCGTATGAATCTCAAACGCGAAGCAGAGTCTTATGACATTTTGGAACTGGAGGGCTTGTATAATATCTTGCGTATCATAGAACAGTGGCCACTTGTATAGCGTGTAGACATCATTTGCTGACAAGTTGGTAAGCCACATTGGGTCGAATACCCTGATCGTATCCATTTGGCCCTCTTTGTTTAGGACTATGACTGCTTCAGCTGTTCTCCAATCGTAGTACCACCACTTAAAGTGTGGAGTGAAGTCCTGTGGCATTTCCCTGAGTGGGATTCTTGACATTGTGCGCGGAGGACTCCACTTCAACACTATCTTCGGCTTTCCAGTAATGGCATCAACCTCAGACCTTCTGATATACCTTGTAGGCTGTTGGGGTCTGAAGTTAACCCACCTGGTGTGGTACTCCTTCTTAGGGCAGCCTCGAACCAGCCTGACATCTTCCTCGTCAGCATACAAAAGCTTTAGTTTGGCCAGCTGGTTGAGCTAAAAACCTGGTAGAGTCTTCAGATCATGTGGGAATCTAAAGTACTCTATGCCCTTTTCCCTCTTAACTGCATATACATTAAGATCCTCAAAATACGCCCACGCTATGATCCTGCCAGTCACCTTATGATGTTTCTTGACTCTGTAGAGTTTGGTGTAGGCATCCTGTTTCGGTGCAGCGGTGGGCTCTAACTTCTTCGAAACACGCAGCCCACTCAGCCTTTCGGATATCGACATCATCATTTGAGGCTTGGGCCGTTTCCTCTACTTTCTCCGACTCTTGCTCTATCTTGTCTAACACCTCAAAAGTATCGCTGACGAGGGATTCACCCAGATTGGGACCACATTTCCCTCATTGTCAGCGTACTGAGGGTAGTGCTCGCAGTGACATCTTCAATCTCGATTCATCAACATCGTTGAGCTCTTCGTCACTGGTCGAGTCGCATGTCGGAGCATCCTTCACTATCTCATCTGGATTGAGCTTGAAGATCTCTGCGAGTTGTTCGTTTGATAGGTCGTGAATTATTTCCCTTCTTCAGGGGTATAACTCACCAACCTCCTTACGATCCTTTGCAGATCAAGAATCATTGTTAGCTGAGTCTTGACCTGCTGAAGGGGAGCAACATCAAACTCATCCCTTTGGTAATTTGGATCTGTTTGATTTACACATTCAACATATCAACCATTAGTAATTAATCAAAACAGAAAGCATTAAACTTAATTTAAACATTGAATACATAGGTTTCAATACATGATTCAAATACAAAAGTAATTAAATACATAAACATCTAATCTTTACTTTTGTCCTGTATCATCGTCTCGTCACTTGGTGGATCAGAGGAAGAAGCTGGTTGGTCTTGTCTTCTTGGACCTCCTCTCTTGACCTGAAGCAGAGGCCGATGCAGCTGCATCTCCTCCTGCTGTATCATCATCATCCTTCTCCTCTGTCCTTTCTTCTTCTCTGTCCCCTCATCCTCCTCTGTCTCATCCTTATCATCATCATCCTCATCATCATCTTCATCATCTCTCCGTCTCCCTCTTTGATCTTCAAGGGCTCCTCCTTAGATCCTTTTAGCTTTAACATGATCCTCTTCTTCGCCTCCTCCAACTCCTCTATCTTCTTGTTTGATGTGACACTATATGCTTGGAGTTGGGCTATCTCATGGCTCTGAGCAGCCATCTGTTGGGCCTGCTCCTCTATCACTCAAGCCTGCTCTTCTATCTAGTGAGACTGAGCAGCAGTAAGATCCAAGCTGGCGGATCTGAGCCGCCTTCTCCTCATCTGCTGCGCTAATAGGCGCATCACCATCCTGTTGAGCGCAGACAGCTGTTCATCTACCCCAATTGGAGGTAGAGGTGATCCATAAGTATGAGATGGATAGGCTGAGGATCCAGCTTGGTGGGTAGTGGTGGTGGTGGTGGCTGTAGTGAAGATGGGTCTGTGAAATAGTGGAGGTGATGTGGGAGTGAAAGATATAGTGGTAGATGGAATCTGTACAGTGGTGGGAGGTGTGGTGGTGGTAGTAGTGAAGATGGGTCTGTGAAATAGTGGAGGTGATGTGGGAGTGAAAGATATGGTGGTAGATGGAATCTATATAGTGGTGGGAGGTGTGGTGGTTGGATGGTAATGAAAGTGAGTCGTCTTTTCTTCTTCTTCTGACCATGGGGCTGAGCCATCCTTTTCCTCCTCGTTCTCGTTAAGGTGGATGCTCCCCCTACAACCCTGCTAGCTGACTCCGGTGCATAACTCGGATCAGTGGCTGTCTCTCCTGAGTCTCTTGGGCGTTCACCAACCGCCCTTAGCCCATGTTCTGTGGGAACAACCTTGCTTCCCACAGTACGTGTCAAGGCTCCTCTTCGACTCCTCTTCCTCCTCACCAGGAACAAAATCCTGATGGAAACCAGCAGACTCGGCTATGTCTCCAGCTGGGGCGGACACTGGAGGTATAACATCAGAAACTGAGCCTCTCGGTAGAGTAGGCATATCATCCCCAGCGTCCCCACTGTCGTCATCATCAGAGTCATGCTCTGGGAGCAGTAGCCTCTCGTCATCAGAATCACTGTCATCATGACGCCATTTGCGTCTCCCCGGCGCCACATATCTCTCGCTGGCCAAATGGCCAATCAACCTCTTCACCTGGGGCTTCACTTGCTTGCCCCTATACACCCTCATCTGACCCAAGGTCGTGTCATCCATAATCTCCAAAGCAACTGCATCATGACTCTCCTTGGGAAGAAGTGGCAGCTTCTCGTTGAAGATCAGCTGTAGAAACCTGGGGTACATACAAAATCCTTCCTTCCCCTTTGCCTCCAGGTTCTCCACCAAATAAGAGAAGATCATACTCGAAAAGCTGAAAGGGTGGTTCAGCACCAGTGCCACGTAAGCATTCTGAATCTGGTCTGATAGATCATCAAACCCACCCCTCCTCGAAGCAATGCACTTTAGGATCACATGCGCCAAGTACTTGTACTAGGGGCACAGGTTTCTCTTGTTGAGCACACCCGAGTTTATGTCCCTAGCGTACTTGATCCTGAGGAAGCAGCCTCTCACAGTCAGTGGATGTAATCTGGTGGGGTGATTTGTATCGTTCCCAAACTCAAGAACTCTCTGGATATCAGCAGCAGTAACCTCGATATCATGACCCAGAATGGAGCTCCGTATACTGTACGGCTCACAAGAGCGATCAACTGAGGCATTCTCCCAGAATGCCTGGTGTAATGACCTGTAGGATGTGCAAGGTGTAGATATAGCCTTATGTATCCGGGAACATCTAAGGAAAGCTATAATCTCTATGAACTCGGCCCCGTTCTGAGTAGTATGATCCAAGTGAGCACATATGTTGTACTTTGGATTAATGGACCATCTATCAGCCATTTTCCTGAAACATAAGACACAGAACCATTAGTACATAATACATCAAAATTCAGTTCTAAGTGTAATGTTTAAATTCATTCTGATTCATTCCTGCGAATGAATCATGCAACTGAAGTCAGTCGGTTGTTATTTCATGCGACTGAGCTCGTTCGGGTGAATGAGACATGCGACTGAGTTCAATCTGCTGTCTGAGTCTGCGATTGGTTCAGTCGGCCGACTGAGCTCATTCGCATGGTTCATTCGGCCGATTGATCCAATCGCAAGTTTCAATCGTGCGATTAGAGTTCATCCGGACGACCAGTCGCCTGTCCCACTATTCAGTCGCCTGCTGTTCGAATCTTGACCAAAACAAGTGATTTAACATGGGTTACCGGTTCAATAGACTCGCCATTTAGTCACTAATAACCTATTAAACTTAATTTTAACTTTTTGCATAGTTTAGGTTGGTTATTAGGTCATTTATAGTCCATTTCTTGTTTTCATTCGAATATCACCAAATTAGGGTTCCATTCCTTCTGTTTTCGGTGTGATATCAATGCCATCTACCTTTATATAAGTCAACGAACGTCAGAAGATCAACAGCAATGTGAAAACAAGGTCTAGAGAAATTTTGGCAGAGTAACGGGAAGAAATGCGATTTAGGAGCGATGGGAGTGATGAGTAAAATGCGATCAGCTGTGGCCCTTTAAATACTGAAACTGAGCTCAATCGGCCGACTGGCCTCATTAGCTCAGTTCATTCGGGCGACTGAGTCTCAATCGTGCGATTGGCCCCTTCAGTCGCATGCAGTTGACCGATGAGGTTTAGTTGGTTGACTGACTCAATCGTGCCCTTTCATTCGGTCGAATGGAATATTCTGATAAGCCATTCGGATGAATGGCTCAATCTCATGTCCAGTCGTGCGAATGGGAGCCATTCGCATGGTTGGTCCATACTCATGGTCCAATCGTGCGAATGGGTCACACTTAGTAAATTTTCTGTCATTTTGAACATTTTACTTTTAAGACCCTTTTAACTTTTGAAATTAACATTATGAGCTTTTGATCATCTCAGACATGATCATTTTAACCAATTTAGTCACCTCAGACGTGACTCTTTTAAACACTTTGTCACCTCAGACGTGACTGTTTTAAACTTTGAAAACACATGTGGTCATCTCAGACATGACCCTTTTAGTAAGTTGATCCCTTACCAATTTTCATGATGTAGTCCGGCAAACAAACAAAACTAAAAGACTAAGTGAATTAGAAAAAAACTAAACTAACGTACAGAAAATAAAACTTGTTTTTGGCTTTTTGTGAGAGATAAATCCTAAGATGGAAATCTACGGAATTTGGTTCCGGAATAGGCAGCTTCAACTTAGATTGACCATACCTGGACCAATTCAATTTTGGAATCATACAGGCAAGTCAAATCATTTGGGACTTGTTATCAAAAATTTTTGATGCTCTATTCTTGGTTTTCATCCAGAGTCGTTAGCAACTTTTAGGAAATCATACTGGAACTATTACATTACCACATTGATTTGAACTTTCAAGAATTGCAGCCACAATGATTGTCAATATGTTTGTCCTCTTAAATCCATACGCAGACTTTTGACACAGACTGGTGATAGATTTAGGTTTAATTATTTCAACTAACATTTGTGGATCCCACACTTATATGGTAATCAACATTCCTCAGGAGCTTTTGAGCGGTCTACGGGTATTTTTACAAGAAGAGACTATTCTTAGAGCTTTCAAAGAGAAGTCAATCCTTAGGTCAGTGCCATCGCATAGTAGAGAGGCGGCAAACAACAATGATCTCTAGAATATCTAGGTTATGTTATCCTCAGGTCAGTGCCATCGCACAGCAGAGAGGCACACAACCTATCTCCTTGTTAGAGCAGCTTAATTTTATTTTGCACAAAATACACCAACAACATAAGTCATTAGCTTGATAGAATTTTTCTTTCATTTTTTTCGTGCTTTGCTCTATTTATGGTCATCCTCAAACATTTGTGGCGTTTACATGCTCATTACCCCTTATTGGAATATTGTTGATTGTGTTAACCAGTGATAAGATGGAAGCCCACAGTCAGTTGAACAACTTAGTTGATCTTGAGATCACCAGTCAGGTCTAATCATCTATTGTGTTGAATCTACCGACATATCAATTGTGGTCTAGCAACCTCTAGGTCTACTCTCGTTGTGTTATCTTAGGAGTTACCAGTTTTTCTATCATCTTCCCTTTTATATTGCTTAGACTACACAGACTTATACTTTGAATTTTTGCATCTTTTCTAAATTAAAATTTTAAAGTCCCTCTTGATTTGTTCCTGTGTACTATCATATTCCAAAGGGTTTGAATCGGTATCACAGATACGATCTACCTTATATCAGCTTTCCACTCCTTCTCCCTCGTTTTTTTTCTTAATGTTACTTGCTATTATTCTCCCCCTAAAATACTAAAATTAAAACTGGTTTAATTATTTTAGGATTTTAATAAACAGCAAAATAACATGAGTTTAACTTAAACAGACTAAAATAAATAAATAAAATAAAATAAAAAAGAAAAATTAACTAAACTACATCGGACTACGCATGATCATCATCAGGAATAACATCACTTTTCTTTTTAACGCCGTTGACCTCTAGCAAATATTAAAAACGTGGTTTATCAAAGGCTTTAGTATAGAGGTCAGCACGTTACCACATCAATTACGTTCTTTTCAAGAGAATCTCTTATGAAGTGGTATTTAATACCGATATGTTTGGTCTTTGGATGTTGGACCGGATTTTTAGTTACTACAATTGCAGCAGTGTTATCAACAAAAATAGGAGTAGAAGAAAACGTTAAACCGTAATCCCGCTTTTGCTGTTGAATCCAGATGATTTGTGATCAGCAACTTGCAGCAGCAACGTATTCGGCTTCACAAGTTGACAATGCAACCGATGTCTGCTTCTTACACTGCCAGGCAACTAATCTTCTCCCAAAGAATTGACACCCTGCTGATGTAGACTTGTAATTCATCTTGCAGCCCCCGTAATCCGAGTCACTATACACCGTGAGCTCAAAGTCATCATCATGAGGATACCACAACCCAAGTGTGGGTGTACCCTTCAGATAACGAAATATCCTCTTGACCCCGATCAGATGGTTGACCTTAGGCTTAGCCTGATATCTAGAACATAAACATGTAGCATACATGATATCAGGTCTTGAGGCAGTGAGATACATGAGGCATCCAATCATTCCTCGGTACATTGTGGCATCTACAAGATCTCCATTTTCATCAGGTGCTATATCGTGATTCGTAGCAAGTGGAGTCCCAGCAACAGAAGCATTCTCCATGTCAAAACAACTGAGAATGTCTCCTACATACTTGGTCTGATGTAGAAATATCCCATTTGGAGTCTGATCCACCTGTAACCCGAGAAAAAACTTCATCTCCCCCATTGCACTCATCTCAAATTCTTTCTTCATAACTGCTTCAAACTCTTTGCATAATTCTTCGTTCTTTGAACCGAAGATTATGTCATCGACATAGATTTGTACTAGCAGTAGGTCTCTATCTTTTTCTTTGATGAACAGTGTGCAGTCAATAACTCCCCTGCGAAAGCCGTGTTTCACAAGATGAGTCGAGAGTTTCTCATACCAGGCTCTTGGAGCTTGATGAAGCCCGTATAAAGCCTTGTCGAGTTTGTAAACTCTATCCCGATGATAAGGATCTTCAAATCCCTTAGGTTGACTGACATACACCGTCTCTCGAATTTCCCCATTAAGGAATGCACTCTTCACATCTAATTGATAGACTTTAATCTTCATATACGATGCATAGACAAGGAAGATACGGATGGCTTCCATCCTTGCCACTGGTGCAAACACTTCATTGTAGTCAATCCCCTCGACTTGGCGAAATCCTGAACAACCAGTTGAGCCTTGTTCCTGATAATGACCCCTTGGTCATCCTTCTTGCATTTCAAGACCCATTTGGTGCCAATGACCTTAGCACCATCATGAATATATATGTTGGAGCATATATAGTCATATATAGTGTGTCCGTCGCTTGTCGAATAGTCTAGGCTTAATGTTATACACCTGATATGTTGTAAACACATGAAACTGGGTCATTCGCAGGAGCATATGCGAATGAGACTCAGTCGTATGACTGAGCCATGCTAATGGACCAGCCGTGCGACTGAGAGATGCGATTGGGACATTCGTAAAACTGAACCATAAGAATGGTCCAGTCGTACGATTGAACCATACGCATGGTCTAGTCGTACGATTGAACCATACGCATGGTCCAATCGCACGAATGGGCCCAGTCGCATCTAATATGGGCCGAGGCCTATATATACCAGTTTTAATGTGTAGAAGGATGATGGATGGAGAGGAAGTCTGCCCGGAGCCTAGGGCTGCCGGATGAGAGGGGAGATCATGCTCGATCTTCCCCTTGCCAAGAGTCTTGATTCTTATGTTGTAACGAGCTTGTAATCGTTAGGTTATATCAATGAAACCATTCAATTATAGTTCGTGTTATTGTTTGACTTTTGGTTTGTGCTGTTGTTTATCCTTCCGTCAAGAACATGCTCAGATGTTTATCGATCCGGCGAAAAACCGATTTAACAATTGGTATCAGAGCCAGGTTACTGCTGGAATGATCTAACAATCATTCTAGCAACCCGAGCTCTTGTTCTGGATTGAATTTCAGATCTTGACGTTAAACCCACTTCGTGTTCTTCGTGTTTTGCTCAGATCTTGTTACGTGTGTTGCTTCTATGTTGAAATCGAATTCGAAACCACGTTCCTGTCACCCTTTCGAATCTGATGATGTCTACTTTGTTTCGGTTCATGTTGAATTCGTCAGATTAGGGTTTTGGGCAGCCCTGGCGGCTGCAGATCTGAAAATCTGCGTGCAGACCCGTTCATGCGACTGGGCCATGCGAATGGACCATTCGTACGACTGGGCCATGCGAATGGACCATTCGTACGACTGGACCATGTGAATTAGCCATTCGTACGACTGGACCAGTCGTATGTTCAGTCGTGCGACTAGACTAATCGTATGTTCAATCGCACGAATGAGCCATCCGCATTGACTCATTCGCATTTGTTCCAGACTAAAAAAATCTGGAACAGCTTCTTGCACGGATTTGAAGATGAGCAAAGCATATTCACCTAGAGGTTCGTTTGTCAAATAAGTTCGATGTGTACCCCATTATTCGTCGGATTTCCAGAATAGGTGAGTGTAATTGGAACACGAAAGAGAGAAGAGAAGATGTCAGCAATTGTTGCTGATTTTGTGGGGTAGTCAGGAGCATCTGACTACTTATGGGCCAATCAAGTTATATTTATCTACACAGAATGGATTCTGCTTCTTAGGGGGAATCCTTGTATATAGAAAGTGAAGACGCAATCAAAAAGTGATGATGTGAACTGGTTTCCGATGATGAATCTTCGTGCGTGCTGATTTGGTTGATATTGTCAGCTGTGGATTGGAACCTTCAACCTTTTGCCCAATACACCGTGTCAAGACGCAAGGAGAGCACAATGTCTATATATTGGGATATGCTTAATGTGAGGGGGAATTTCTGCAGGTGGTGATGTTAATCAGGTTAGCCTGTGTTAAGATTGAAGCAATGGAAAACTGTTCGTATCATCATCTGGAAAAATCAGTCATATGGGGAATCTTGCTGCTGTGATGGTGTTCTGCAAAGTAAACGAAAGCTATTGTGCCTAAATTCATTTTCAGGGATGTGGTAGTAACCTGACGGATCGGCAATGTTGGCTAAAATGGTTTCCGTTTGATTTTATTGGCAACCAGAGCAAAGATTGACTGACGATTGTAGGAGGTGTTATTTACTATTCGCAAGCAACGTACAAGGGGGAATTTGTTGGAGCATATATAGTCATATATAGTGTGTCCGTCGCTTGTCGAATAGTCTAGGCTTAATGTTATACACCTAATATGTTGTAAACACATGAAACTGGGTCATTCGCAGGAGCATATGCGAATGAGACTCAGTCGTACGACTGAGCCATGCTAATGGACCAGCCATGCGACTGAGAGATGCGATTGGGACATTCGTAAGACTGAACCATAAGAATGGTCCAGTCGTATGATTGAACCATACGCATGGTCCAGTCGTACGATTGAACCATACGCATGGTCCAATCGCACGAATGGGCCCAGTCGCATCTAATATGGGCCGAGGCCTATATATACCAGTTTTAATGTGTAGAAGGATGATGGATGGAGAGGAAGTCTGCCCGGAGCCTAGGGCTGCTGGATGAGAGGGGAGATCATGCTCGATCTTCCCCTTGCCAAGAGTCTTGATTCTTATGTTGTAACGAGCTTGTAATCGTTAGGTTTTATCAATGAAACCATTCAATTATAGTTCGTGTTATTGTTTGACTTTTGGTTTGTGCTGTTGTTTATCCTTCCGTCAAGAACATGCTCGGATGTTTATCGATCCGGCGAAAAACCGATTTAACAATATCCCTTCTCCATAACTGAGGTGTAATCAGCTGAGTATAGCTGATTTCGGGTTTGTACTCCTGATCTGACATCCCCAATGACATTGTCTAAGGGATGATAGATGTTTAGCCGTGATCCTGGAGTAGTAGGAACAGCTACCTTAGAGCCAAGATTATGAACATTTGGTTCTGCATCTGAGGTAGTTGGAGTTTGAGGCTCCAAAGTCGAAGGTGCGTCACTGGTAGATGCTTGTGGACTTTCAAGAACTGGAACCTGTTCCTCCTGACTGTTCTGGTCATCTTCTTCAGCTTCATCTTCAGAGGAGGAGTCACTGTCGTCGACTACTCCCCCTGAATGAGTAGATGATTCTCCCTGTGAGCTAGATGTTGGTGTATTCAAGATATCATACATCATCCTTGTAGCTAACTCGTCATCCGAGGGAGAGAGAGGTATGTTGAAGGACTTGAAGAATCCATCATAGTCGAAAAAGTAGGTGGGTCCTTTGCCAGTAGGTGGTGTGGTATATCTCTGAACGTCAACATTACACCACACTTCTACTAGACCCGTTGAGTTGTTGTAAACCCTTTTGTTCGGTATGTTGTATCCTAGAAAGATTCCTTCATCCGCCTTCTCGCTGAATTTACCTTCTTGTGTTTTCTTCAGAAGTGTGCACGGCGCGCCAAATGGTTCGAGATACTCCAAATTCGGTTTGCGTCTTTGTAGTAGCTCGTAACATGTCTTTCTGTGGCGCTTGACAATCAGAACTCGATTCAGTGTATAACATGCATTAGCAACTGCCTCATTCCAAAATTGGATAGGCAGTTTCGAGTCTGCCAGCATAGTCCGTGCAGTCTCTATCAAGCTTCTGTTCTTTCTCTCAGCAACGCCATTCATCTGAGGCGTGTTGGCAGAAGTGAATTGATGTACAATTCCCTTTTCCTTGCAGTAAGCCTCCATCCACTGGTTCTTGAATCCCGTCCCGTTGTTTGAGCGTACTTGTCTAACCTTCAGCTTGTAGAGAGATTCCAGTGTGGTTACTAACTCCTTGAATGAGTCAAATGTTTCTGATTTGGACTTCAGAAACATTACCCAAGAGAACCTTGAGTAGTCATCGGTAACCACAAAACAGTACAAGTCGCCTGCTATGCTCTTTGTACTGACTGGACCAAACAGATTCATGTGAAGAAGTTCAAGAGGAAGTTCTATTGAATGAACTTCCTTTTCCTTATGAGACTTCTTCATCTGTTTGCCTTTCTTGCAAGCTACACAAAAATCAGGAAGCTGGAAGTTCTTGACATTAACTCCTCTCACCAGATCCTTCTGAATCAAGTGATTCATCTTCCTTTGACTAATGTGTCCCATTCTCCTATGCCAGGAGATGGAATCCTTCTCAGTAGCTTTAGATAGAAAACACTGAACCTCATGATCCGTTGTAGCAACTGTTGACAGATCCAAAACATAAAGGTCTTTATATCTTGAAGCAGTCATCAAAACTTGGTCTTCTAGGATCACGTAATCTTTCTTGAGCACGTAACACTTCTTGTTGTCGAAGATGACTTTAAATCCCTTATCGCAGATTTGGGAAACAAAAAGTAAGTTATTTTGAAGTTGTTGAACGTAGTTCACCTTATCAAACTTAACTTTCTGATTTCCCACTTCTCCCTGAGCTGTGATATATCCTCCCTTGTTTCCAGCAAACGAAACATGCCCTCCTTTTATTTACTTGACGTTAGATAAAAGAGCCTGTTTCCTGTCATGTGCCTGGATGCTCCGCTGTCTACAATCCACGTGTTAGTTTCAGCACTATAGCGAACACCCTGCACATACAATGTAAAGGATTAGTTTAAGTTAGGAACCCAAGCCTTTACTGGCTTGGGTTTCCCAGAGGCATCACACATCAGAAATTCAACCCATTGACCCTTAGAAGGTGAGGGTAGCTCAGGTTCCTTCTTGTCATCATTATCAGACAGAGAGGTTGACTTCTCTTTCCATAAGCCAGATTTGTGCAATGCCTGTTTGTGATAAACAGTTGACTGGCTAACGGGTTGAACTTTATGTTCACTAGTTCTTCTAGGTGGAGTTAAAGAACTCCTCTTAGAAGACCTAGGTTTTGAGTCCTGAAGTTCAATCTTCTTCCTAGGTGTCTGATAATAAGGACAATAGGAAGCAATGTGTCCACATTTTCCACAGTTGTAGCACGACCTGCTATCAACTTTATGATTAAACTTTCTTTGTGGAGACGTGTGTGACACTCTAGTAACATCACTCACTTTAGGTTTTGACTCTGGTTCTTTTGATGTTTTATCTTCTTTAACAAAGTTAACTTTTTTAACATGTTTAACATCTTTTTCCTTTTAGTTAACTGGTTTTTGACTTAAAACATGTGAAAGATTAACATTAGAAGTCTTTTTGGTTCTAATTTGACTCTGTTTGACCCTGACTTTAAGTTAACCTTTTCAAATTCTTTTTCCAGATTAACACAAGGCAATTTACCCTTTCCCTTTGAAGTGGCCTCCTTTTGTTTGTTTCCAGATTCAATAGATGAACATGAGGAATCTGGATCACTAACAAGAGGAGTAGACACCACATGATCCTTGATAGGGTTATTATTTACTGGTCTACTCTTAGTGTTCATCAAGGTCTCAGGTGGTGGTGAAACCACTTTGTAACCCAAACCCTCCCCGTTGTTTCTTTCTCTCATTAAGTGTTGGACTATGTGTGATGAACTTGTCCAACTGTGTAGTTTCTGTTTAATGAGTTTACTTCTACTTCTAGAACTGTCTTTTGCTTCTTAGTGTCTTCTAGGGAGTTTAGATAGTACCTAATGTCATTAGCTTGGTTAAATGCAACTACTTCGGTTTCCCTAAGCTGTTTAGTCAAAAGGTCTATCTTTTCTTTGTAACTATGCTTATTTTGTTTTAATACTCTATTAGCCTCAGTGCACAGTTGCAAATCTTTTACTAAGTTATCATTATGATCTAATAACCTAGAAAATTTCTCATCTATGCTATTTCTAAACGTATTACAATCAGAACAAGCATGATTATCAAACATTTGGTCAGTGCTACTTACCTGAGTTGGTTCAGAAGAGTTAGCCATCAATGCAGCATCAGATGTCTCTGGTTCTGGTGATTCTGTCTTTTCTGTCTTTGCTGTGGTAGTCTCCTCTTTAGGCTTGTAGCTAACCTCAGTTGTAGTTGTCTCTTCAATATTTGACATCGCTATCTCAACTACTAGATCTCCTTCACTCGCGGAATCATCGTCAATGTCTTCTACACTTGCAATGTTTGATTCCCCTGGAGAGACAAACCTAAAGCTCCAGTCATGTCCTTTATCATCATGAGTAGTCAAGGCTTTTGGATCCTTGCTTGATGAAGTAGAACTAGTAGCTTGCTTGTCTTGACGAGTGAAGGACGAGAATGGGTTTCCGTTACCCGTCTTCTTTGGCTTAACACATTCTTTCTTGAAGTGCCCCTTCTCTCCACAGTTAAAGCAGGTCACTTTGCTCTTGTCAAAGTCAAATGTGGTATCCTTAGTAGCTACCAAGTTCTGTCCGGTCTTTTTCACAAACTTCTTCGCCCTCCGGACAGCACTAGCTAAGGCCCACATTATGTCCATTCTCTCAAGCTCCATTTCGTCCACCTGCTCGTAATCCTCGTCTGCCAGATGGCAATTTCCAATCTTCCCAGCAACAAGTCCATCATAAGAATGAACCACTGCAGCCAAAAGATCCATGTGTTCTCGAGCTACTTCTACAGTCACATTACCGAGGTTCTCGGTCTTCAGTCTAGTAGCATTTGTTTCGGATCCAATATGATGGGTACAAGAAGACCGCGACGTGTCTGATCCTGAAGGAGAAGCATGTGAAGGACCCGATGAGCTAGACACAAATGTAGTCTGGAGAGGTGCTCCAGATGTCTTAGCTTGAGGCGTGGCATTATACAAAGCTGGATTCTGAGTATACGAAGACTTCTGAGCTCTGTACTTCATCCTAAGTGCTTCTTCTCGCAGCTTTAGAATGAAGTCATTTATATCCAGCTTTGCCAGCATTCCATTCTGTCTCAGGTTAGACACGAATGAAGCCCACTTTTCCGGCAAACGACCAATTTTTACCGTAACAAAGAAATTATAAAATAATAAAGTTAAGTTAAAGTAATAAAGTAAAAGAATTAATTAAGATAGACTAAAAAGAAATATATATATTACCCGTGTAAAAATGGTGCTAGAAAATACTTCTTGTCACAATGATGTTTGTATATAGAATGTATGTGTTTTTCAACGAATTTAGCATTTCATATGCACTCACTACGTCTGATGAGAACCGGATTTAAGTAGGCACATTGAGTGGGAACTGGTCTAGTATTGGCCATCTCGTATAAGTACCTTCATCAACAAAAAGTTAACAAATTCAATTATAAGTAAAAAAAATTATGTAGCAAATAAGAAAACCATAACAACTTACGTCTCACACCAACGTATAAACATGTTATCAATCCAGTCATTGGTGAAAAATTGTAACACTCCCTCGTATTCAACATATTCTTTAATAATCTTAGGATACATCCCACGAGGTGAAAGAATCTCAGTGCTAATATTAACATTGTTTAACTTAATTGACGAAGTGCCACGATCAATAAGTGATTCTGCGTACTTTGACCAACAAGTGTATCTAGACATAAATCCATTTTTCAACAAATGAAATTCTATATCTTGGATATTGACAAATCTTACACAAGGACACCATATCGACTGGGCGCTAGTATTCTCGCAATTAGCTTTAGTGGCCATAAGAAAACATTGAATACCCTTCGTATATATTAAGCCAACATGTTCAGTTTTGTACATCCAATCAGCACCGATCCATCTTAGAATTAAAATAAAAAACAAAATAATATAAATGTACGTTTATGATGTAAACTAATGTTCTAAGGGAGTAGATTCTAACTCACTTTTTAAATATTATATCTTATATGTATACATTTTTACGAGTTGACTATTTAAGAAAAAATTAGTATCATTTTCTCTTATTTCTCCATATATGTGTATAAATCACAAACTCGAAGGAGTAGGTGAAATGACTAGCTATCAATTTTTTCTTTAATGAAACCTCATATAAATGTATACATATCTTAAATAAAATATAATATTCCAAAAGCAGTCTCAAAATGAAAACAGTTCTAAATTTGTATCTATTAGATAAATTTTGAATTCTAAAAGATTACTAAATGAATATGAATACAAATACATACACACAACAATACATAAAACAAATCAAATATAGTAACATAATATATCAAAAATAAATGACAAAAAGTAAAATTACATACCTTTAAGTGCCAATCAATGTACAGATTTAAGAAGTTACCATTCAATTATAGTTATAAACAACAACATATACGCAATTAATACTTAAACAAGTTTTGGCTAACAGTTTAATTTATTAAATTCCAATTTGCTTTAAAATATATCATTAACAATTTAATGTTTCTTACCTTTAGTTTTATGTAACTTGAAAAACAATGGAAGTAATAAGAATCAAAATCTATAGTGATGAAGGCACAAGGGTGAGATGGGGAGTTAATGGGAAAGATGAGAGGAGTTAACGAGGAAGATAAGGGAAACAGTAGTATGTTAATGAGAAGATGAGAATCAGAGAGAAGATAAAGTAATTTTAAAAATTATTCGTTTATCTCTAGTAATCTGTTTACTGTGTGTATATTAAGAGGAGATGGCATGGATTTCGAAAATAAGACTAAATTTTTAGGGTGTTTTAGATAAGCCATAAAAAACTAATTTTTTATGGGTGTTTTAACAAAACTGCATCAAAAAATAATATTTTGAACTTTTTTAATGCTAAATTTGAAATTCAATTATTTAAATGCGGTTTTGATTTAAAACTGTATCAAAATAAAAAACTAGAATGCATCAAAAACCTGTTTGTGTACTAGTGAGACTGAAAACAAAATTTTAAAATTCACTAGAAATTTACGTGTATTCTTAAAAAACTTTCTTTTATTATATAGTACAAATATAGATACTTTTTTATGATGCAATTTATTTACTAAAAATTTAATAATTTGATCTTTCTTATATAAATCACTTTTTTATCTATCTTTAGAAAAGTAAATCTTCGTTGCAATTAACATAGTATAATAAAAGTGTATAATGATCACGATTAATCCTTTATTATCTTTAAATTATGAGAAATAAGATTTTAATGATTCAACATGGGAAATAACATAAAAAACCAACATACTTTTAATTTTTTCTCATAAAAGTCTCTGTACAATTTTTTGCACGTAAAATACTAACATACTTTCTGTTTTGTATCGTAAAGTCCTTTACCAATTTTTGCACATAAAAAACCAACATACTTTCTGTTTTTTCACATAAAAATCACTCAACAATTATTTAACATTAAATTCAATTCATTTGTTATAACTTAAAACAAATCGAGTTTGATCTCCCACAACTTAAACAATATGAATTTGAGATCCTATAACTTAAATGAGCAACGTATGGGTGGAAAATACATGCAAACAAAACAATCGATGCAAAATTGTTTTAGTATCTTTTTAAAATTTACTCGAATCTAAAAATTGAAGTGACTTAACTGTGTAAATAACTATTGGGAGGTTTTTATGTTAAAAAAATGTATTTTTTTTTATGTGCAAAATTTATTAATAGATTTTTATGAGGCAAAATAAAAAACATGTTGGTTTTTTACATACAAAAAATTATATAATGATTTTTGTCTAGTGACCCTCCTAACATTAACCTTCAATGTCAAGGACAAGTTTACTCGTATAACTGGTATAGTTCTGGGTAATTTTATTTTAAAGAAATTATACGAGTCAAACGAAAAAAGTATCTTTCGAATCTACATAAATAAAATGTAAATAGGGTTTAATTTTATGATGATACGTGGATGGGAATTTGATATTGCTCTTGACACTAAAATTTAAAGGCATGAGTGTTATTGGTTTAATGTAATCCAATATTTAAATAATGAAAATTCAGTTTGTCTTAAATAATTTCAATATTAAATTAAAACAAAATATCTTGAGAACAAAGCACTTTAAACACCACTTGAAAAGTCTAGTGCTTTTGAATAACTGAAATGATTTCGTTTTGTTTTATAAAGTTAATTTACAGCCACTTACTCGGTCGTAAGCTTAAATTATTAAGGTGAGATATTTCTAATAATTTATTAAAATTATAGAAGGTTTTTGGTTTGAAACCCTCCTGTGATAAAATAAGTATTTTAGGTTGTACCAATGGGTTATCTTGCACATGTGGTGAGTTTTTTTTAAAAGTCGTCTCCAGTTACATGCCCGAGTAATGAAAATGATAGGATAAGTTAATTATGACCCATAAGTGATCCAATTAGTTCTTAAAAAAACTAATTGCAACGTTTTCATCTTCAAAGGATATTTGTCATTGAAAACAATAGATAAAAAGTCAAAGAATTCAAATCTTGCAAGTATATATATAACTTTTAATATGATGTAGATCATGAGTTGGATTAAAAAACTAATTATACATTTTTATACTACTTTTTAAATTAGTCGAAAGACTGAAAAATTACACAAGTGACAATAAAATAGGAAGAAAACGTTTGCATGTTACGCCGAAAGTAAATGATATTATTGATCTCAAAAGGGAGAAAACCCAACTCTAGAAATACCTAAAAAAAGGTTATAGAATTTTGAATTGTTTATTTGCTATAACAAAATGTGTGAACGTACAGCTAATATCTAACCTTTGTTAAAAAAGAAAAAGGTGTCTTATAATTTTTTCAAAATATGAATGTACACTACACGAGTAGAATGCTTATTGTTCATGGTAACAAATATTAGACGACTCATTAACAACTTAACAAGTCAGATAAAGTTAAACAACTTAAGGTTTAAATAAACAAGTTCAAGTTGTAAACGAATTCACACTTTAATGACATTATTTAAAACATGTTTGAACGGGTTCAACCCCAGTAATTTGTTTATATAACACATAACACATTTAACTAATTGCGCCTAATAAGTTAATAGGCCAATACTAGACGTTTAAGAGTCATTTGTTAAAACAACATAATCTTAGAAATTTATATATAAGTAAACATGAAATCTATTTTAGGTAATTTATATTTTATCGTGCTAATTGTATTTTATTATATATACTTTGTTTAGTCAGTTATGACAATAATCATATTGAACGTGTCGTATGATTCATGTTATAATTTAATTACATTAAATCGTGACTGGAAAGCACATAGAGATGCAAATGTGATATTTTACCGTGTGTTTATAGATATTTTAAGGATATTTAATATATAAAAAACAACTAGTATTAAACCCTCTGCGTTACGGTAAGAGGCATAAAACCATATCAAATAACATAAATGTCACATACCTTTAGCGGCCATCAACACTGAAAAAGTTAGTATTAAAAAAGAAATAGAAACGAAAAAATAAAACTAAACGGAAAGTAGATGGAAAAACATATTAAACCACACACGTAACATATACAATGTTAAAAAATAAGTAAGTTGATTTAGGATTCTCACGTTACGACGATAATTTTAAATGGAAAAAAATAAGCATAACAATGTTGAGCCTCAAGTGAATGTTTCGACGTGTTAACTCTAAAATTTTAGACTTTAAATAAAAAATTTTGTAAAAATAAAAGTATTGGAGACTAAAATTGAAAACGAAAAATTATAAAGGTTAAATTAAATATATATATATATAAAAGTATTGAGTTTAAAAACAAATATTAAAAGGAAAAAAATAATGTACAATCTTTTGCACACATTGTATAATAATTAGTACATACCACGTAACACTTAAAATTTAGTTGATTAAAAGATCACTTAAGATACAACCTTTAAAGCGAATTATACAACCACACTACACAAACCAAGTTAGTAATTAATATTATATTAATAACAAAATAAACCAGAGGGTGCACATTAACTAATAAGGAATAAAAAAGCTACCACCTAAAACATGCCCTCTGAAGCTAGACAATGTTATCAATGTTCAATTTTGGTTTGAAATAGGCAAAGTTTGTGGAGGAGGACCCTTAACTGAGGATGTCTGCAACCTAATGAGTGGTAGCAACATGACACTGAACCAAAATCATGTCTCAAACTTAATGTAGGTCAATCTTGTAAGGCTTAGCGAGCTGATGAAAGATGGGAAAAACCACCATATATGCAGCACCAATGTAACATCAAATAGTATATGCATAAGTTAACCAAAATCATATCTCAAACTATATGCTTTAGTGACATGACTCACCTACTTTCAGTAGAGGGATGACAACATCCAGATACTTAATCTTCTTACTCGACCATGTAATAGTGCACTGCTTAATGTATAGTCAAACATCAATCATCGGGACAACCAACATCTACATAGGCATGCATCATAATTGTAGAGAAACGAGAGATAGTCTGCCCAACAACTAATTAACCTTATGATACATCAATATATGTTTAACTATTATACGATGTTGATTAGTGGGTCGTTGAAGAAACTGAAAAAATAATAATATAATGCTCAGATAAAGCAAAGGGTCATTGATGTTGGGTTATCTTAATCGAGTCAAGTCGGGTCAAGTTACGGGTCACGGGTCTAGTATATAGTCATGTTTTGTTTAGAGTATGCAACAAGTTTTAATTTGAAGTAGTCTTATTAGTTAGCAAGTAGTGGGCATGTATTAGGATAGTAGAGTAGTGTCACTTATTTAGGAGTGTATGTTTATTGCTATATATATAAGTTTTGGGAGTATTAATGAAACGCAAGAGTTTAGTATGATTTTGGGCCTGAAACCAACAATCCATAGGAACCACGGAGTAACGAGAGTAGTGGGTTGGCAGCCAAGCTGAATATTATTATGCAATCAATTATGATAAAGACCTTGGCAAAACTACCTGGGATTTATACAGAATGGTGTATCCATCGGAATCTATATTGATCCTATAAAACCATTTACAACCACCATTGTGAGCTTGAGAAGGAGGTGAAGGGGTACACATACCCAAGTCACGTAAGAATGTTAAACATTAATCTTTATACGCATGGTAGCTTGACATACTTACAATGATTATTTCTTGAAAAAAATAGCGAGCTTGAAAGCGGGAGTGGATGAGACATGAAAAATAAGACCAAGAAAGTGTTTAGGTTAACAAGTGTGGTCAAAAGTGTGCGTGAACATTGAATACAAAGGAAAAAAATTAGACGAAGGAATGGTGGGGTTGGCGACGAGGGTGGAAACAAAGGAGTATATGGGGGTGGTACAGAAGGTGGAATCACGATAAAAGAGAGTCTAATAGTAGTAAGAAGCTCATAGCTAGGATCAGAAGATGGAATTTCGAAAATAGTCTCATGCAATGTGACATGCGGAGATGTATATGTACGAAGAGTGCAATGATCGTAACAAGATATTCTCAATAGTAAGTGCATATCCAAGAAAATACAAGGTATTAATTTGTGTGAGAGTTACTCTGGTCGGGTGTCGATAACAAAGTTACCCAAAAAAACATAAAGTGTATAATCAGGTCGACACAAAAAAATCTCATAAGGAGAAGAATGATCAAGACTAGAAGAAGGTAAACGGATTATGAGACAGTAGCAATAACATAATCATCTTACTAATATTATGAAATAGATAAAAATGACAATGTAAGGCTCAAGCAATCTCTGAAAAGTGGTGGTTTTTCTGCTTGAAATACATGTAACACTTGAATGAGAAAGAAATTTGTTTATTGTGGCTCAAGTGAGCTCAAAAGCACCAACACACTGTGAGTGTTAATAGTGTATGAAAACACTTAGAAATGACAAAATGAGTCAATAGTTAGAAACGGATAGATAAATGATACATTCAGGTAACCCGATTATGATCATCAACAAATATGATGAAATAGTAGTAGCTAGAAGCAAAGATAGCAGGAGTCGATCCCCAAATGTCACAACAGACAGTATATAAAAATGAAATGCTCACATATGGATAGAAAGGTGATTGAGTAGACTTGAAATTAAACATATTGGAAATTTATTGATAATATTAATACGGTTATTAATATTTATTCAATAAATTAATGTGTTGAATGAAAATTAATGTGGTTAATAACATTAAAAATTAATTGCGTGGGAAGTCGTCCCACATTGGAGAAGAGAAAGAATATAAAATAGTTTATATTCTATAATATCTTGTCTATATTGTTTCTTAATTGTCACACTAAGTGGATTCGCGAAGGGTGCGCAGCACCCCTAACTCACGCGCGCGCAGCGTGGGCATGTGGGCGCAATGTGGCGCTTTGATGGCGCACTTTGCACTTGATGCGAGGGCATGGTCAGGAGCGACTGACCTTGATGTGAGGTCCGAGTTGTGACTCGTGACAGTTTCCGTTACCCGTTGACCGAAACCGACGACTGTTACTGACAAATTAAATGAGAAGTCACGATTTCGGATTAATGGCTGGGTGGCTGTTATGATTCGAATTCCACTATAAATACTGAGTGTGGCTCAGTAGAAAGATACACAAAAAAGCACAACTCGAAACCTGCAGAAAATCAGGTTATCTATCTCTAGATTCTCTTCTTCAAACAAGTTCGGGTTCTAGATCAACCCCGGCAGTACAAACTGCTTCGGCTGTTGTACCCTGGGAAACAAAACAAGTTCTCTTGGGAGGCTCAGAATTTGTTTTAAGGGCCCCGTGTTGAACACGATCCTCGGCTTTTACATTTCTGTTTCTTCTTTTTCTGTTATTGTCCATTGTAAAAGAATTGATAACTGTTTATTTATGTTCTCTTGTATTGATTATATTAATAAAATTGTTTGAATTTTTATTTTATATGAACGGTCTCCTACAAACTTAAAACAAGTTTTAAAAACACCGTTCATATATTAATCTGTGTTTTTAAAAGGTTAATTTTAGTTATATTGATTATGCTTTCTTATTCACGAGTGATCTTCAAAGTTGGACTTAGAACATCTATCGTTGAATTCTGAAAGTAGCTTAATTTTTTTTTTCAAATTCGTTTGTGGTTATAACTGTTTTCGCTTTTTTATTCGCAAGTGATCTTCAAAGTTGGACTTAGAACATCTCTTGTTGAATTTTTAGAATTGTGAAAATAGTTTTAATTTACTTGTCAATTTTGATAGTTATTTCAATTTATTGGAAATTGTTCTAACTTAAACTGTTTTTTTTCAAATCAGCAACAACATGTCTTTAAGTGCTATAAGTTCCTCTTTATCAGCCCTTTAGCTGCGACCAATGTGGGAGCGACTCTATGGCAAACCATGCCGAGAAACCCAAAAAGTTTACGGGTGTCCATTTTAAAAGATAGCAACAGAAGATGTTCTTCTACTTGACAACCTTGAACTTAGCACAGTTCTTGGAGAAAACTGCTCCCCTACCTAAAGAAGGGGATGATGCTCAAGCCTTAAGTGTCATTGATGCTTGGAAGCATTTGGAATTTCTTTGTCGTAATTACGTTTTGAATGGTCTTTGTGATTCATTGTATAACGTGTATTGCAACATAAAGACTGCCAAAGAATTACGGGAGTCTTTAGACAAGAAGTATAAAACTGAGGATGCCGGTAGCAAGAAATTCATTATGGCTCGGTTCTTGAATTTTAAAATGGTTGACAACAAGACTGTGATTAGCCAAATTCAAGAATTACAAGTTATACTTCATGAAATTCATGCTGAGGGGATGCCTCTAAATGACACCTTCAAGTTGCGGCCATGATTGAAAAGTTGCCTCCAAGTTGGATAGAGTTTAAGAACTACCTTAAGCTCAAACAATAGGAGATGACTATGGATGAACTTATTGTTCGTCTTCGAATTGAAAAAGACAAAAAAATGGCTCAAAAGGCACCCGTTTGGAACCGATGGCAAAGGCAAATATGGTTGAACATGGACAATCGTCAAGGGGTTATCAAGGTAAAGGGAAAAAGGCAATTGGGAAACCAAAGGTGAACCTGGATCAAAGAAAGGAGTTGTGAAAAAGAAACCTCCACCTCCTCCTTTCCAAGGTATTTGCTACAATTGCAATGAGACGGGGCACCGTGCTAATCAATGCAAGCAACCAAAGCGTGAGCGTGCGCATATGGTGGATGAAGACGGTGAACCGTTAGTGGCAATGATCACCGAGTTATCGGCAATGGTGGAAGAAGTCAACCTCGTGGGAGATAATCCGCATGGATGGTTCATTGATACGGGAGCTACCCGTCATGTGTGTGGTGACAAGACCCTCTTTAGCACTTTTAAAGAGGTTAAGGGTGATGAAAAGCTTTATATGGGTAATAAAGCTATGGCCGACATCAAAGGTGAAGGAAATGTGATCTTGAAGATGACTTCTGGGAAGGAACTCACCTTGAGCAACACCTTGTATGTCCCGGAGATTCGTAAGAATCTTGTTTCGGGATGGTTGCTTAATAAGTTTGGTTTCGTTTAGTGTTTGAGTCGGACAAGTTTGTCCTTACTAAACGTGGAATGTATGTAGGAAAGGGCAATGCCCTCAATGGTATGTTTAAGATGAATGTAACCGTTATCAAAAATGAAATGAATAAAACTACTGCTTCTATTTGCTTGAGTCTTCAAATGTTTGGCATGGTAGACTAGGACATGTAAATTATAATTCCATTCGTTGTTTAATAAATTTAAAATGCATACCTACATTCCATATTGACACAAACTCTAAATGTGAAACATGCATTGAGGCAAAACTTACAAGATCATCATTTAAATCAGTTGAAAGAATAACCGAAAACCTTAGTTTATTTTACACCGATATATGTGATTTAAAAGCACACCCAACAAGAGGTGGCAACAAATATTTCATCACTTTTATTGACGATTGCACTAGATATTACCATGTATACTTACTTAAAAGTAAGGATAAGGCAATTGACAAATTTATCTTGTATATAAATAAAGTTGAGAATCAACTAAACAAGAAAATTAAAGTCATGCGAAGTGATAGAGGTGGTGAATATGTTGCACCATTTGCCGATTTATGTGCAAAAAGTGGTATAATACCTGAATGTACGGCACCTTACTCACCACAATCAAATGGCATTGCGGAACGGAAAAACCGTACTTTACAAGAGATGATGAATGCCATGTTGATAAGCTCTGGGATGAGCCATGACATGTGGGGGGAAGCAATCCTCTCTGCAAATTATCTTTTAAATAAAATACCACCAAAGAAAAGGGATGTAACCCCTTATGAATTATGGATGGATAGATAAACCATCATATAATTATCTCAAAATGGGGGGGTGCCTAGCTAAGGTGATTGTACCACCACCTAAAGCTCAAAAACTAGGACCCATAACTATTGATTGCATATTCATTGGATATGCTCAAAACAGTAATGCACATCGATTTCTTGTACATGAGTCCAAGAATCCCGATATACAAAAGAATGCTATCATGGAGATAAGGCCGGGGAATGCTTCATATTTTGAAAACGTGTTTCCAATGCGAGGACAAATACATGCATCTTCATCATCACGGTTTGATGATAGAGGTGAAAGTTCATCAACACAAATTGATGACATTGTTCATGATAGTCAACATGAACGACCCAAGGTTGAAGAGGGAGAAATTAGACGAAGTAAAAGGGCAAGGGTTGAGAAATCCTTTGGTCCAGACTTCGTAAGTTATATGGTTGAGGGTGAGCCTAATACCTACCGTGAAGCGGTATCTTCTTCGGAAGGACCTCAATGGAAAGAGGCAATCAAGAATGAAATTGATTCAATTCTTCACAACCATACTTGGGAGCTAGTAGATCTTCCTCCTGGTTGTAAACCACTTGGATATCGTTGGATATTCAAAAAGAAAATGAAAGCCGATGGCAGTATTGATAAATACAAAGCAAGGCTAGTAGTCAAAGGTTTTAGACAAAAGGAAGGTCTAGACTATTTTGATACTTACTCACTTGTGACTCGTATAACCTCCATACGAATGGTTCTTGCTATTGCGGCATTAAGAAATTTGGAAGTACATCAAATGGATGTCAAAACCGTATTTCTAAATGGCGATTTAGAAGAAGAAATTTACATGGAGCAACCTGAGGGTTTCCCTGCCTATGGTCAAGAGGGTAAAGTATGTAAATTGGTCAACTCATTGTATGGTTTAAAGAAAGCTCCAAAACAGTGGCACCAAAAGTTTGATCGTGTCATGATTGACAACGGTTTTAAAATAAATGAGTGTGACAAATGTGTATATGTGAAAGATACACCGGGAGGTTATGTAATTTTGTGTCTTTATGTAGATGATATGCTTATCATTGGGAGTAATGATAAAATAATAAAATCTACCAAGGACATGTTGAATGGAATATTTGACATGAAAGATATGGGTTTAGTGGATGTAATTTTAGGAGTGAAAATTATTCGAACCCAAGATGGTCTTGTGTTAAGTCAAGCTCATTATGTGGACAAGATTCTTGAAAAATTCAACTTGGGAGACACGCGTGTAGCACATTCTCCAGTTGATACACCCAACATTTAAAGAAAAATAGAGGTGAGGGTGTTGCTCAGTTAGAGTATTCAAGAATCATTAGTAGTTTAATGTATCTAATGACATATACTAGACCTGACTTAGCATACACAGTGAGTAGGCTAAGTAGATATACTAGTAATCCAAGCTCAAAACATTAGAAGAGTATAACGAGGGTGCTGAGATACATAAGATACACAAGAGACTATGGATTGCATTATACCCGTCATCCAGCTGTGATTGAAGGGTATACTGATGCAAACTGGATATCGGATATAAAAGATTCCAAATCAACAAGTGGGTATATGTTCTTACTTGGTGGAGCAGCAATATCTTGGAGATCATCCAAGAAAACCATTATAGCTAGATCCACAATGGAATCGGAATTTATCGCTTTAGATAAAGCTGGAGAATAGGCTAAATGGCTACGTCAATTTGTGGAAGACATTCCAAGATGGCCAAAGCCGTTATCGGCTATTTCCATACATTGTGATAGTGAGTCGGCAATTGGTAGAGCCAAAAGCTCAATGTACAATGACAAATCAAGGCACATCAGGCGTAGAAATAACACAATACGACAACTAATATCAACGGGTGTTATCAGATTGACCATGTCAAGTCAAAAGATAACATTGCAGACCCGTTAACAAAAGGCTTAAGCACGGAATGGTTTATAAGTTGTCAAGAGGAATGGGACTAAAGCCCATGAAAAAGGGGAATATGAGGGAAATGTAACCTAGTTGACTGGAGATCCCAAGATCTAGGTTCAATAGGACAACTTAATCATATGACCAACAGTGTCACAATAGGGGAGTACCCTAAAACTTAAAGGGAGTGACGAACTTCCTAGTCCATTCACTCTGGGGGAGTACCCCGAACAAATGACCAAAGTGAGGTTAAGTATATTAAGGTTAGATGATTCGTGGGAATCAATATAACTATGATGCTTTTAATGATTCATCGAATCACCTATGTTAGAGAGAAGTGGGGTCGCTTCGAATGGATTTGTGGGGAGGCGCAATCCTAGAGCTCTCGCAGAACCAGGAAAGTGTCCATGACCACTAACGGACACGATAATGAGGGTTGATCAAACTAGGAAGAGTGTTGTGTGATTGCATATTGTCGTCTATATAAAACATGGTATGTTCAAAGACATCGTGTCTACACACCACTAGGAGACTAAGTATACATCACAAAGGAAGGTTCAAAGGGAAGACCTACCTATCCTGCAACACTTGACTGTTGAACTTTTTGGAGAAGTGATTTTCATTCATGTGGGGGATTGTTGGAAATTTATTGATAATATTAATACGGTTATTAATATTTATTCAATAAATTAATGTGTTGAATGAAAATTATTGTGGTTACTGACATTAGGAATTAATTGTATAGGAAGTCGTCCCATATTGGAGAAGAGAAAGAATATAAAACAGTTTATATTCTATAACCTCTTGTCTATATTGTTTCCTAAGGTGTCACACTAAGTGGATTCGCGAAGGGTGCGAAGCACCCATAACTCGCATTCGCACTCACGCGCGTGCGCGCGACGTGGGCATGTGGGCGCACTGTGGCGCTTTGATGGCACACTTTGCACTTCGCACACTCACATCACTGCGAGCCGCCTTAGTATTTTTGAAGGTTGGTTCGAGGGCATGGTCAGAAGCGACTGACCTTGATGCGAGGTCCGAGTTGTGACTCGTAATAGTTTCCATTACACGTTGACTGAAACCGACGACTGTTACTAACGAATTAAATAAGCAGTTACGATTTCGGATTAATGGCTGGGTGGCTGTTATGATTCGAATTCCACTATAAATACTGAGTGTGGCTCAGTAGAAGATACACAAAAAATAACAACTCAAAACCTGCAGAAAATCAGGTTGTCTATCTCTCTGGATTCTCTTCTTCAAATAAGTTCGGGTTCTAGATCAACCCCGACAGTACAAACGCTTCGGCTGTGTGTACCCTGGGAAACAAAACAAGTTCTCTTGGGAGGCTCAGAATTGTTTTAAGGGCCTCGTGTTGAACACGATCCTCAGCTTTTATATTTCTGTTTCTTCTTTTTCTGTTATTGTCCATTGTAAAAGAATTGATAATTGTTTATTTATATTCTCTTGTATTGATTATATTAATAAAATTGTTTGAATGATAATTTTATATGAACGGTCTCCTACACTACATGCATTACAAGTCGTGTTTAGAGACTTAGGAGAAACATAAAGAGATTACTATGAGATAAGTCCAAATCAAAGGATGGCCAAGATGCGAGCTTCATAAGTCACTTGAGACATGTGTAATAATAGAAAGAGAATAAAGCTCACGTGGTCTTGGTATTAGACGATGGGTGATCAGATCTAAGTCTAAATGTTTTAGTTATAGCGTGAGAATACAATAGATAAAGGATGATAAATAAGTAACTAAGTGGTCAATAATAAGTTTTTGGTTAAGCCAGGAATAACAATCATATATTTTAGTATAAGGGTGCAATATGATAAAGTAAGTAAAGCATGACGAGATAAGAAGAGTCATACATTGCCGATGATCACACTAGCTTTCTAAACCAAGATAAGGTAATCGCATTATAAACCACTGCAACATTTGAGGTCATATGTGTTATGGGGCCAAGTGGGAAGCCATGTGTCTGTCATCATATATGTATTTGTTAAAGAGGAAATTTACTTAGCCGTCAATCCAAAAAAATAAACACTGTCTTTTAATGAGTCATATCGTGAAATACAAATTGTTGAATAGGAAAGTTGTGCAAACTTCAAAAACTTGATTTGATTCTTGGCAGCCATTTGGTCCATTGTGCAAATAACTTTCCTACAGGAATATGAATGCGGGTGAATTCAATCTTTGCTCTTCTGTTTATGAGGTTATATGTGATGAATCATGAAAATGACCTGATGAGTGATTGTCTACATTTTCTTTGTTGTTTGACACCCCTTCCCCTCACTTGTGCATTAAAGGCATAAAAGTTGCTTGGAAGAAAAATGATCACAATAAAGTTAATTTTTATGTTGGCTTAGTTTGGATTAATATAAGGGTCTAGAATCAAATAAAACCAGTGCTTCTATTGCCTAGAATCACTTGGTTTAGCGAAAATATATGTCAACATGCTTTTATCCTTTGGCTTGCTACTAAGGAGCGGCTTAACCCCAAGATATAAGCAATGTGTGGCATCCTAATAGTGAACTAAATGCATTTTTTGAAAAGGCTTGTCCGGATCCCAAATGCATTTTTTGAAAAGGCTTGTCCGAATCCCACTCTCATATTTTCTTTTGACTTCCCATTTTAAAGCAAGTGTGGTCTTTTATCGTGGGGCTGACTAAACTTGGCGATATCCAATCTGAATGGAACCTTCTTAGTAATCATTTGCGAAGGATGGTAATCAACAACTTCATATGAAGCATTATCGATAGATTAGCCTTGGCTACAACGGTTATTATACACGACAAGAATGAAAAAACATTTCAGCAACAAAAACAACCTGCAAATGTCCTTTGGAATATCATCAAAGACAACATTAAAGTAAGACATGAGCCTTAAAGTTGAGACTTATGTTCTCCGCTAGTGCTTTGTCAATTGTTAGCTAGTCGCTTCAATTCACTCATGTCATCCTCGTGCTAAGGTGTATTTGTTAGGGCTCGAATTGAGAAGGAGAAGAAGAAGAAGAATTCACAATAATGAGCTAACCCATTGATTAGCCTTTGCCCCTTTTTATTATTACACCGGTAAGGTTGTTACAACTACCGTTAAGACCGTTACAATTGCTAACAATATAACGAAAGTACACAACTAGCCCCTGAACTATTAAATGTTGTATTTAAGTCCTTTACATTTAATGTGTGGCTAACAATACTCCCCGGATATAATCATTTTTGTCTTCAAAAATGGAAAGTGGGAAAACGAAGTTTAAATTCGTCACTAAATTCCCATGAAGCCTCCGACAGGGGTAAATCTTGCCAATGAACCAGCACCTGCAAAGTAAGGCGATGACCTCATTTGACCAGCCTTCGATCAATCACGGCACGTGGTAATAGAGAAAAACGAGGTTCAGTTAGTAAAGGAATAATAGGCAAGTTATCACCATGAGCTGGTTTCAGTAACGAAACATGGAATGTATGATGGATCGCAGCCGAAGTGGGTAAATCCAATCGATAAGCACAATTACCGATTCATTCCACCACAAAAAATGGTCCATAAAACCGGGCACTCAATTTCTCATTGTGATGGAGTTTAAGAGAAGATTGTACCTGGGGTTGAAGTTTAACATAAACTCGATCGCCCACCTTGAACACCCAATCAGATCGATGAGCATCAACAAATTGTTTCATGCAATTACGGGCGACTTGTAGATGTTGTTTAAGCAACTGAATCATTTGTTCGCGATCATGATGTAATTCTTCCATGGCTGCGATCATAGTATTGCCTGGAATATAAGGATTATGGATATTGGGTTTGAACCCAAATAATGCTTCGAATGGAGGCATTTGAATGGTGGAATGAAAAGAAGAATTATACCACCATTGGCCAACAGAATCCATTGAACCCATTGCCGAGGGGCATCCATAGTCATACAACGAAGATAAGACTCCAAACATCTATTAAGAACTTTGGTTTGACCATCGGACTGTGGGTGATATGCGCTAGACATGGCAAATTCAACACCCTGTAAGTGCATAAATTCTTGCCATAAGGAGCTCACAAAAATGGGATCACGATCGGATACAATAGTAGTTGGGTTACCATGTATTTTAAAGATTTGATCTAAGTAGATATGTGCCAGCGAAGCAGCTGTGTAAGGATGGCTTAATGGAATAAAGTGACCGTATTTGGTGAGCCTGTCTACAATCACCCAAATGGTGTTCTTGCCTTGTACTGGAGGCAACCCTGCAATAAAAACCATGGATATGTCAGTGAAAATGAATGTTGGAATAGGTAATGGGTTTAGTAACCCAGGAGAAGCCATAGTCTCATATTTGGCTCTATGACAAGTAGCACACTCTTTGATTGTAAGATAAACTACCTTTGAGCATCCTTTCCGAAAGTGTCACCTTGAACCCAGAATGACCACCCACGGAAGAAGCATGACACCAATGAATAAGATCAGCTTGAAGATTAGAATCATTGCCCACGATTATTTTCCCTTTTGTCAACATTTGCCATCCCACTGTTTAGTTTGAATAACCTGACCCGATTGTAATTGGGAGAGTAAGCTAGAGAGGACAGGGTCATTCCTCCAAGAAGATTGAATGCGATCCCATAATGTGGGTTAATAGAACTAAGAGTGAGGGTGAAAATAGCCAACCCTTGCACTCTCGATAAAGCATCAGCTACCTTATTATCAATGCCTTTCTTGTATGAAATCTCATAGTAATATCCCATTAGCTTCGATAGCCATGTTTGTTAAAGAGGAGTAACGATTTTTTGACTAGTAGATGTTTCAAACTTTGTTGATCAGTCTTGATCACAAAATGCTTTACAAAAAGATAAAGGTGCCAAGTTTTGACCGCCATTAATATTGCTAGGAGTTCGTTTTCATAAACAGATAAAGTTTGCTATTTGATTGAAAGCGCCTTGCTGATAAAAGCTATGGGGTGGCCATCTTGGATCAATACTGCACCTAGACCCTTTGTTGATGCATCAGTTTCAATGAAAAATATTCTAGAGAAGTCTGGTAAGGCCAACACCAGAGAAGAACATAAAGCTTGTTTCAATGATTCAAAAGCTGTTTGAGCTTGCACATTCCATTTGAAAGCATCTTTTCTTAAAACATCAGTTAGCAGTTTGGCTAAGACACCAAATCCTCTAATGAACCACCTGTAATACCCGGCAAGACCCAATAAACCATGCAATTGTTTCACCGTAGTAGGTATGGGCCAGTCTTTCATAAGTGCAATTTTATGTGGGTCAGTCGATACTCCATCACCAGTGATTATATGGCCTAAATACTCAACCTTTGAACCACCAAAAGAACATTTAGATTGTTTAGCCTTCAATTGATGAGATCTCATGATAGTCAGCATTTGTTTAACATCCACGAGGTGTTCCTCCCAAGAAGAACTATACACCAATAAATCATCATAAGAGACTGGAGAGTGGCCGGGGCATTAGTCAGACCAAATGGTAACACCAAGAATTTGTAGTGACCTTGGTGTGTTTTAAAAGTTGTCTTGTGTACATCATCATCATGCATACGTATCTGGTGATAGCTTGAGTGCAAATCTAGTTTAGAGAAAATGGAAGCTCCTCCTAACTCATCAAGTAGCTCTTCAATGAGAGGGATAAGGTAACTATCTTTAATGGTGGCTTCATTAAGGCGCCTGTAGTCAACACACATACGATATGTACCATCTTTTTTCTTGACTAAGACTACTGGGCTGCAAATTAACTGATGCTATTGCGAATGACCCCTGAATCCAATAATTATTGAGTCATGTTCAATCACTATCTTTTGAGTGTTTGGATATCTATATGGTTTGAGATTTAGGTTGATGGTTTCATCTTTCAATCGAATCCAATGGTCACAATCTCCTTTTGGAGGTAATCCTGTACCGTGACCAGGAAGTAGGTTAGCTTCCTATTATTCTTCCTGATCATACCCGCCTTCTTGTACTAAGAGTTGTTTCCCTTTCCTCGCCCTCTCCATTTTCCTATAGAGTAACCGAGAGACTGAAAATAATTAGATAAACCTCTTAACTCATATTGATACATAGATTGAAGCTTCCCAGAAAGTAATTCTAGGGGTGTATTGTTCAATTCCTGTTGGAGTGATTGAATATATCTAGGATGTATTATACTGAATAAAAATCATGTTTTATATTCACTAAAAGATGATTAAATGTCTTGAAACTCAAGAACTAAATAAGTCATCTCATCATTGGAAGAATTAGTAGGAACCGAAGGATTGCTGAAACCCTCCTTTAGTTTGTAAACTAAACAAATGAGCTTGAATCAACTGAGAGGGAGAATGCAAATAAGAAGTTAACTTCTCCATAGTGCATGCATGCACTCCAGCACTAGAAGTTCCTATTAATACAATAGGTTGGTTATTAACCGAGAATTTCATAGTGAGGGATTTAAATTTCAACATAATATCACTCAAGGTTTGTAACCATTGTATCCTAAGAACTACATCATAGTTGCTAAGGGGAATCACTAACATATTAGCTTTAAACCACTTCCCTTGCATTGACCATTTGAAATCTTTGCATAATTAGACACAACACAATTGATTACCATCAGCAAACTGTAACTAGAACTGCATCAATTGCTTGTGCTGAGCAATTGAGTTTAGTTACAAGATGTTGATTGATGAAATTGTGAGTGGATCCACTATCAATCAAAATTCGTAACTGTTTAGTACCCAAGGCACCCACCATTTTCATCGTGGAATAAGGATGAATACCTGTGATTGCATGCAAAGAAATGTGGGGATCTTGACTCTCCGTAGGTACTTCGATAGGACATTCAAAACTATGAAATTCAACACATTCCTCCAGATCATCAACCACTTCGAGAAGGAATAATTGCTTGGAATTGTTACACTTGTGTCCTGGTGTATATCTTTCTGAGCACCAAAAACATTCTCTTCTCGCCCGTTTTCCATCGAATTCTTTACTAGTGAGTCGTTTAGAATGCTTGAAGGTATTAATCGGATTGGCTTTGATTGGTGGGGAAGGTAGTAAAGGAAGTTTAGAACCGGTACCAATTGAATGGCCAGTGATAGGTTTAGGGGTGAATATGTAAGTAGACTTGCTATTAGCCATTGTTGAATTGGCCAAATTCTGTAATCTAGCCAAAGAATGAGCTTCTCGCAAGAGTTTTGGTTTGAACAATTGAACATAACATTTGATATCTAGCTTCAATCCTTCAATGAAGAGACTGACCGCATATTCCTCCGGAATATCCACTTTATTCAACGGTAAATAGAATTGATCACAATACTCTTCGAGATCTTCAGCTTGATTCAAATCCTTAAGAGCTCCCATCGCATCCTCAATGATAGTAGAAGCAAATTGAACTTGAATTGATCGCATATATTCATTCCATGGAATCTCAAACACTGACGTGCCTCTAGATTTCACGAAATTATTATGCCATTGAACAACTCTACCTTCCACATGTACTGCAACATAACGTACCTTTAATCTTTCAGGAGTTTCATCAATTGCAAAAAAATGTTCGCATCGTTGAATCCAACTTTCAACCTCCGATCCATCAAACTTTGGGCATTCAACTCGAGAAAAACGATTGTTGCTTCGCGTGAGTCGTGTTTCATCCTCTTCTCGAGTGTTGATGTTATTGCTACTGGAACCACCCTCACGATTGCCATTAATCGTTTGTAAGCTCTTTATCAATTCACACATCTAAGATTTCAAAGATGATATCTTCGATGTTAATTGATTCTTCATATTGGACGTCTTTGCCATTTGTCTCTCTGAAGCAGCTTTGATTTCTTCAAGTTCTACACGATTCTTTTCACTGATCGATTCCAATCTCAGTAAGGACACTTCATGCTCCTTGATCGATTTCTCGATTTCTTGATTACGAGTTGTCATAATTGCTGGAGTGTGGTGGCTAGAGCTCTGATGAGTTCGGTAGCTCTGATACCATTGTTAGTGCTCGAATTGAGAAGAAGAAACAAGAATTCACAATAACGAGCTAACCAATTGATTAGCCTTTGCCCTTTTTATTATTCGACCGGTAAGGTCGTTACAACTACCGTTAAGACCGTTACAATTACTAACAATATAACGAAAGTACACAACTAGCCCCTGAACTATTAAATGTTGTATTAAGTCCTTTACATTCAATGTGTGCCTAACAGTATTCGAATAATCATTGGTCTCATGGTTCATCAACTGTGAATTGGTCGCTTCATCCATATAAAAAGTCTAGCAATTTTAATTCGTATTGTTGACAGTTGACCTCCCACAGAAGCCCATGTGTCAATTAGGTTACGATCATGAAAAGGCCCATCTCATTGCTTCTGATCTTGAAGGAATTTGACTTGTATCATGTGGCCTATAATTTATTCTTTGTGTGGGCTTTTATATGATCTCGAACGTAATGTCTGGGCTCGTAAATTGATTGAAGGCCCAACTTTGAATATATATGGGTTTGCCTTTCTTGAAGGCCTAATCCTTGTTCCTAATCGGTATATATTGGTATTCTATTCTATTCTACATATATGTGCTAGTGAGACAAATTTCGAACACAAAATATAGACAATGGAAGTGGATAAAAGACATACCAATATATACACGGGACATGGGAGTTTGTATTCTTTAACAGATAAATAATAAGTTTAAGTTAGTTTCTTATGCTTTTGATGGGTCTATCCAGTGACGAATCTAGCTCGAAAAATCTAGAGTATTCTAATTCTTTTTGCGATACTTTCACTTAATATTTAATGATAATTTTTTTTCTGCGATACATTCATTCAATAATGAATTTCTTTTGTCAATAACAACTTTTTAGAATGACGTTTCATTTTCAATGACGTACCTAAATTTTTTTACATGGGGGTTAGAAAGTTTCAAAAGTCGGTTTTATATCGCTAATTATTAAATCTTTTTGATACGGTCTGATTCGAGGCCGGATCACACAATAAGAAGACAAAAAAAGAAATCAATATTAAACAAACAACATTCAACACTACGCTTTTAAATGAGACAAGTTAAGTCGTGAGTTACTCGAGACCAGCTTGTTAAAGTCTCAGATCGAACCAAGCTTAAACAAGCTCGAGCTTATACTATATACCATTTAATAAACGAGCTTGAGTCAGAGCTTTACGTACCAAGTCTTCTAGAAATGAATTTTTATAAACTTTTAATTAATATATAAAATATGTATATAGATAATGATTATTATATAAAATACTATGATAAAAATAATTTAAATTATAAACAAGGAATCTTAAGCCGAACTTGAGTTCAAAAAACTTCAAAAAAAAACTCGACTATTAAAATAAACTCTATTATGTCAAAACAATCATACGCTCCACACGACTTGACTACATTCCTATTTAACCATCATGGTGACATTCAAATAATCAAGTATTCAAACAAGTAATCAACTAAATAAATCAAATAATCTAATCTATCAATTTACTAATCAATATTCTAATAATAAATTTATCAAATAATAAGCTAATAAGATAAATTACTTAGTTATTCAAAGTAATTGTTTTATATTTATTACTTATTTTTTGGGGTCATTTTATAATAATTGAGTAGCTCTTAAAATTTCTTAAGGGTTGTATAAACTTCTTTTTAGGGTTGAGCATTTAATCTTATATTAATTTAAACTTTTTTAAATTTAATTGATATCATAATTTTGCTCAGTGGTATCTCGATACATACGACATTAATTCTTTTTTAGTTGCACTTCAAAACGAGAGTTTAGGGTAGCTCATGCCATTACCTTAACCTGACAATTGCCGATGAAGACAATGAATCTTAGACAGTTTTGATTTGAGAAGGTTACATAAATCTCAAAAGTCAAGCAGATCAGGCTTTACATATTAAAAGACATGTATTAGTCGGAGTTAAACCATTATACACATCACCCTCTTTTTCCTTAATTAAGTTATGATGTGATGGGTTTTCTTAGTAAAATTGTAATCAGATTTATATCTATGTCTCGAAACATTATTTCAATATAATATTGAAATATATTATTAATAGTCTATAATAAACAGTTATATGTTTAAAACAGATATTTTTATTCTAACAAAAAAAGTAAACGAGAGTGTCATATGTCATCACCACAATTTTTCTCATCAAAATTTTCCCGCATCTTTCTGTTATTAAATAATTACTTTAATTACTAATAATATTATTTTAATATTTAATAAATTAAGAAATAAATCTATTTTTTAAGTTTATTTCTAAATAAATTAATAATTTTAAAAAGTCAATTTTTTAGAAACAAAATTAATCAAATTTGGAAGTTGTAATAAGTTTTTTTTTAAATGTCTTTTTATACAGTTTGCTTTAAAACAAAATGTTTATTTAAAAAAAATTAAAAACAATATTTTAAAAAGTCAATATCACTGTTTTATTATTTATAGTCATTTCTTATACGTAATTTAAGTTATATCATATCTTACAATATCATTTTATATTTAATAAATATATAATATTAATATTTTATTTATTCAACCCGTGTAATACACGAGTTTACAAAAGCTAGTATGTTATTACTATGACAATTACATCTTTTGATTATTGCCTTTATGCTATTCTTTGCCTTAGGACATTCGACCTCCTTGTCGTAGTGATACCAAACTCGAGTTTGAGCCTTCTTCCTTTTTCATCATTACTTTACAACTATTATTCAACCCTTAAGCTTTTAGTCCTTTTAAGTGCATCTCCTTTTGTATAAAAATTGAATGTCAGATCTTCATCAATTTCTTAAAACCCCTCCCTAAAAGAACTAATTCACTTCTTCATTTATCAGTTATGCTACGTATTTGTAAACTTTATATCTAGAAGTATAGTTGTAACTAATAGAGGCGCATAAATAAGCGTTTTATTTGAAACCGGTTCGTACTTGATCAGCAAAAGCTAAAATCATTTTTTGGTCAATATGTTCGGTATGGAGACCCATTTTTTTAGTGGATTTGACGGAATTTAAAATCATGTTTTGACCGGTTCGATTCGGGTTTGACCCGTTCAGCTGATCAAACTGGTTTCAACTTACAAACTAATTTCAACCTTACAGTTTGAAACGGCTCCTAACTGATTCTTATCAAATCAGTTTCAAAATTGGTTCCAGGTCTAGTTTAAAGCTGGTTATGTTCGGACCTTTTTCTTTGGCCCACCTTTGGTTACAGGTGCACATTTCATGTTTTCTTTTGAACAAATTTCAGGTAGGAATCGTATACTAATAGATCAAGTAGGATAGGAACCAGGTAGGAGGCGGGTATGGTTCCGGTTCGGGGTTAGCTACGGTACAAGCAAAACCGTACCCATGTCTAATCAGTTACGGTCGGGGTGGGGTCGAGTGTGGTAGTGGTACCATATAGAATCAAGTAGGACATTATATTATACACACACTAATTACCAACTTTGTTATGTATTATAGGTTTACCATGTGTTTTAGTACGTTGTATCTAGCTTTTATTTTTTTAATCATTAACTATTTTATTTTAACCTACTACATTACATGTTTTACAAATTAATTCTAATTTTTTTTTTACTTTTAACTTTTATCTGTATACTTTTTGTATTATATAAACCTAGGTTTTTTCCTGACGCGCATTGCGCGAAGAATCCACCACGATCTCAAAATGAAAAAATGAATACAAAAGCATGTCGTAGCGACGATTATTCCAACATAAAACCCTAACGCGTCAAGAAAAATATGTCATAATGTTTGTTCTTAAGACTATGACATCTACTCTTTGTAAAAGTGAGTATCAATGTGTCATAAAACCCCAAAAGTGCATGTGTCAATGGTTGAGATCAAATTATAAGAAAATATGTTAGAGTTTTATTTTAGAAATAACGACTTTTGTTGACTTTTTGCAAATTCATGTATTTTTTTAAACGTTCATGACTTTTATATATAACATTATTTTTTTATAAAAATTACACAATAAAACGATTGTTTTTTTATATTTAAAACATGTATAATAATGTTATATAAAAGATAAAAAAAATTAAACGTTGTCAACTCATATCTCGTCATTGTGTCTTTAGTGCAGTTCATTATGTTTTTCCGTTGTTATTGTGTTAATTTTGAATATTATTGTGTTTTTTTCTAAAATGATGAATTTAAAAAAATAATGATGAAATAACATTGTTGTGTATCTCTAATATGTAAAATACAATAATAATTAGCAACAAATTAATCTAATACATTAAAAGTAATGCCAAAATAACACAATATCTTATTGTGTCTTTTGATCGTCATCGTGTTATCTTGAATAATATGAATTCTGAAAAATACATTGTTAATATAAAATCATTGTGTATTTCTAATGGTAAAACAGAATGAATAATAGCAGTTTATATATTCTATTATGTAAGGCCCCGTTCCCGGGACGCTTACAGTTGGGTTCTCATTGCACATAAAACCTATAATTACATTTGTGTTTCATAAAATCGCAGTGGAAAACTAAACAATCTTTCATTTCCATGTAAATGCTTTTGCAAATTAATACAACATTCATTACTTGTTCGCATTACAATGCAAAAACATTAATCAAAAGAATGCCATCCCAAAAGAGCTGAGTAGTCGCCCGTGCCATCCTCAACAATCATTACCTGCCAACTGGAAACACATCAAAGTCAGCGTTGCTGAGTGAGTTCTAGTTTTATAAATAAAACATACTTTACTTTACATTTGTTCACGATCATACACCATACGTACATACAGATAATATCAGTATTATCCTCATCATTCCGTTCATTAACTTTGCTCATTCACGTGTTACATTATCGTTCACTTCTCTATCTAGATCCGGTCAGACTTTACCCTCTTCGTGGCACTCAGCCACGATTACTGAGGTCGAATGACCAAGATCCTGTTCTGTACATTATTCCGATAATTCATACACGTTCATTCATACTTCGTTCTTTCATACAAAATCTTTTGTTCATTTATACTTTCGTTCCTTCAAGTCTGTTGCGACAACAGGGTCGCTCACCTCATTAACAATCCCAACGACTTTGCGTTATTCGAGTCTGTTGCAACCATAGAGTTGCTCACCCCACTTGCCAATTTCAATGATGGCATGCTTTCCGAGTCTCTTGCAACCATAGGGTTGCTCACCTCATGGCATTTTCACAGTAACGCGCTGACCGAGTCTGTTACAACCATAGGGGTGCTCACCTCATAGCAATCTCAAGGATTTCATACCATCCGAGTCTGTTGCAACAACAGGTGCTCACCTCATTGCCATTCTCATCGATGGCACGCTATCCGAGTCTCTTGCAACCAGCGAGTTGCTCACCTCATATATGTGCTTGCAAGCCTTTCCTTCGCTCGTTCATCATTCAATAATGCATGCATTCTTACTTTATGTTCCTCTTTCATTATCTTTCACTTTACGTTACATAATACTTCATTCATTCATTAACATGACACATAAGGCCACAAGAAAGATAACATACATCATATTAAGGAACATATCATACACATTCATCATCATCATACAGGGCAACATCATACATACATAACAAGCCCTAACATGCAACATCATCGTCATGCCCAACATGCTCTCTAAGGCCCCAATCGTCATCTTACATGCTCTTACATAAATCTTTACATCAAGCTTACATCTACACTTTTCCTCGAAAGTCAGAAGTCAAACTACACTTTCCTTGGGTGTGACAGCCCTACTCGGTCGTATGGACACCCTTCAGTCGCATGGCCTCCATGCGACTGAACATCATGCGAATGAACTAATACGGATGAACACCTATGGGAATGAACATCCAGTCGTGCGAATGGACAATGCGGATGGACCTCATGCGAATAGGGTTAATGCGGATGAGCACTTATGCGACTGGACCTTCAGTCGCATGACCCCCATGCGACTGGCCTTCAATCGTGCGAATGGGCATTCAATCATGCGAATGGACCCCAATCGCACCCTAATGGGCCGTATGGCCTCCATTCGGCCTCCATTCGGCCTCCAGTCGGTCGCCTAGCCCTAACTGATGCAGAATGCAGTTCATCCCGACTGCAGTCGAGGGTTTTCGGCCTCCAAACTCATCTAAACCCATTTTAAGACCAAATCGACCATCCTAAATCTTAGGGATGCATACCACGACACCATTCAAGCACACACAAGCTCACAATCAAGCCACAAACGCATCATACATACACATACACATACACATACACAAACGGGTCAACATACACATACTCAAAAACCCGATTTCAAATGTTTTCCAGCCTAAAATCGTTTGAAAACAAGTAAAAGTGGGGTTCTATAACTCACACAAACGAGCACAACGACAAGAGCTTCGATTTGGCTTGCTACACGATGATTTTGGCGACCCGAACTAACTCGAACCAACTTTTTCTCCTCTCTCTCTTCTTTTCTCTATGAAATCTGAAATGTGGGGTGTGTGTGGGGAGAGTGGGCTGCCCTCTCCCTACTAATATCACCATATTTCCCAACTTTTCTTCTTTAGCGAGTTTGGTCCCTCGACTTTGAACTTTATTTTCTTTTCTTTCTTCACCGGCTTCAAAATAATAAATATCCGGGTGTTACAATTCCACCCCCCTTAAATAGGTTTCATCCTCGAAACCTGTTATTCGTCGAACAAACGTGGGTAGTGCTGTCTCATTTTTTCCTCAGTCTCCCACGTTGACTCAGATCCCTTCCTGTCTTCCACCGTACACGCACAAGAGGAACCACTTTATTCCTTAGCCTTTTCTCCTTTCGGTCGATGATTGCCACTAGTTGCTCCACATAATTGAGCCGTTCATCTACTTCGATATCTTCCAATGGGACAATCGTATCTTCATCTGCTAGGCACTTCCTTAGATGAGATACATGGAATGTCGGGTGAATTCCATTTCACTCATCCGGTAACTCTAGTCTATAGGCCACCTCTCCTACTCGAGCAATGATTCGGAACGGGCCTATATACCTTGGGCTCAACTTGCCCCGCTTTCTGAATCGGATAATACCCTTCCAAGGTGAGACCTTCAGCATAACCCGTCACCCACCTGGAACTCAATCGGCCTACGTCGTTTATCAGCATACGACTTCTGTCTGTCTTTGGCTGCCTTCATAAAGGCTTCGATCTTTTCAAGCTTCTCAGTCGTAGCCTCGATTACCTCGACTCTCCCCAATTCCTTCTGACCAATATCACCCCAACAAACGGGTGTTCTGCATCTCCTAGCGTATAGCATCTCATATGGCGGCATACCAATGCTGGCATGATAGCTGTTGTTGTAGGAGAATTCAGCTAACGGTAGGTGGTCATCCCAACTTCCACAAAAATCAATCACACATGCTCGAAGCATGTCTTCCAATTTCTGAATGGTCCTTTCTGACTGACCATCGGTTTGGGGATGATAAGCCGTGCTAATATGTAACCTTGTCCCCATAGCGTCGTGGAATTTCTTCAAAAATTTAGATGTAAACCGAGTGTCACGATCAGACACAATAGACACCGACACACCATGACGAGTTACAATTTCCTTGATGAACAGATCGGCCAAGCTCTCAGATGAATACGTCTCGCGGATCGGTAGAAAGTGAGCACTCTTCGTCAAACGATCAACTATCACCCATATGGCATCGTACCCTTTCGGAGTACGTGGCAGCTTCGTAATGAAGTCCATGGTGATGTGCTCCCACTTCCATTCCGGTATATCCAAAGGTTGGATCTTCCCATACGGCTTTTGATGCTCTGCCTTCACCTGTAAGCAAGTAAGGCACTTACTCACATACTCCACCACGTCACGCTTCACACCCGGCCACCAATAATCTTTCTTCATGTCATGGTACATTTTCGTGGCACCAGGATGAATGGAGTATCGAGTCTTGTGAGCTTCATCCATTATCTTCACCCGTAGATCCCCAAAACGAGGAATCCACACACGACCGAATCGAGTTCTAACACCGAGTGTGTTTTCACCCAATTCCCCAACCAGACCTCTCATTCTTTCCGAGTTAAGGTGATCTTCTTTCAATGCCTCATCTTAAAACTCCTTGATTGCTTCATCACATCAGAGGTCATGATTAGTTGATAAGCTTTCACCCGAATCGGTTCGGGCCTTTCCTTTCGGCTAAGGGCATCCGCCACCACATTAGCTTTGCCCGGATGGTAATGGATCTCGCAATCATAATCCTTTATAAGCTCCAACCATCGCCTCTGCCTCATGTTCAGGTCTTTTTGCCCGAAGAAGTACTTCAGACTCTTGTGGTCCGTGAATATGGTGCACTTCGTCCCGTAGAGATAATTCCTCCAAATCTTTAACGCAAAGACCACGGCTGCTAGCTCCAAGTCATGAGTGGGATAATTAACCTTATGAACTTTCAACTGTCGGATGCGTAGGCTATAACCTTCCCTTTCTGCATTAACACACACCCCAACCCTGAGTAGGAAGCATCAGAATAAACCACCAGATCTTCGCTTCCATCGGGTAATGACAGAACAGGAGCTTGAGTCAGTCTTGCCTTCAGCTCTTCGAACGCCTTCTCTTGAGCTTGACCCCATACGAACTTCACATCCTTTCGGGTCAACTTAGTTAGTGGAGAAGCAATCTTAGAGAAGTCTTGGATGAATCTTCTATAGTAGCCCGCCAAACCCAAGAAGCTACGGATCTTGGTTGGCGTCTTTGGTGACTTCCATTGCATAACCGCCTCCACTTTCGCCGGGTCCACCATTATCCCGTCAGGATTCACCACATGACCCAAAAACTGAACTTCGCACAACCAAAACGCGCACTTGGAGAATTTAGCATACAATTTCTCCCTTCTCAACGTCTCTAGAACCTCCCGAATGTGACCGGCATGCTCTACTTCGCTCCTCGAGTAAATCAGGATATCATCAATAAACACAATCACTGATTTATCTAGCATCGGCCGACACACACGATTCATCAAATCCATAAAAGCAGCTGGCGTGTTGGTCAAACCAAAGGACATGACAAGAAACTCGTAATGACCATAGCGCGTGCGGAAAGCTGTTTTAGGGATATCTTGTTCCTTCACCTTCAACTGATGATAGCCAGACCGAAGATCTATTCTTGAAAAACAACTGGCACCCTGAAGCTGATCGAACAAATCATCTATTCTCGGTAAGGGGTATCGGTTCTTCACTGTCAACTTGTTCAGCTCGCGGTAGTCAATGCACATCCTCATACTATTGTCCTTCTTCTTTACAAACAGGACCGGAGCACCCCAAGGAGAGATACTCGGTCTAATGAACCCCTTATCAAGCAACTCTTGCAACTGTTCCATCAACTCTTTCATCTCCGTCGGAGCTAACCGATATGGTGCCTTGGCAACAGGTTGGGCACCCGGTATCAGATCAATCTAAAATTCAATTTCTCTGTCAGGTGGTACTCCTGGTAAGTCTTCGGGGAACACGTCTGGAAAGTCACACACAACCGGTACATCAGGCAGTTGTGGTGTTGGTGCATCTACATCCTTTACATAAGCCAAGTAGGCGCTACATCCACGCCTCATACACTTTCCCGCCACAGCCATTGAGATCACCTTCGGGATCGTAGTAACCCGATCACCATAAAACGTTACCAAACTTCCATCAGGTGCTGTCAACCGAATCATCTTCTTGCGACACACAATGTTCGCCTCGAAGTCCGCTAGCCAATCCATCCCAAGAACCAAATCAAAACCACCCAAGGTCATCACGAATGGTCTAACAGGAAACTTGTGACCTTCTAATTCCACCTCACAGTTTTCTATCATCTCCAAAATCTTGGTAGACTTACCTATGGCAGTTTCTACATCAAAGGGCGCATCAACACGTCTACTACTAACAGGCAGCTTAGCACAGAAAGCAGCAGAAATAAAACTCCTACTAGCACCAGAATCAAATAGCACAGAAGCTAAAGTTCGGTTCACCAGAAACGTACCGGACACGACATCAGGGTCTGTCCTAGCTTCCTCTTGTGTCATGGTAAATGCCCTGGCGCTCGCCCTCGGTCCTTCACCTCCAGTTCTCTTCATCCCAGAACTCTCAGCCCTCGACTTCTTACAATCCTTACTTACGTGACCCTCTTCACCACAGTTATAGCACCGGACTATACGACAGTCCCTTGCCAGGTGCCCCGCCTTCCATATTTGAAGCATAAGTTTGACCCAAACCTACATTCCCCGCCATGCTCCCTTCCACACTTGCCACACCTTTTCGACCTCGCACTTGATGTGACCACACGGCGATCATCCGCTCGTGCCTTCTTATTACCCGTCGAGACATCACCCCGACCAAACCTCTTCCCCCGCCAGTTTCGATCACCACCGCTCTTCTTGCCACCCTCAGTCACCACCATTGTTCTCTCATCGTACAATCTCCCTGCCAATCCACCGCCGACCTAAACGTACTCGGCCAGGCAGCTATCATGTGCCTGCGAATATCCGCTGGCAAACCCTGAATATATCTTTTAATCTTTCGTGACAAAGGTGTCACCTGATCCGGCACCAGACATGCCATCTCGTTGAATTTAGTGGTGTACTGCTGGTGCGTATAGTTCCCGCCTCCAGTTGCAAGAACTCCCTTTCGACCTTGTCCATTTCCCGATGAGGACAAAATTCCTCAATCACCAACCTTCTCAGCTCAGGCCATTTCATTTTCCTAATGGCCCTACTACCCTCAGCTTGGACAATGTTGTCCCACCAGCACAGAGCAGAATCCACAAAAGAGTGGGTAGCAAACTTCACCTTCTGGTCCTCTCGGCATTCGCTGATATCGAGAACAGCTTCCATTTCCCTCACCCACCGGTGAGCAGCTGCAGCTGTGCCGTTTCCATCAAAAGTAGGGGGCTTGCATCTCATAAAAGACCCATAACTACATCCTCGTGCCGTCTCCGGCGCAGGCTCTTCTTCTTCCTCTTCGTCATCAGATAGAACCGTTTCCGGCTCTGGTTGTTCCCGTTCTCCAGAGGATCTGTTTCTTTCTTTTCTTTACCCTTCTCGTACAGCCTTAATAACTTTGGTCACCACAAACGGTAAGATTGTCTGCATGACCTGATGAACTTCTTCTACAACAGCCTCCTTTACTTAGGCTCTTTTATTGGCGCTTTCGTCGCTACCCTCCGGATGAGGGGTCTCTGGTTCTTCATGTACCACCCTCTCAACTCTGGGTCTCCCTCTTTTAGGTCGTGGTTCAGCACCGTGACCTCCACCCCGTGAAGCTTTCGAAGATCTACCTCCGTCCATCACACGCACACCGAAAGATTCAAACACCAACATAGTCATTCAAGGGAACAGCTTAGTTTATGTTAAGTATAGTAAGTCCCTAATTACAATGGCCAGTTGTGATTAGCCACTTACTTTACTCTTCACACCCCAAGCATTACCTGTCCTGACTACATCAGTATTTAAATCCACATACAACACATAACACCTACCATGCGCACATAAAACCGGTTAATCTTTACGAAAATACCTGATGGCACGTAGCTACTCAGATGGGCATCCCATTCCCTTTCCATCCCATTCTCAGTTTAAGATTAGGTTTATTTTGAAATTTACCCATTTCACTTAAACTTTGGCTCTGATACCAACTTGTAAGGCCCCGTTCTCGGGACGCTTACAGTTGGGTTCTCATTGCACATAAAACCTATAATTACATTTGTGTTTCATAAAATCGCAGCGGAAAACTAAACAATCTTTCATTTCCATGTAAATGCTTTTGCAAATTAATACAACATTCATTACTTGTTCGCATTACAATGCAAAAACATTAATCAAAAGAATGCCATCCCAAAAGAGCTGAGTAGTCACCCGTGCCATCCTCAGCAATCATTACCTGCCAACTGGAAACACATCAAAGTCAGCGTTGCTGAGCGAGTTCTAGTTTTATAAATAAAACATACTTTACTTTACATTTGTTCATGATCATACACCATACGTACATACAGATAATATCAGTATTATCCTCATTATTCCGTTCATTAACTTTGCTCATTCACGTGTTACATTATCGTTCACTTCTCTATCTAGATCCGGTCGGACTTTACCCTCTTCGTGGCACTCAGCCACGATTACTGAGGTCGAATGACCAAGATCCTGTTCTGTACATTATTCTGATAATTCATACATGTTCATTCATACTTCGTTCTTTCATACAAAATCTTTCGTTCATTTATACTTTCGTTTCTTCGAGTCTGTTGCGACAACAGGGTCGCTCACCTCATTAACAATCCCAACGACTTCGCGCTATTCGAGTCTGTTGCAACCATGGAGTTGCTTACCCCACTTGCCAATTTCAACAATGGCATGCTTTCCGAGTCTCTTGCAACCATAGGGTTGCTTACCTCATGGCATTTTCACAGTAACGCGTTGACCGAGTCTGTTGCAACCGTAGGGGTGCTCACCTCATAGCAATCTCAAGGATTTCATATCATCCGAGTCTGTTGCAACAACAGGGTTGCTCACCTCATTGCCATTCTCATTGATGGCACGCTATCCGAGTCTCTTGCAACCAGCGAGTTGCTCACCTCATATATGTGCTTGCAAGCCTTTCCTTCGCTCGTTCATCTTTCAATAATGCATGCATTCTTACTTTATGTTCCTCTTTCATTATCTTTCACTTTACGTTATATAATACTTCATTCATTCATTAACATGATACATAAGGCCACAAGAAAGATAACATACATCATATTAAGGAACATATCATAGACATTCATCATCATCATAGAGGGCAACATCATACATACATAACAAGCCCTAACATGCAACATCATCATCGTCATGCCCAACATGCTCTCTAAGGCCCCAATCGTCATCTTACATGCTCTTACAGAAATCTTTACGTCAAAGCTTACATCTGCACTTTTCCCCGAAAGTCAGAAGTCAAACTACACTTTCCTCGGGTGTGACAGCCCTACTCGGGCGTATGGACACCCTTCAGTCGCATGGCCTCCATGTGACTGAACATCATGCGAATGAACTAATACGGATGAACACCTATGGGAATGAACATCCAGTCGTGCGAATGGACAATGCGGATGGACCTCATGCGAATAGGGTTAATGTAGATGAGCACTTATGCGACTGGACCTTCAGTCGCATGACCCCCATGCGACTGGCCCTTCAATCGTGCGAATGGGCATTCAATCGTGTGAATGGACCCCAATCACACCCTAATCGGCCGTATGGCCTCCATTCGGCCTCCAGTCGGTCGCCTAGCCCTAACTGATGCAGAATGCAGTTCATCCCGACTGCAACCGGGGGTTTTCGGCCTCCAAACTCATCTAAACCTATTTTAAGCCCAAATCGACCATCCTAAACCTTAGGGATGCATACCAGGACACCATTCAAGCACACACAAGCTCACAATCAAGCCACAAACGCATCATACATACACAAACGGGTCAACATACACATACTCAAAAACCCGATTTCAGATGTTTTCCAGCCCCAAAATCGTTTGAAAACAAGTAAAAGTGGGGTTCTAGAACTCACACAAATGAGCACAACGACAAGAGCTTCGATTTGGCTTGCTACACGATGATTTTGGCGACCCGAACTAACTCGAACCAACTTTTTCTCCTCTCTCTCTTCTTCTCTCTATGAAATCTGAAATGTGGGGGGTGTGTGTGGAGAGTGAGCTGCCCTCTCCCTACTAATATCACCACATTTCCCTACTTTTCTTCGTTGGCGAGTTTGGTCCCTCGACTTTGAATTTTATTTTCTTTTCTTTCTTCACCGGCTTCAAAATAATAAATATCCGGGCGTTACATATTAAAAACAATAATAAATATGACATATTATTAAAATAAAATCATTAGACATTTTAGATTAAATATCTTCTTTAGTATAACATTTCCCAAATTAAAATACTAAATATGTTATAAGGGCCATTGCAAGACTTATAAGAAAGAAAAAAAGAAAACTACTATGTATTAAAAACATAATGGATGGATACCATTATCTAAGTGGGTGTTTGGAATATTTTTAAGAATCTAGATACTAATTGTTTGGCCTAGTTTTTATTTTTTGGCTTATGCTTATGTTTTAAAATAACTTGTAGCTACTATTATTTGATAAGCTCTTAGTTTGGATTAGCTTATATTCTACAAGTTGATAAGCTCTTTTTAGATGTTTATGTTAGTTTTTTTATTTAGCTTGTTGGTAAAATAATCAAAAGGGGTATGGTTACATATAATCACATAACTTATATTTTGTATGTATCTACTTTGTTTTATGAGTTATACCATCATTTTGGGAGAAATTTATATCGAGAATGACATAGAAATTCTACAAAAATACATTAATATTCAATAAACATTCATCTTGGTTAGGTTAGATCTCATGCACGATCTTCACTTGTCTCTTAGGTGTAATTGACATCCATATGTTGTAATATCTTCCATCTAGCCTTTCATATCCAAAAGTTCATTCAATAATATTTCTCAATGATAAATGATGGTGGTTAAATATCTTTTTAGGTCCTCTAGTAGCACAACTAGCAACCGTTTTTTCACGACGAAAATATGGTATATAATAACGAATGTTGGTTCCTTTATATGAAGAAAGATAACCTCCAATATTTAAATATCCAGCATCAACAACGTAATATTTATCTATAATGAATAAAATAAATAGTATAACTTATATAAAAAGTTAAGTAAAACATAAAGTTATAGTAATAAGTTGCTTTAATAATTATTAATCCACCACCATTTGAGAGCAAATGAGTAATTTACACCCTTACACAAATAAGCTTATTCAAATAAGCTAAAAAGCTATCTTCAAGTTCGCTTCTTCAAATTAGCTTATATAAGCTAATAAACATAAGCTTAAAAAGTTAAATCAAACATTAAGTTGAACTTATTTTGTAAAAAAGACTAAAAAAGCTAGGCCGAACACCCTCTAAGTTGGTTTTAAAGTATATAAAGAAAAAAACTTGGTGGCTAATATTAAAGATCCTAAAAGTTGTGTAGCTAAGGTTATGTTACTACATACATAATTTTATGTTTACATTTTGTTCTAGATTTCTTTTTACCTTTTTATTTTTTCCCATACAAGGGCCATGTCACAACACGTCGGTCTTAGATTGAATTACTTACTGTTTTATATGTTTCAGGTTTCGCATGCATGGTTTAATATTTTTATATCTACTTTTCATTCGGTTCTATTTTTTGTTTATTATTTCTTTTAATACGTGTCTTTCGATGTTGGTGCTCACTAGGCGTGTTTTTTGTCGAATAGACTAGAAGATAGTCCTTTCACCTCTTCATCGTCTATTCTTGATTAAACTACTTTTTATGTTCGAGACTTCTTTCAATCTTGTGTATGACCCAACCACATCCAAATGATGATTTACACAAATGCAAACTCCACCACCTCTGGAGTGAGTCTTTTTTTCGTATCGATAACCCCGCCACAAGAAAAAATGCAGATTTTGAAGTTACCATAGAAGTTTGTACGTTTAGTTTGTTTGAAGCAATGGTTTGGTAAGTATGTCTTTGCCATGAATAAGATCATATTTTCTCGGGTAAGTCGAGAAGCCCTCACAACACTCATGATGAATACTAATAAGACCTTGTTCATATGGAACACCTGGGCGGTGGTTGGGACAACATTCAACACCCAAACTTTATTTGAGTCAAAGTATTCTAATCAAACCTCCTAGCTCAACATTCATACCCATAATGTTTCTAAAACTTTGAGACTCGTTTGTGAGTACCAACTAGCGGTGATCATCCACGCATGTTGCGCGCATTATGGACACCAGTCTTAAGTCCACCACGTCAACTCATCAACATTTAAGGACCTAATTCGATATATATAGGAAAGTAACATATTTGTTACTTGTTTAAAAATTAACTCATTTCAGGCTCAAACAGGCTACCCATTGTGGCTGCGAGCAAGAAATGTTACCACATAGACGTCAGACTAACATTTGGTTTCATTAGGGCCTTGATGTAATGTAATTTACTATAAAAATTTCATGAGAATAGCAACAACACAATATGACAGAGGTACAAATATAGTTTTAGATAAGCACAGGCTCTTCATCATCGATAAAAAATTATCTTAACAACAACAAGGCCATAATATGGTCATACTAAATATAACTAAATATTAACATTGCAGCTTTTTTAACGAGTAGTAATGAGAATCAACCCATCAACAACATCATAATCAACAAAGTCTTAGATGTGGTTACCATCATCATCGTCAACACAAAAAACTTTCTAACAGAATATGTATCAATTAACAAAACAGAGCCAACTCTATAGCATGAGGTGAGCATGTTGGGTCTGAAAAAAATAGTTTATATTATCAACATTGTCTAAGTCAACAAAAGTCAACATCACGCTCAAGGTCAATAGAAAAATGAAACGACGAGTTCGAGACGAAGAACCAAGTCAAGACATTGAAGATATATTGTGTGTTGAGTCTTTATTATGATAAATATATTTTGTATCAACAAAATATAATTTATCTAGTTTTAATCTTGTTTTGATTTACATGTTATTTTTTATTTTACACTAAGTCTATGGACTTTGTATGTCATTAGTGGATATAGTATTTACTATAAATAGTTAAGTGTAATTAGGGTTAATTGAGCTTGAATGAGCTATTGATTGGCGTTTCTATGTAAACAATCTTTTTTGCAACCAAAATCAGATCAAAATGGGGTCGGTGTTCTTCCTTGTTCATCATATTATCATATTTTGTATACTTTTGATCCAAAATCTTCATCAATTTCATGATATAAAGCTGTTAGGGACCAACAATTTGTTATCGGAGCATAAGGGAGATCCAATTGAGTCATAATTATTGAAACATTGCTACCAATTTTGAAGATTGAAGAAAAAGTTTTAACAAGAGAAAATGGATTTTTTAGAGAGAGAACCCATATCTGAATCTCAAATCTCATCTCAAACACAACAATTCATCATATCTGAATCACATACAACACAGTTTGTAATAACAATAAAAATTACATAAAAAATCTACAAGAAATTGATAATTTAAACATTTTATCTCACACATACAAGTGTGTGTGTTTTTGGTGTTCTTAAGAGCTTCAAATCTTATTAGGCGAAACTAAATTCCATCTTGAACGAAAGTCCAATTGTGTAGCGAAACTATTTAGTTTTCCGGCAAAACTATGGCAAAAGTATAGTTTTGTCCTGCGAAAGTACAGTTTCGTCCAACGAAACTCCTATGAAATTTCGGCGATACTAATTCTTCGAGTGAAATTACCACAATTGACCGGCGAAAATACCAAAGCTTTACCCATCATCAGCTCAACCAATAGCCTATGGCGACTAAACCCTAGTAGCCGCCGCCAACTTCAACCATCACCATCGCTATGCGACTGAGCCTCGTTCAAAGTAATATTATGCCCGTCGAGACTCTTACCGTTCATTCCTTCAATCCCTGAATGTAACCAATCCAAATCCTCTATATCTACTAGTCTCCCGATCGTTAATGATCTCCGCGTTGACGATCTCACCGTATTAAGAGAAAGCTTCTTCGAGTGATCGGTCGGTGGTGGCCCATGCGAGGCCTCTGACGAAACAACAATGTTTAACGTCGGCAGAGCCATTGATGAATATAAAGGTATTGGAGGTTAGAGATGACAGTTGCAGGTGTTTGATTGATATGAATGTGTTTTAGGTGAAAACATAGCAACCATCATCCTCAGAAGCTCGAGATCTACCCAGAGATACCTTTCACTCGTCGCCACTCGCTGCTGGAGACTCGCCGGAGCGGCGACCGGTCGCCGGAACCCTAGGGGTTCTTCCCATTCCTGTATTTCTTTATATTTGAAATTAGGGAAAATGTCACAGAATAGTAACCAAGTTTCAAAAGTGTTCTAATTTAGTCACTCATGCATATTTTTCTCAAATTGGACCTCCAAACGATCAAATCGAGTCATTACCAAATTTTATTATGACAAGAAAGTAACGATAGAAAATACATTGGAGTTAGAATTTTTAATATATAAAATTATATTAAAAAACAGAAAAAAAATGTTAATTATGAAAAAAATAAAAAAAAGTGCTTAAAATTTACGTCAACGTTCTATATCAGCATCAAAAGATAGAAAAAAATATTTTCTAACTGAATTCAAAAGTATAATATGCTAAAAAAATATGTTATGACTTTTAATTTGTATAAAATATAAAAATGAGTGATCTAATTAGAACACTTTTAAAACTTGAGTTACTTAATTGGAACACTTTTAAAAGTTGATTACTATTTTACAAAGTTATGTGTGGGCTGGGTTTGAGTATGGTAAATGGATATTTTTTTATTGGGCTAGGTTTTCAAAAACTATGTGTGGGCTAGTTAAAATTAAAAAAAAAATGAGCCTCAAGTTGTATAGGTTAAGTCTATTCTTATACATTTTTAGTGGGCCTCAAGTGGTGTAGAGTGTGTTTATGCTTTCTCGGGTGGTTAAAACAAAATAAAAATAATAAAAATAATAAAAATATATATAATAATATACTATTTTTGTTGTTTTGGGTGATAAAGTGAATTTAATATCTTGTTTGAATATGTCTTTCTCTGACGATCTTGAATCAGACAATGTCATAATGGCACGAAGTCATTTTGACTGTTTTATGAGTACAAAGAAAGAAAAATTATTAGATTTGATTGACCGATTCCTAAAGATGACAAATAATCTAAAGAAGTATGTTTCAGAACTCAGTAATTATGAATAAATTCAAAAGCTTCTTGATTATCTTCAATCTAAGTGGAGTCATCAAGTTAAAATGCTGAAGCAAGAAATAAATTATGTTGACACAAAACTTATGAATATGATCAAAAAACTAAAATCTCTCGAGTTGGATATCAAAAAAGAAGAATTTCAGCAAGCCGTGTTCTCACATCAAACCAACACGCTCAATACCGATCTTATCTCTTCTGTAAGAAGCATACTTGATTACAAAACCGAGGTAATTGAAAAGATGAAGTTATGGAGAACTTATTTGGATTCAAATGCTAAGATCAAAGATAAGTGTAAAGCTCTGAGAGTTGATAATGAAAGTAAACCAGAATTTGAGAGAACTAAGGATAATGAAGCTAAAAAGATGATAAAGGAAATAAAAAATCTAAGGATGAAGAGATGTTAAAGGTCAAGGAAGAGGAACAATAAAAAAGCACAAGAGTTTGCAACTGTGAGAAGACCTTAGCTACACAAAAAATTATCATGGGTCTTTCTTACGTGACAGTTCAAGATATGTGTGTTTTCTTCTTGTAAAATTCGATTATTTTGGATTTATAAGGCAAATAGATTGTTATTGGAAAATTAAAAAGAATTAAAAATAATTAATCAGGATTTAAAAAAATGAAATTGCTTTTTTAAAGTAACTTAGTGAAGCATTGGCTGAAAATGATCTTTTAAGAAGAACCATTTTGGAGCGTAACGTTGAAATTAATATTCTAAGAGAAAGGGCTATTTAGCTCAATTTGAAATGACAAAGCTTCAAATAAAGCTTGATAAATGGACCCTTTTCACATATGAAAAAGATGAGTTTATTGCTAGACAACAAGAGGCACAAGTAAAAAATGGGATTGGATATATTTCACATGAAGAAACTATATTTAATTCAGTTCCACACCATTTACTCTATTTACTCTCCGATTCCCAAACCTCATCCAACAAATGATTTAATTGAAAAGGATACTAAAAGTTTGCATGCAGGTTTAGAGGGAGTGAATCTTAAAGAGGTGCGAGATGAGTATGGGTCTTCGACTAGTATTAGATACAGTAAATTAGATGCTGCAGTCAAGATAATAATTGTTCATTTTCCGGTATTTGTAATCATGTACTAGTTGTATCTTCTAACTTTTTTGATAAATTTAAAGCAGGTGAAATTCCTACCTTTGAGCCCATCCAGATTGTGACGGAAGAGATAAATCCATAATCACCTAATCATCAATTAGTATCTATATTAACACACCCAACTCCTATCAATCAAGATCCCTAGAAGTAGAAGTGACTATTGAAGATTGGTCAAGTCAAATGACGAATTAAACACAAAGGAAAATGTCTTCTCCTCAAAGATCAAGATATTATCTGAGATTGTCCGGTCTCAAAAGCTTCAAAACCTGAATCAAGATTAATACGATCTCTGTACCAATTTCAAAACAAATCAACAAACCCTCTAAAACTCAGCAAAAGCATTCATCATCCTCAATCGCTATCCAACAATCTACTCACAAATTTGTCTCCAAATCAACAAAGCCATCAGTCTCTCCAAAGGCTGAAACAATAACTTTAAACGAAGCTTCAATCCCACCTGCTATCCACGGGACTAAAAAGAATAAAAACAACTTTCATAGTTTGTTTTAGGTGTGGAATAGGAGGTTATGTGCTAAATTGGTGCTCCTAAGTTCAAAGACAGACTTTAGATGGTAAAGGGAAAATTAAATACTTCTCCGAGTGCCTATCAACAAGGAATATTCCAGATGGTACTGGAAGTAGAAGTTGTCTTTCTGGCACAAGTGGTAAAAGCACATATCTTTGAAAGGCTGGAAGGTGAACAATCTATCTACACCTTCTCATGTGAAGCCATCACATGATTCAAAGATGAAAATGACCAAAGTGTCAAAAGCAAAATCTTTTAATTTGGAACTTAAATAGAAAATGATTTCCAAATTTAATTCATTCAAATCAAAAGTAATTAAAGTAAAACAAATTTGGAAAATTAAATGAAGGATAAAGAAATCCCTAATATTTCAAAAGGTGGTGTGTTTAAGCAGGTTTCCAACATTGATGAAAACAAAACTTCCAGGACTACGATAGCCTGGGTTCCCCTCTCTAACTAATTTGTAAACGAGTGTAGGAACAATTTCGGAGGACTGTTATGTAATTCGGTTTACTGACAGAGTTTGTTTCTAATTCTGGTTTGAGGCGAAACAAACAGGTTCTGGTTACGGGATTCATCTACATTTTCAGATTCTTATCTGCACTACAACAGTTCACACTACATGTTCACTGAAATTTCCTTGGTTCTTCATTTCTCATCGTTTTGCTTGTATAATTTGGAAGCTTTCTTTGATAAATTTATTTTCGTACTGCTTGTTAAAAAAATAAAAAAAATAAAATAATAATAATAAAATTAAAAATTTAATATATATATATAATAAAGGAGAGGGAGTTCGATAAAATAAAAATTTAGGGGGAGAGTATAATAAATCTAAGATTTTGATTTGAGATGACTAAGAAATAATTGTATATTTTTCTAGATATGTTTGCTTTTGCATGACTTGTATCTCGTGAGAAGATGATAGTAGCTGATATAGATGTTGTATCACTCAAAATCTTCTAAAAACTAAAAAATTCTGTCTTATTATATGATATGCTTGGTAGGCTTAGCTGAAAACAAAGTAAAAAATGATCGTGTGGTCAAATTAAATGTTCAAGATCTCGGTGATAAGGTTAATTCCCATGACATTCTTGGCCTGCACAAAGATACACGTCCTTGTAAAAAATGGTTGAGAGTTTCAAATCTCAGTTTTGATTTTCCCAATATTCCCAAATCACTATAACTATAGCCCTAAATTGAGCTTTTAAATTTTACTCTTCAGAAAACCTCAGAATTGATAAATATTTATTTCTTTTTTGTGCTAATCTCCTCTGTTATGCGAAAGCATTGACCTTGAGTGGTGGAACTTCTCTGTTATACGAAGGTATAGACCTGAAGCCACACCAGCACGCTTAGATGATTATCTCTTTTGTTATACATGAGTATAGACCTGGAGCACTCATCATCTTATCTTCCAAAATCAAAGTTACAATGTCTCAGAATCAAAGAACATTGTCGAAAGCTCCTCCAATCAAATTCTTAGAGATATACATTCATAATGGTCTTCAAATGATAATTGTCTATGTCCATTCTTGGAAAATCAATACTTTATTTCAATGATCAATATTGATCATTATATAATTTCACATCAAAAGCAAAATCACACAGAGTCAATCATATCACTCAATAAACCATGTTGTCAGGATAAGTTCTTTGCCGAATGTCTATGGGGACCAAGTTACTAGAGCTTCTCAAATTGGACCCAAAACATGATAAAGAAAGCCAAAGGTCACGAGTTGAAAATAATTAGGCATGTGTTTAAATTGGACAACCATACAAGCAATCATTCTTGAACTACTTTGGCTATAAAAAATTATGATCAAACTCTGGATCCGTGTGATCTCACTATCTTGTCGATGTTTAAATGCATTTCTGTGCTTAAGTACATCTTGAGCATGTGATCTCATCATCGAAAGTTCCTGGTTATTTTATATAAAAATCAAAATCCAAAAAAAATAATTTTCATTTCTATTTTCTTTTATCTCTTCCATAATATGTTATCAAAATGTTATCTTCTTACATTCATTTCACGAGAAATTTCATACACACAAACACGTGTTTGCATGATAATCGTATGGGCATAAATACACAGGTTTATATGTTAATTGAAATGATTTGAGATGGTAGTCGCGAGATTGTGTTTGTGATTATGTTACAGGTTTTGCTACAACGATGACCGATCATCACTTGAGAAAAGTACCTTATCAGAGAACTTGTTCCTCAAAACTACAAAAGATACCAAGTTAAGAATCCTCCTCCTATATCTTCTAAAGCACTCATAAATTGAGAGTTGGGGAAATTGTTCATGTTTTGTTCAAATCATGCACACATCAAAGGAGAGCAAATAAATAGAGGGAGCTTATGAGATGAAAAATCTTTGTCAACAGATTCAGAAAGCTTCAATTAAGAGGGAGATTGAAGATCATTCTATGGTTGACTTCTCGATGCTAAATTCGTTTGAAGGAAATGATAATAATAGACTAACGAGGAGTATTGTTGGGTTTGAAAAAGATAGTCTATATTATCAACATTATCCAAGTCAACAAAAGTCAACGTCACGGTCAAGGTCAACTGAAAAGTCAAACGACGAGTTCGAGACGAAGAAATGAGTCAAGACATTGAAGATATTTGTGTTTTGAGTTGTAAGGCCCCATTCCCGGGACGCTTACAGCTGGTGGTTCATCGCACATAAAACATTATAAAATGTACATTATTTTGCAGCGGAATTTAAAACATTCATTAATAACTAAAAACATGTCAATTACAACATCTGTTTTCATCTCAAAATACAAGACATGTCAAAATACGGATGCCTGTCTCAAAACGCTCCCAGTAGCTTATGCATCCATGCCTGCAACTCCTCAGCATCAACATATACCTGCCAACTATCATGCATACAAAAGTCAGCGACGCTGAGTGAGTTCTAGTTTTATAATAAAACATACTTTTCTCTGTTAAAACCATTCTTTACTTTATTTCAAAACATACTATGCTTTACAACCGTTCGTGATAATGCATCATACGTACATACAGATAATATCATTATTATCTTCGGCATTACGTTCATTAGCTTTGTTCATTCAACGTATTACATTATCGTTCACTTCTCTTTCTCGATCCGGTCAGACTTTACCCTCTTCGTGGCACTCAGCCACGATTACTGAGGTCGAATGACACGGATCCCGTTCTGTATATTATTACGATAATTCATTTGCGTTCATTCATACGTTCGTTCATTACATCATTATCTTTGCTCATTACTCTTTATTACTCGAATCTTGTCACTTGCAATATCCCCGACTCATGCTCGAAAGCTGATGCTGTGCCAGGGCCTGCTCACAAAACCCCAACTCATGTCCGAAGACTAACACAGCACCGGGATACGTGACAAAGATCCCATATGATTCAATCACAGGGATTGAACTCTAACCGAGTCTATTGCAACACAAAGTCGCTCACCTCATTATCTCGTCTCATGCAATATCCCCGACTCATGTCCGAAGACTGATACTGTGCCGGGGTCTGATAAACAAACCCCCGATTCATGTCCGAAGACTGACACAGTACCGGGATACGCGACACGGATCTCATCATCCGTCATTTTCGTCATATGCAATACTCCCGGCTCATGTCCGAAGACTGATACTGTGCGGGGCCTGCTCACAAACCCCCAACTCATGTCTGAAGACTGACACAATACCGGAGTACGCAATCTGTATCCTGTCTCATGCAATATCCCCGACTCATGTCCGAAGACTGATACTGTGCCGGGGCCTGCTCACAAACCCCCGACTCATGTTCGAAGACTGACACAGTACCAGGATACGCGACAAGGACCTCTTTCGAGTCTGTTGCGATACAGAGTCGCTCACCTCATACATATGCTTGGCTTTATGCCACACCCCCGAAGTTATACATAACTTGGGTAACAACACCCCCACCGAAGTGTGTAACAACACCCCCACCGAAGTGGGTAACAACACCCCCACCGAAGTGGGTAACAACACCCCCACCGAAGTGGGTAACAACACCCCCACCAAAGTAGGTAACAACACCTCTAAAGGTCAGTCACAAAGACTGGAACCCTTGCGTGCACACTTTAGAATTTGCTGAACCTCACGTGGTAGAGCTTAAGGCATTTAGAGCCGTGCACCTCTGTACATATTGTTTTCAAGCCTTTCTATACTTCTCTTTTTTATTCATTCATTTATTCATGCATGCATTTATTCATTACATTTCTCTTTTCATTATCTTCCACTTTACTTTACATAATACTTTCATTTCATTCATTAACGTTCAACGCAAAGTCAAGGGAGACATACATACATAATAAGGGACATACACATAATCATAAACATACACCATCACCAATACAAGCACATCATACATGCATAACACACATCAAACATAAGGCATCATATCATAACCAGGCCTATCTTCCCATTTTACCCTTGAAATCCACTTAGAAAACCTCAAGTCCAAATGGGCGCATGGGACCTTCCAGGCGGCGCATGGGACCTTCCAGGCGCATAAGCATAAAAATTCTAAGTATAAAATAGTCTGGGCGCATGGCACTGTTTGGGCGTTTCTGCCCTGTTTAGGCGCATCACCAACACTTAGCCGTTTCAAGCACTTGGGCGCATGGGCACTGTTTAGGCGTATGGCCAATACTTAGCCGTTTCAATCACTGGGACGCATGGGCACTGTTTAGGCGCATGGGCACTGTTTAGGCGCATGGTCCATACTTAACCTTTTCATCACTTGGGCGCATGGGCACTCTTTGGACGCACGGCCACACTTGGGCGCATTGCCAATACTTAGCTGCATGGGCCAACATGTTGGGTGCATGGGCCACTGTTCAGATGCATGACCCACTCTTGGGCGCATCGCCAACACTTAGGCGTCTGGTCTCTCATGTTGGATGCATGGACAACTGTTTGGGCGCATGAACCACTGTTCATGTTCATCAAACATTCTGCAGTCTTTTCTATGCTACCAATTTCATCCGATTATCATTCTAAGCATACCCAAACATAGATCTAACATACTAAGGCCATCTAAGCATGCTATACATCATCTCTGACCCATAATCAACACTATAACATGCATACATACATACAACATTCGAACATAAAGCTATAAACCCACAGTTTCTTTAAAAGATGCTTACATCGTATGCATAATAGCCCCAAATCAGTTGAAAATCAGTAAAAGAGGGGTTCTAGAAACTCACATTAAGCAGCTTTTGAACAACACTCTTCCCGTTCAAGACCCACTTCGATTCAGCTCTTTGAATCCCGAAAACCAACTCTAAACAACCAGAATTTCGGTTAAGAACTCAATACTCAGCTGAAACCGAGCTCAAACAAGAGAAGACTTATCTTTTTCAGCTTCTTCTTCCTCTTTCTCTCTCTAGAACTGGGCTCTCTCTCTCTCTTCTTCTTCCTTCGAGATCAAAGCAGCTTTCTGCTTGATATGGGCGACCATGTCCTTAAATATCTTAAAATAATAAGATTTGTACTTTGTACAATTATCCCCTTCTACTTGGGCATAATTTCTATTCTTTCTATTTACTTTTCTTTTTTTTCCGTTTAAGTAGAAATTTCGGGGTGTTACATGAGTTTTATTGTAATAAATATATTTTGTGTCAACACATTTTTATTTTATCAAATTTAGTCTTGTTTTGGTTTACATGTTATTTTCTATTTTACACAAAGTCTAGGGACTTAGTGTGTCATTAGTGGATTTAGCATTTATTATAAATAGTTAAGTGTAATTAGGGTTAATTGAGCTTGAATGAGTTATTGATTGGGGTTTCCATGTAAGCAACATCTTTACAATCAAAATCAAATCAAAATGGGGTTTTAGTTGGTGTTTTTCCTTGTTCATCATATTATTCATATTTTATATAACTTTGATCCAAACTCTTCATCAATATAATGATATAAAGTTGTTAGGGACCAACCGAGCATCTACCCGATAACAACATCATTAAAGCCATATGAGATAACTCTCATCATTATTGACACAACAAACTACCATATATGTTAATGAAGAAGCCATATACAAACATAATATCAGATGAGGTAATCCTCATCATAAACCACTCGAAGAGTGGTACAAATGATTATTTTTAGCGGGTTTTGGCAGCCTAAATAATTGTTGCTGCAAAAAATCAACTTATTTTTTTGGACTTTTTGAAAACCGCCCAAAAAAATATTCACAACAGCCCCAAACAACAAATAATATATTTATTTAAATAAAATTACAATAGATTTTTCTTTGCACTTTGAAACCGCCAAAAATGTCAGTAAATATTATAATTATATAAATCCATAATTATACAAAAACTGTAGGCAAAACTAAATTTTATCAACATCAAAGAAGCAAAAGTTTTATAAAATAAAACCAAAACTAATAGAAATCAAACCAAAATACATATACTACTAAAAGATAGCCAAATACAACCAATGTAGTTTCCACTTAATATCTATATCTAGTTTTTTTCCAAATACCTTTATAAAAAACTGCTTCATGAGGTTTTCAACTAACTTGTCAATCTTCTTATTGTGACATAGAATCCGGTTGACTTTCAACTCTTAAAATAATAAAACAAGAAAAATAAACTTGATTATATGAATTAAGAAATACTTAACCCGATTTTCTATACTAATGATAAAACATATTCAAATCACATCTTTATCGTATAAGCCCAAATAACCATGAAACCCAAACGACTCATAGCAGATTAAAAACAAAACCCTTATGATAAATGTAAAAATTGTAAACAAAATACTTAGGTTGTGAGGAAAATCAAATTGCTTTATGAAGAAGAATTCGGACATGTGTCTTATAACCTCAAATCCATATTCCCAATTTCAGAGTTGTTGTTTAACCTGTACTAAATTAAGAAAAGATTAAGCAACAATATAATCACTAAATAATTTAACTAATACAAGACCATCAATCCAACTTAACATAAAAAAGTATATACCTCCATAATTTTCCATTGAAATGAAACGCTAAAAGTAACTTTAATTACTTTTGAAATAGCGTAATCTTCTTTTCTCTTTTGGCCTTTTAAGAGAATCCGAAATATATCCTTGACGTATGTTTTATAGAAGACACGATAAACAATACCCAATGAGAACTAATAAAAGAGATCAAAAAATAATTAACAAATATTTATTTAATAGAATAAGAAAAATAAATTAGAATAGATTAAAAAATAATAATATCGTACCCGTTTAAAATGATACAAGAATCAAAACAATGAAACAGAAAACATTATTCATTCACTTCATCTTTTAACATATATGGTTATATACATTTTCAAATTTTATTATTTCTTAATGTGATTCAACAGAAAATTATAGAATTGTATACCCAACGTGGCACTTTAGAATCTTGCCAAATGAAGTTTATAAAAATATTCTACAAATACCACAATCCCTACCACTTTTACAATTAGATCTGCATATCCACAAACTAATAGAAAGAAAAATAGCACATTTGAACATCCAAACCATATTAGGTAAATGATATAGCGGTCGGTCAAACTAACATTAAAGTCCCCTATACTCAAATACATATTCTAAGGAGGGGGCGTCCTTGTTGGAACCCCACACGCCAAGGGGCGTCGTCGCACAGGAGTAGCACCACCGCTTCCCCATGCCGCTTCTCCCTTTCCAAACACAGCATGCTCATGCCGTTTAATAGCCCCGCTCTTTGACCGTAAAAAGAGCAGTTGGCTCCCCCACCCCTATCTCAACAACTATATTTTAATTTTTACAATAAGATTTAACACACTATAAATTCTAACTAATACTTCAAATCACCAATTCATAAAAATCTCTTCTACTTATTATCAACTTTACAAAAATATCTTGTGACATTTATTTTGTTTCATTTTCATCATTTTTGGATAGTTCCTAGTTCGACATGTTGGAAAAATGAGATCCACCGACTAATCCAGTTGAGCATGAAAATACAATTTTGGAGTTTTGCAATAAAAACATATATTTTATACTTAGATTCGATCTTGATGCTCTACGAAAACATACTGGCAGCCAGCGACTAAACTAGAAAGCCATGATATAGAAGGTTATGAAATAACTACCTATTGAAGATCAAGATGAACAGAATGTATTAATTTCTTTTTATTATTATAATTGATATTTTATGTAGGATATATATACTTTTACAAGTATCTTAAAGTGCATAATTTGATTATGAATGAAACCTATGTTATTATTGTTTTTGTATAATGGCGATTGAATGCATATTAATTAATAGTAATTTTAATTTTTGTTACAAATTTAAAAGAAAAGAAAAAAGTTATTAGAAAAAAGATTACACTCACTGTAACTAAAACTCGTAAAAAGTTATCAGAAAAAAGGTTGCATATTTTTTTATTATAAAGATAATAATGATTGCATTAGGTCTTGGTATTTTTTAATAAATAATAATAAAGGTTGTATTTAAGTATAGAAAAACTTACGTTTAAATCTAAAAAAGTATTGTATTTTTGTAACTAAACTATAATAGAAATTACATGTGATTATTAGAAAAGTTCATTTCAAAGTAAAAAAAAAAGTATTGGAATGTAACTAAAAGATTGCATTTAAATAGTAAATACAACACATTACTAAAAGAAATTGTAATTAAGTGTAATGAAACTGAGCATTAAGGCTGATACAAAAGGTGTAATGCAACAATTTATTTGGTTGCACTAGTTTTATTTTTTATATATTTTCTTATCAATTAAGCCAAACATCAAATCTTTGATTATCTTTAGGAGTCATAGTGGGTATATAATCCGTTATGTTATATCGCCCGCACTTGTTTGTTGGGGTTTTCGTTTAGTCGTTAATTACATTTCTCTCGGTATTAAACAAATTAAGCACGATATCCCTAATCCAGCTATCACCAACGTTGGGCTCATATCATATTAAATAATTATCATACATTGATTGAAGATTAGGTTAGAAAAAATATATTGTATCGGTTGCATATTTTGGGTCGTCTTCAAACAAACACAATAAAAAAAAATATTTCCTCAATGTCGATTTTAACCACATAACATTTAGAAGCTGTTTTAGAAAGACAGCAAAGCAAAAAGGAGATGTTCTTTAAACTACTTTGTAAAAATTCTTTCAATCGGTGTTGCCGATTTTTATATTCAAAAGTTTTATATTTTATTAGACATTAAATGTAACTAATATTAAGGCCCTAGTATTGTGACACTGACTGTAAAACTATAACAAGTAACACTAATTTTATATCACTGTTAGCAACTGACTACACCGAAAAACCTTGTATTAAAAAAACTAAAATAGAAATCGAATGGAAAATAAACGTAAAAATATTAAACAACGCACGTGAAACGTAAAAACATTAAAATCAATAACTAAGTCGATCTAGTACGTGTGTGTGATAGAAAGCCATTAAACGAGAAAAACAGGTACAACAACCTTAAACCACACACGCACGTTACGACATGTTAACTCTTAAAACTTAAACCAAAATGTAAAACAAAAAATTTAAAGAAGATGAAAAATATGCAACCAAAGTTGAAGATGTAAAATTATAGGGTTTATATATAAGTAAAATATGTAAAATTATTGAGATTGAAAGTAAAAGTCACACACACAAACACACACACACATATATATATATATAATACATATGAGAAGAATAATATGGTAATTTTATTCAAAGTTTAAGGCTTGTATACAATATTTTAAGCATAAAGTACATGTGGTTTATGAAATAGTTTCACTTTTGCCCCTATTTAATTAACTTATTCTAATATTATATTATTTAATACACATTATTAATACATTATTTAATAACACGATATTATTTAATTAACTTCATTATTTTTTATTTTATTTATAATATATAAACTGACATTTAAATTTATAGTTACTAATCATATTTTTATAATTAAATACTATTTAATTAAGTATTGTTTATTAAATATTTATATCTATACTATAATATAAAATATTTCTTTAGATAGAGATGTAATTTGTCAACATACAAATTTTGAAGCAACATGTATAAAAATAGTGCAAGACATTCAAGAGGGGTATAATAGAAAATTGATTAAGATTTTAAGAAACTTTAGTGGTAATATAGTAAATTTATCCATTAAAATTTATATACTTTGATATTTTAATATTTGCTAATTATATTTTTATAACTAAATACTATTTAAATTAATTATTACTTTATTTAAATATTTAGGTATATAACTTATATATATTTTCATATTTATAATAACTATAATACTAATATTTTTCTACGGGCATATTGTGAGTTTTATAATTTTAATATTTATCGATATCTTTTATAATAAGAAGTGAAAAAAAGATAAAATGATAATTTACATATGAATCAAGACACTCATATGAAAAGTCATGATAAATTTCAAAAAGTTAATCATTTTATTCCTTTTTACCCTTACAATAAAGTATAACATATGATGTTTATAATACAAATGCTAAAGCAGATACACTCGGCCAAACAAAATCGTTAATACTTTCAATGTCGTTCATTCATTGCGATTGAACACTAATTTCTCTTCCTCTTTTCCTTACCGGTTGTTAACATCTTTATAACAATCGAAATGATAATTTGTGATGATAATTTATCCATTAACTTTCTCTAGTCTATGTAAATCACCGGTAAAAGCTACTTTCAATGATCATAAAACTTTAAATTATATTTATAAAACGAAACCATCTCTAAAATCTAGGTGACAAGTGATTTCTGACCATAAATAACACTCATGATTTCACTAATGTTGTTATGATAATATAGTTTTGTTAAAAACTTTTATAATATACGTAATTGTTTTCTTTTATTTAATTTTTTCAATAATTATATTTTGATTTTTTAATTTCATCATAATGCATCGAGCCGATACTTGCTAAACTTGGTTTCCTAAAAATTCGCACAATAACCGTACCGCCACAACGCACAAAAATTTCCACTAGTGTATATATATGTATATATATATGTATATATATGTATATATATACACGTTTATATAGGTATATAATAAGATGGTAATTTCATTTAAAGTGCAAAACATCTATACAATATTTTAAGCATAGAGTACAAGTGTTTTATACAATATTTCTATTTTTGCCCCATTTAGTTAACTTATTATTTAAGATACATTATTAATACATTATTTAATAATATGATATTATTTAATTCACTTCATTAAAATTTATTTTATTTATAATAATATAAAATAACATTTAAATATATAGTTACTGCTCATATTTTTATAACTAAGTGCTATTTTATTAAATATACTTATATCTATATTACTATATGATACGTTAGATAAATATGTAATTTTGTCAAGCATATAAGTCTTCAAGCAACATGTACAAAGTAAAGCGTTTAATAGGGGTATATAAACTGATTAAGATTTTAAGAAATTTTAGAGGTAGTATAGTAAATTTATCCATTAAATTTTATATAAATCAACATTTTTGTCTTGTATTTTTTATGTATTTAATAAACATTATTAATACATTATTTAAGAATATGATATTTTTTAATTCACTATATTAAAATTTATTTTATTTGTGATACTATATAAATTGATATTTAAATTTAAATTTATAAATTATATTTTTATAACTAAATACTATTTAAATTAAGTATTATTTTATTTAGATATTTAACTATATAACTTATATATATCTTCATATTTATAATAACTATAATAGTAATATTTTTCTAGGGACATATTATGACTTTAATAATTTTAATATTTATCTATATCTTTTATAATAAAAGTAAAAGTGAGATAGAATGATAATTTTTACATATGGGTTAAGAAACCCATATATAAAATCATGTTTAAATTTCAAATATAAAACATTTTATTCTATTTATGCATGTAAAGTAAAGTATAACATATGATGCTTATAATACAAATGATAAAGCATATACATGTGGCCAATGAAATCCGTCATTTACTTTCATTATCATTCATTCATTGAGATTGAGCACTATCCTTTCTTCCTTTTTTTTTCCGGTTGTTAACATCTCAATAACAATTAAGATGATAATTTGTAAGAGTTACACTTTGAGGCTGATGCAGCCAAACAACTCTCAACATACATGCATGAAGTACAAGAAAGTTACTTCGAATGATTTTATACAACTTAGTGAATTATGCGAAGTATAAAATCTTCCGATGCAAAAAGACCATATCTTCCGAAGCTAATGATGAAGTCTTCCAAAGCTTCAAAGACAAAGTCTTCCGAAGCCAAAGACCGATTGCTTCTACAGACAGAGAATACATGCTTTCTCTGAACAAACTTTTGACAAAAGCTGAACTATTTTTCGTTGCCATTTCTAAAGACTCACTAACTTATATGAGTTGGTGAAAAATACATACTTTTGTTAAGCTGTAGATTAAGGTTTTTTGTCTATAACTTTCTATTTTTGAACTTATATCCTTTTTGTAATATATTAGGATGTGAGTTATGACATGTTATAGTCACATGTCAAAAGGTAATTTGCCTTTTGACTTAAATTGATCTTGTTGTCTAGTTTAGTGTTTACAGTTGGTTTTCAAAGTATGAATAGTTGTAGTATGTAGTATAAAGTGTCTCAAGTATTTGTCTTTAAATGTATTGTAACACCCGGTTATTTTAAAAAGACAAGAAATTCAGAATAAAAGAAAGAAAAGCAATAAAGTCCAAGTGGAGGGACTAAAAGTGTCCAAAAGGACAAATCTTTCAAAAGTTGGTGTAAAGGTGGGCATGGCCGCCCACCCTCCCTTCACATCACACTTTCTTTCGGTTTTGAGAGAGAGAGAGAGAGCAGAACTTCGAGTTTTGAAGAAGAAGAGAAGAAGAAATCGAATTCAAGGTAAGAATTCGTGGTTTTTAAGTGTTTATGACATGTTTTATCCTGGTTATTTGCTTATGTGCTTATGTGTTGTGTATGTGCTCGGGTGTGTGTGATTGGTGCTGTTTTTAGGTGTTTGAACTCATTTGCAAGCGGGTTAGAAAGGAAGAAACATCCAAGTTGCATCAGGTGAGTTCTAGACCCCGGTTTTTACTTGTTTTAAACTCTTTTTGGGGCTGAAAATGTATCAAAACGATTTTCAAAGCTTATGTATGTTTACCCGTATGTAGTATGCATGTTGGATGTTAATTCTTGAATGCTTATAGGTTTTTCATGTTTAGAATAGCCATATTAAGCTTAGAATAGATGGGTTTGATGATTGGGTTTGAAAACATACTAGAAACATGTTACACAGAAGGTCTATGCGCCTAGATAAGGCTCATGCGCCTGAAAATGCCTTAGAAGGATTTAAGTATAGCCCATGCGCCTGAACAGTGGTTCATGCGCCTAGAAATATTAGTCGGACGACTAAGTATAGGGCCATGCGCCCTAATAGTGCCCATGCGCCCAAGAGGCCCATGCGCCTAAGTGTCCATGCACTTAAGTGTCCATGCGCCTAAATAGTTCATGCGCCTAAATAGTTCATGCGCCTAAGTGATAAATGATTGTTGGCTGATGCGCCTATATAGTGATGAAACGTACAAACAGGGCTCATGCGCCCAAATAGTGCCAAAGCGCCTAAGCACTTAGAAATTTTTATAGAATTTTTGGGAGTCTGTGCTTTTAGGGTTTTGATCGAGGGTTGACTGGGGCTTATTTATGATGATGTTTCATGCATGGTTATGATTGTTCCTTAATATTATTAATGCTAATATTATTATTACTTATAGTATGTGACTTTACGTGGTATGTTTATTTTCGTAACGTAAAGTATATCGTAATAATAAAGAGAAAGAGCAATAAAGAAAAGAAGAGGAATATTAATACAAATGTTAACAAGTCTTGCAAGCTTACAGGAGGTACACGACCATGTTGTCGTTAGCTCAACTGTGCTGTGGGTTAGCTACCCTATTATGCACACAGGGCCAATCAATTGAGGTTGGCAGGACCTTTGTAGCGTGTCCTGGGTGATTGGCTCGGCCTTGTATACAGTTGACCTTTTCCAGGGATATAGTTGACCCTTTCGAGGGATATAGTTGACCCTTTTGAGGGATATAGTTGACCCTTTCGAGGGATATAGATGCCCCATCACCCGTTTTCCATCGCGCATACAGTTGGGGTATTGCTCATTGGTCCATACAGAAAGTGAAAGATAAAGATAAAAGATTACAGAACATACAAGGCATACAGTAAAGAGAACGAACATTATCCATTCATATAGTTAATGCGTGCTTGCATATACAGTACACAGTTGTATTTTACAGAAAAGAGTATTTTCATATACAACATACAGAAAATATTTTATTACTTTTAAAACTAGAATTCACTTAGCAACGCTGACTTTTATACATTTTCAGTTGGCAGGTAATTATTGCTGAGGATGGCACGAGGGTGAAGCTACTCGGCAAGGAAAGACTAACATCCATTTGTATTCTATGTTGCTGTTGTTTTGTAATGCAGTAAAACAATTCTTTTGTAAACAGTTAAATGATGATGTATTGCTTAACAACAGTGTTTTAAATGAAATGAATGGTTTTTGATAAATTATTTCCGCTGCTTAAGTTTGTATAATTATAATGTTTAATGTTTTAGCTGCTGTGATTGACCAACTGTGAGGTCTCTGGGAACAGGGCCTTACAAGTTGGTATCAGAGCCAAAGTTTAAGAGAATTGGGTTAAATAAACTTTTAAAACCTAAACTTAAACTGAAAATGGGACAAATGGAGGGATGTCAGGCCGAGTAGCTACGTTCTATCAGGTATGTTTTTTCGCAATATTAACCGACATTATGTGCGCATGCTATTTGATTATGTGCTCTTAGTAGATTTAGATACGGATTAAGTCAGGATAGGAGATGCTTGGGATATGAAGAGTAAAGTAAGTGGCTAATTACAACTGGCCACTGTAATTAGGGACTTACTATACTTGACATAAACTGAGTGTTACCTTGAATGACCATGTTAGTGTTTGAATCTTATAGTGTGCTTTTAGAGGATGGCTGGCGGTAGATCTTTGAAAGCCTCTCATGGTGGAGGTCATGGTGCTGCTCAGTGACCCAAGAGAGGGAGACCCAGAGTCAAGAAAGTGGTTTATGAAGAACCAGAGACCCCTCATCCGGAGGGTGGTGACGAGAGCGCCAATCTGAGAGCCTCAGTAAAGGAGGCTGTGGTGGAAGAGGTTCATCGGGTCATGCAGACGATTCTGCCGTCTATGGTGACCGAAGTGATCAAGGTAGTAAGGGAAGGGGAAAGAAAGGAAAGAAACATGTCCTCGGGAGGACGGGAACAACTAGAGCTAGAAACGGTTCTCTCTGATGATGAGGAGGAGGAAGAAGAAGAGCCTGCGCCGGAGGCGACCAGAGGCTGTAACTATGGGGCGTTTATGAGATGCAAGCCCCCTACTTTCGATTGGAATGGCACTGCTGCAACCGCTCACCAGTGGGTGAGGGAAATGGAGGTTGTCCTCGATATCAGTGAGTGCCGTGAAGATCAGAAGGTGAAATTCACTACCCACTCTTTTGTGGACTCGACTCTGTGCTGGCGGGACAACATTGTCCAAGCCGAGGGTAGCAGGGCCATGGGGAGAATGAGATGGCCTGAAATGAAGAAGAGGTGGTGGTGGCTGAGGTGAATAAGAAAGGTGGTGGTGACTGGAACTGGAATTGGAAACAGTTTGGACGTGGTGGAGCCGCTCCAAATAGTAAGGTGGCGGAGTGGGTGACCGACGGGTGGTCACATCTGGTGCAGGGTTGAAGAAGTGTGGCAAATGTGGAAGGGATCATACTAGTGAGTGCAGGATGGGAATGAACGTATGCTTTAGGTGCGGCCAGCCTGGCCACATCGCTAGAGACTGTAAGAAGCCGAGGGCGGAGAGCTCTGGAGTAGAGAAGAAGAAGCCGGAGGAAGGAGGGTAGAGGGCAGATGCTAGAGCTTACACCATGACCCGGGAGGAAGCCAGAGCTGATCCCGATGTTGTGTCAGGTATGTTTCTAGTAAACCAAACTTGTGCCTCTGTATTGTTTGATTCCGGTGCTAGCAGGAGTTTTATTTCCACTACTTTTTATGCTAAGTTGCCTGTTAGTAGTAGAAAGGTCAGTGCACCATTCGATGTAGAAACTGCTATTGGTAAGTCCATTAGAATTACTGATGTGATAGAGTACTGTGCCATAGAACTAGAAGGTCATAGGTTTGCTGCTAGGTTACATCCCAAAGATGTGGATGCGTCGGTACCGCAACTATCCGAAGTACCAGTGGTGTGTGACTTTCCGGACGTATTCCCAGAAGACTTACCCGGCGTGCCACCGGATCGCGAGATTGAGTTCCAAATGATCTGATACCCGGTGCTCAACCCGTTGCCAAGGCACCGTATCGATTAGCTCTAACATAAATGAAAGAACTGATAGAGCAGTTGCAAGAGCTGTTCGATAAGGGGTTCATTAGACCGAGTATCTCTCCCTGGGGTGCTTTGGTCCTGTTTGTGAAGAAGAAAGGCGGTAGCATGAGGATGTGCATCGACTAATGTGAGCTGAACAAGCTGACAGTGAAGAACCGATACCCCTTACCGAGGATTGATGATTTGTTTGATCAGCTCCAAGGTGCCAGTTGGTTTTCAAGGATAGATCTTCGATTTGGTTACCATCAGTTGAAGGTGAAGGAGCAGGATATCCTTAAAATAGTTTTTCATATGCGCTACGGTCACTGTGAATTCCTTGTTATGTCATTTGGTCTGACCAATGCGCCAGCTGCTTTTATGGACTTGATGAATCGAGTGTGTCGGCCAATGTTAGATAAATCAGTGATTGTGATTATTGAAGATATCCTGATTTATTCAAAGAGTGAGAAGGAGCATGTCGATCACATTTGGGGGGTGTTAGAGACCTTAAGAAAGGAGAAGTTGTATGCCAAATTCTCCAAGTGCGTGTTCTGGTTACGCGAAGTTCAATTCTTAGGTCACATGATAAATCCCGAGGGGATTATGGTAGACCCTGCTAAGGTGGAGGCTGTGATGCAATGGAAGTCCCCAAAGACGCCATCCAAGATTCATAGTTTCTTGGGGTTGGCGGGGTATTATCGAAAGTTCATTCAGGACTTTTCCAAGATCGCTTCTCCACTGAACAAGTTGTCCTGAAAGGATGTAAAGTTTATATGGGGTCAAGCCCAAGAACAGGCGTTCAAGGAGTTAAAGGTGAGGTTGACTCAAGCTCCTGTCTTGTCATTACCCGAAGGAAGTGAGGATTTGGTGGTATATTCAGATGCTTCTTACTCGGGGTTGGGATGTGTATTAATGTAGAGAGGGAAGGTTATAGCCTATGCATCCCGACAGTTGAAAGTGCATAAGGTCAATTATCCCACTCATGACTTGGAGCTAGTAGTCGTGGTCTTTGCATTGAAGATTTGGAGGCACTATCTATACGAGACGAAGTGCACCATTTTCACTGACCACAAGAGCTTGAAGTACTTCTTCGAGCAGAAGGATCTGAACATGAGGCAGAGATGATGGTTGGAGCTCATAAAGGATTATGATTGTGAGATCCATTACCATCCGGGCAAGGCCAACGTGGTGGCTGATGCTCTTAGCCGAAAGGAGAGGCTCGAGCCAATTCGGGTGAAAGCATATCAACTGATCATGACCTCTGATGTAGTGAAGCAAGTCAAGGAGTTTCAAGATGAGACATTAAAAGAAGATCATCTAAACTCTGAAAGATTGAGAGGTCTGGTTAGGGAATTGGGTAAAAACACACTAGGTGTTAAAACTCAATTTGGACGGGTGTGGATTCCTCGTTTCGGGGATCTATGTGTGACGATTTTGGATGAAGCTCACAAGACTCGATACTCCATTCATCCTGGTGCCACAAAGATGTATCAAGATATGAAGAAAGATTATTAGTGACCAGGTATGAAGCTTGACATGGTGGAGTATGTGAGTAAGTGCCTTACTTGTTTGCAAGTGAAGGCAGAACATCAGAAGCCGTATAGGAAGATCCAACCTTTGGATATACCGGAATGGAAGTGGGAGCACATCACCATGGATTTCATTACGAAGCTACCACATACTCCGAAGGGGTACGATGCCATATGGGTGATTGTTGACCGTTTGACGAAGAGTGCTCACTTCCTACCGATCCGCGAGACATATTCATCCGAGAGGTTGGCTGACCAGTTCATCAAGGAGATTGTAACTCGTCATGGTGTGCTGGTGTCCATTGTGTCTGATCGTGACACCCGGTTTACCGCTAAATTCTGGAAGAAATTCCACGATGCCATGGGGATGAGATTACATATTAGCACGGCTTATCATCCCCAAACTGATGGTCAGTCAGAAAGGACCATTCATACATTAGAAGACATGCTTCGGGCATATGTGATTGATTTTGGGGGAAGTTGGGATGACCACTTACCGTTAGTTGAATACTTGTACAACAATAGCTATCATGCCAGCATTGGCATGCCACCATACGAGATGCTATACGGTAGGAGATGCAGAACACCCGTTTGTTGGGGTGATATTGGTCAGAAGGAATTGGGGAGCGTTGAGGTCGTTAAGGCTATGAATGAGAAGCTTGAGAAGATTAAAGTCTTCATGAAGGCAGCTAAAGATAGGCAGAAGTCGTATGCTAATAAACGGCGCAGACCGATCGAGTTCCAGGTGGGTGACCGGGTTATGTTGAAGGTCTCACCTTGGAAGGGTATTATCCGATTCAGGAAGCGGGGCAAGTTGAGCCCGAGATATATAGGCCCTTTCCGAATCATTGCTCGAGTAGGAGAGGTGGCCTATAGGTTGGAATTACCAAATGAGTTAAGTGGGATTCACCCAATGTTCCATGTATCTCATCTTAGGAAGTGTTTAGCTGATGAAGACATGATTGTTCCACTGGAGGATATCGAAGTAGACGAAAGGTTCAATTATGTGGAGCAACCAGTGGCAATCATCGATCATAAAGAGAAGAGGCTGAGAAATAAAGTGGTTCCTCTTGTGCGTGTACAGTGGAAGTACAGGAAGGGATCCGAATCTACATGGGAAACTGAGGAGGAGATGAGGCAGCATTATCCTCATCTGTTTGAGGAATAACAGGTTTCAAGGACAAAACCTATATAAGGGGGGTGGACTTGTAACACCCGGTTATTTTAAAAAGACAAGAAATGAAGAATAAAAGAAAGAAAAGCAATAAAGTCCAAGTGGAGGGACTAAAAGTGTCCAAAGAGGATAAATCTTTCAAAAGTTGGTGTAAAGGTGGGCATGGCCGCCCACCCTCCCTTCACATCACACTTTCTTTCGGTTTTGAGAGAGAGAGAGAGAGAAAAACTTTGAGTTTTGAAGAAGAAGAGAGGAAGAAATCGAATTCAAGATAATAATTCGTGGTTTTTAAGTGTTTATGATGTGTTTTATCCCGGTTATTTGCTTATGTGCTTATGTGTTGTGTATGTGCTCGGGTGTGTGTGATTGGTGCTGTTTTTAGGTGTTTGAACTCATTTGCAAGCGGGTTAGAAAGGAAAAAATACCCAAGTTGCATCAGGTGAGTTCTAGACCCCGGTTTTTACTTGTTTTAAACTCTCTTGGGGTTGAAAATGTATCAAAACGATTTTCAAAGCTTATGATGTTTACCCGTATGTAGTATGCATGTTGGATGTTAATTCTTGAATGCTTATAGGTTGTTTATGTTTAGAATAGCCATATTAAACTTAGAACAGATGGGTTTGATGATTGGGTTTGAAAACATACTAGAAACATGTTACACAAAAGGTCCATGCACCTAGATAAGGCTCATGCGCCTGAAAATGTCTTAGAAGGATTTAAGTATAGCCCATGTGCCTGAACAGTGGTCCATGCGCCTAGAAATATTAGTCAGATGACTAAGTATAGGGCCATGTGCCCCAATAGTGCCCATGCGCCCAAGAGGCCCATGTGCCTAAATGTCTATGCGCCTGAATAGTTCATGCGCCTAAGTGATAAATGATTGTTGGCTGATGCGCTTATATAGTGATGAAACGCCCAAACAGGGCTCATGCGCCAAAATAATGCCAAAGCGCCTAAGCACTTAGAAATTTTTATAGAATTTTCTGGGAATCTGTGCTTTTAGGGTTTTGAACGAGGGTTGACTAGGGCTTATTTATGATGATGTTTCATGCATGGTTATGATTGTTCCTTAATATTATTAATGCTAATATTATTATTACTTATAGTATGTGACTTTACGTGGTATGTTTATTTTCGTAACGTAAAATATATCATAATAATAAAGAGAAAGAGCAATAAAGAAAAGAAGAGGAACATTAATGACCATGTTGTCGTTAGCTCAACTGTGCTACGGGTTAGCTACTCTATTATGCACACAGGGCCAATCAATTGAGGTTGGCAGGACCTTTGCAGCATGTCCTGGGTGATTGGGTCGGCCTTGTATACAGTTGACCCTTCGAGGGATACAGTTGACCCTTTCGAGGGATATAGTTGACCCTTTCGAGGGATATAGATGGCCCATCACCCGTTTTCCATCGCGCATACAGTTGGGGTATGGCTCATTGGTCCATACAGAAAGTGAAAGATAAAGATAAAAGATTACAGAACATACAAGGCATACAGTAAAGAGAACAAACATTATCTGTTCATATAGTTAATGCGTGCTCGCATATACAGTACAAAGTTGTATTTTACAGAAAAGAGTATTTTTATATACAACATACAGAAAGTATTTTATTACTTTTAAAACTAGAACTCACTCAGCAACGCTGACTATTATACATTTTCAGTTGGCAGGTAATTATTGCTGAGGATGACACGAGGGTGACGCTACTCGGCAGGGAAAGACTGACATCCATTCGTATTCTATGTTGCTGTTGTTTTGTAATGCAGTAAAACAATTCTTTTGTAAATAGTTAAATGATGATGTATTGCTAACAACAGTGTTTTAAATGAAATGAATGGTTTTTGATAAATTATTTCCGCTGCTTAAGTTTGTATAATTATAATGTTTAATGTTTTAGCTGCTTTGATTGAACAACTGTGAAGTTTCCGGGAACGGAGCCTTACATGTATGCTTTGTTACACTTTTGTAAAAGAACTTAGAGTGCAATATACATCACTTTTGAAAAACAATATTATCTTGTTCTTGTTCTTATTTTGTCTCTTTTGTGTATTATTATAAACTTGGTTTTCTATTTGATCTGTCAGTTGTTTTAAGTCTTTTCTCATTGTGAAACTATTGCATTCATCCCTGTTAACGGTCCTACATAATTTGTGGTGACATTTATCTATTAACTTTCTCCGCTCTATGCAAATTACCATTGAAATCTGCCTCCGATAATCATAGAGCTCTAACCTACATTTATAAAACAAAACCCTCTAAAATTTAGATAATAAACGATTTTCGACCATAAATACTACCAATGCTTTCACTAATTTTATTGAAATAATATAGTTGTATTAAAGAACTTTATAATATATGTAATTCTTTTCTTTCATTTAATTTTTCAATAATTATATTTTTTATTTTTTAATTTATGTCATAACACATCGAGCCAATACTGATTAAAATTGAATTCTCAAAAATTGTGCAATAGCCATAATGCTGCAACGCACATGCATTTCATATATATATATATATATATATAATATATATATATATACACACATATATATATATGGGAACATTCTATTGAGAACCACAATATGTAAATAATTACTAAAAACCACGTAATCAATATACATGACACCTTGATAAAAATGGTTTGATTCTATTTTTTTGATCGTTTTTTTCATTCTATGACCTCTCTCAAAATTACTTAACGAACACCTAACAATTTTGCTGCTGAGTTTTTGAAAATCTCTAGAAAATCAGTGATATGTTGATTATTTTCCCAAAACTCCACAGAACATGGTACAACTCCAACATGCAAAGAAATATTATCATGAGAATTTTATGAAGTTTATTTTGTTGTAAATCACATTCAAACATTTGGAAATCGAATTCACTGAGTAGGTACCTTAGGAGTTAAACAAACGAAATTCATATCGGTATACAACTTTTTATAACTGTTACGTCCTTTTCTATTAGTCTAAAAAACATCATGTAACAAATGCTTAAAATCAGTTTTGAAATCCTCAACTTTTTCAACAACCGTCCTGTCTTGCACAACGAAGTGCAACATTAAAACATATCAACTATGAAATTTTTTACCGTGTATATTCTATTTAATTTTTTCTAACCGCACTAATTATATATTTTGATGTGTTATTATTATCGACGACATTGAAAATATTTTTCTTCAAATCTAAAACTTTTTATTACATAATTTAAAATTTTGAATATTAAAACAATTCAAACGCAATCGTACATTTTAATACTTGCCATGTATTTAGATCTACCACATAGCGGTGACGTAAATGTGTTATTCAGGTTAACCGTGGGGAACATATGAAACTATAGTAAATTTTAGACTGGTTTGTAAATTTTCAAAAATTAAGTTAATTTTAACATTGCATATTTCTATAATTAAAGTAGTTTGACTTATGTGTAATGAGAGTTGTCGAAGTGGTCAAACGACAAGCTTCTTGAAATATGGTCTTCGTCATTTGATCCCAAACCATTTATATGTTGTACATAAATATTTCACCATAATCACTCATTTGTGTTTGTTTGGACCTCGGTTTTGATTTCTTCACCTTGTAGTGTTTATCAATGTGTTTCCTCAACGTTGAGTTCGAGTCTTTTGCCAATAAAATGCCATAAAGTTTGCATCCAACCATTTAAGACCCTTCACTTATCTCAAACAAAACAAATCTCGATTGCTAACAATGATGACAACGACGTAGCTTTTGGGTTTTGTGAAATGGTGACAGTCATCGCAACATGTTTTTCATTTGTGTTTTGATATCCAGGATCATGTCACACCAAATTAAAGGCCCAGGTTCAAGGTTGCGACCAACCCACTTTTTGTGTTTTTTCCCCATTGTTTTGAGTTTTTAAGGGTGTGGTAGGCGATGTTCAGACCTCGAAATTACAATCGGGTTTTTCAATACTTTAGAATTTGATTGCCTTTGCGACATGTTTTGAGTTCCGTGTTTTAATATTTAGGATTGTAGTAGGATTCCCGGCGCAAGGTATGGAGAAAACATAGTTGTCATCAATTTTTAAATTTGATCTTAATTTGTTCTTAATGGAACAAAATAACATGTGTAAGAGACTGTAATTAATAAGTAATTAACATTAGAACAAAGTTAGAGTGTATTGCGTCGAGTAATAAGGTTGAAGATTCAAATTTTGTATGATTAGTTGTGACGTTTATACCTCTAAAATCTTAAGAAGGGTTTTGATAGAGAAAAGAAAATTAAAACAAACCAGTTTATAACACTTGCTGATTTAAGTATTCAAATTCTTACTTTCATACAATATATATATGGAACGGAATAACGATATATCATTGTCACTAATATGCCTAATAATAAATGCGCTAATATATGTCACTGTCACCCATATGCCTAATGCTCTTATGGATAAGAAATGTTAATTCATGCACTTAGAACAATAGATCAATCATTTCATCTCTTAGATTAATATTATTTGAGATTGGTAATATGTTAGGTATATGAGTTTAAATAATATATAGTTTCTCTATGGAGGGTATATTATAACGTGCTTATATAATGATAATATATCATATTATTTTTGAGTGTGGAGTTTCGAGATTAATTAATACATACATACAAACTCTAGGAATTAAATATACGAATAATATGTATTTACTTGTAGATTTTCATTCAACTTGTAGATAATCTTTTAAAAAACTGATTTTGTAAACTATAATAATAACTGTAGGTTTATAATTACATTAGGTCTTCTTGAAGTTGAATGCATGTACGGTGTTTAATAAGTTTCTAATTATAAATCATATATAATTTCTTAATCCTTGTGCTATACATACATTTCTCTACCTTCCATACTTTTCGTCGGCCTCTAATTTCTTAAATTCTTAGACCAAACATGATGGTTTTAAAGACACTATAGCATCTTTAAACACCCTTACAGCACCCACGTGGGCATTATGGGCGGGGTTTTATAGTTGCCGGGACGTTTCCATCATAACATCCTAATATCTAATAAATGAGTAATTATTGAAATGACATTATATTACATTAACCATTACACATATTTTTAACTAAAAATATTTTTGTGAGTTGGTGATGATATAAAGTAAAATGGCCCTTAAAAGCCATTAAACGTTACATGTGTTCTTACATCAATAAAATTTCTCTCTTTTCATACTAAAATGCATAATTAATCCTAAGATTTGATTCTTTTATAAGGGTACTTAAGAAGGTGCCATTAATTAGCATATGTATTTCTTAATGAATACATTATTTGATAGTCCGTACGATAAAAATTAATAGGTACCCCCCAAAATTATACTTTTTAGGCGCTTAACAATTAAAAACAAAAAAGAAAAACATTCTTTGGAATAATGAAGAAAAGAGTGCGGCGGAAAAGTGTAACATCATAAAAGTTGATACTCCTTCCTCTAATGTCAATACACTTGCAAATGTCACAATAAATAACAACACACTTATATTATAAAATTTTAAAACCAATTATTAACTGATATTGAGGAACAATTGGCAGAAGATGATACATGAATCCCTTGATTTATCTCATGACAAATGATCCATAAATATAAACATGCACATGCAGGCATATATGCCTATGAAGCATATATCTTTAAAAGGATGATACGAAGGTAAGTAGAAGATACATATGATATGTTAAGTTGTTCTCTAACAAAGGAAACAACATCATAAGGTGGTGGTTGCGCGTGGCGGCTTGTGGTGGTGATCGATGAGGTGCCTCGACTGCGGTAACAAAGCCAAGAAAGATTGTTTGTACTACAGGTGCAGGAGTTGTTGTAAAGGACATGGGTTTGAGTGTCAAACACATATTAAGAGCACTTGGAACCCTAGTTCTACCAGGCAGGGTGTGAGGGGCTCAGCGGTCCCCATGGTGGCTCTTTCTGCTGCTCCGCCTCTTCAAAACCGTCATCGACAAGAAGAGCAGCAACAGTTGCATCTTTCATCACCATCATCATCTGGTATGCATATGATTTATTGTTAGTTTTCTGATATGCTGGTATTGGCCCTAGCTAACATCTTAGGGTATGAAAAGTAAAACAAACATAAACAAGGCTAAACTAGGGAGAAAGTATATATATGTTAATTTAAATCGTAAATTTATATAAGTATATATAGAAATCAACACAACCTAATGTCTTACCGACTACTAATACTACTTAATACTGCTAATAATTATGTGACTTTCAAGTTGCGGTTAATTACTCAATACTAATAACTATTTAGTATGCTTTACATGTCTCCTCAAACTATCTAGTGCCTAATTCATATTTTTAGGGATTCAGGGTCTGTAATTCATAGGGTATGCCCCCCTAAACATTTGCATTTGTTTATTTATTCTATGTTATAATATTTTCCAGTCTAAGCTCATTTACTTGAAAGAGAATGTCAATTTTCATTCCATGTTTAGCTTGAAATAAAAAACATCCAATAAAATACTCATAATGAAAATGTTAGCTCTTGAAGCGTAAGGTCAAAATTTGAAAGATTTTGTTGTTAAATTGTCATCCTTTTGTTTTCTTGTTCTTGGTCTTCTTTGCATATCAATGCAACATTGTGGTTTCAGTTTATCACATCAAGGTTGTGATCGAGTCAAATAAACAAACTAAAATGATAATTTGGTGACCAAAGCATTTTAAGCTCTCATATCATAATGAAAAGTAAAACAATCTAAGCTAAATTTTGGAGAAAATATTATGAAGTTTATAGTTTCTTTCTTATTTCTCAACAACAATAATACAAGTTTATATAGAAACTAATGAAAACTAATGTGTTATATATTACCTAATACTACTAATCATGTGATCTGTAAATTGCTTTCAACTATTCTATACTAAATATTAATTACTTAATATTTCTAACATAATGAGTTGATGGCCCAACAACAAGCTGAAGCTGACAAAACATTTAGGGTTTAGAGTTTATATACACATTAATACATATTTTGAAGAGTATGCATGTTTTCTTAGGTTTTGGAGCACATTTTCCAGCAGAGGTGAGTGGCGAAGCAACGTTTACCTGTGTACAAGTGACAACGAATACAGAAGAAAATGCATATGTTGATCGGTATGCATATGAAACAACTATAAATATAGGAGGGCATGTGTTTAGAGGCATTCTATATGATCAAGGACCATATACTCCAATAGTGGATTCAAGTTACTTGAAAGTACATGAAGATGAGCAACACAACTCCGCCATCAATGTTGCTTCTAGCTTACCACTGGTTAATAATCCAAGCTCTTCTGCCCCGGCCACGTACCCTTTCAACACCTAACTATCCATTATATATTACGCGCATATCTGCTTCTAATACAAGAATTCGGCAACATTGTTTGTTACTGAGACTTTAATGAAATTGAGTCTTGTAAATCAGTTTAATTCGATCTTAACATCATATATGTCTTCTCCTTTGATAAGTTTACATCTGTACTTTTATTATTCTCTAAACTATTGCATTATAGAAATTAATAAGTACCTAATGACTAGTGACTTTTAATACCCCTTGAGTTTGAAAATCATTAAAGCAGGTGACAAAGACAGAGACTCTTGAAACACCTAATTTTGAAGTTATTTTGTGGAGTAAATTTTTTTTTCGTTCCGAGAGGATTAAAAGAAATTAGTAGGAAGCTTCTCGATCTTTAAAACATTTTAACGCATTGCTTTATTCCTTTATTGGCATGTGGGATGTTTTAGAAGTGTTTCACTTACTTCCATCATGAGTGTGAGAGAATATATAATTCCATACATAACTCTAAATTTATCAAGTATCTCTCACACAAATATCCAAATACAACTTTAAATATTATACATATTCTTATAAAATTACCAAATAACACATATATCCCTTTAATATATTATAATATCATAAATATTCATTTTAACATACTAGTGAGAATGTTCGCATATTACGGTTGGTTAGTTGTTTATAGAAATCAAATAAAAAATAAACTTTTAAAAAATAGTCCAATGGATATGATTACATGATTTTATATCTTTCATATAGCTTTGAATGTAAACGTTAATCTCCATCCTTCCTGCTAAATGAAAATGATTGAAAATATTTCTGCATGTAAAAGGTTTGTTATGTTGTATATTTCATAACACTAAAATTGTTTATCTTTTCAAACCAAACAAAAGAGATAAATGAGAATCGTAAAGGAATGAATATAAAACAATGCAGGGATGTATGAAAGAACACATTATACCAATGTAACTAACCAACATCTTCCTAAATTAGTTAATTGGCAATACTCGTATTTATGTATGAGAGGTCTTAGGCTCATATAGTTACTCGTATATTTGTATGAGAGGTCTTAAGCTCATATAGTGTAGTGTGCAAAAGAATGTAATCATCTCATATACGTCCTTACTGCTCCAAACAATTGGAAGATCTAGTATAAACATCAATGTTGCGAGTTGCATCTATTAATGTGCTTCTGCCTCTAAATAATGAATGGATGACATCTATACGCAACATAGTGGTAAAAAATTGAGCAAATTTCTTTTTTAGTGCAAATTTCTTTTTTAGTCACAATTTAGTAAAATGAGGGGTTGATGTATAATTATGTATAAGATTAATCTTATTATACTTTTAAAACATTCTTATCAAATAACTAATACAAACTATTAGTTACCCACCCATCAACATCTTCTTTCTTTGAGTAGGTGTTATGAGGGGCCAAAAATGTGAATCTAACTACTGTGACTACCTCTTGCGGTGCGATACCATTCTAACAAACCATGGTACCCAGGGCTGGTTTAATATTTTTGGGGTCCCAATCGAACTATTAAAAAGGGCCCTAATCAGGGAAATCTTTTTGCCCATATATCTTATGCCTAAAATAACCTAAGGCAACAAATCAAGGCCAAACTACCAATTCAAAAGCACTTAACAAGTAAACATAACCACTTAATGATGAACTATCAAATTAGTATTGAACTATTAAAGAACTTAACAAGCCATTCAAATTAGTAATGAACTATCTAACCTTGAGTCTTTTACTAGACAAATTAGTAATGAACTATTAGAGACAAACTAGAAGCAATTAAACAACCTATTACCTAATCAAATTAGTAATGAACTATCTAATGCGTTGTTACTAGCATGCTATCCATTAATGTGATAACCCTAAAGCCAAGGTTAGATAAATTACGTTTTAAGAACTATTATAAATTGATGGTATATACTTATATATCTTATTAGAAATTGTTTAGGTGATTTTATTTGACTAACTTTGTATGAATCTTGTATGCTTAATTGAACATGCACATATGATACGTGAACATGCATGCATGCATAAACATTTATGTATGCATGTATACAAACTCTTGTGAACTTTGTGATTATTGAAACATATGTGTGTAAGTTACCAAATTATAAGATTATGTGATTAGTTACTTGATTAAGATATGCTTACACCTAGTATGTAATGAAATAAGATTAAATCTTTATCCAACATTACAAAACAAATTAACATCTAGAAAATTTATATCAAAGACCAAACCAAACTAATCCTAAACACTTGAACACTAAACTAAAACAAAAACTTAACACTAGTAATGGGTTAATTAGAATGATAACTAACCAAGATTAGTAACTAGTTAACCAACTAACCTAAACTTCACTACTAAGAGTGTCATTAACACCAAATGGTGACACATAGCAATCCTTACACTAGTCACTTCCTAAAGCTTGACACCAAACATTTAAATTTCCACCTTATAACTGTAACATCCGTCATTTTTCAAACTAAGTATTTATTATTTATCAAACCATTTAAACAAGTTATTATAGTTTAATGATTTAAAGTTTTATAAATTTATGATGTTTTATCTTCATTATGAATGTAAATTATCAAACTTAAATATATTATTGATATTCTACAAATACATGTTAAGTCTATAAAAGTTTTATAAACTAGTGATTTATTTAGTGAAGTTTTAAATAATTTAAAAACAAGAATGTTATAAGTTTGAGGTTCAAAATGTAAATTTTGAAACTTGTTTTAAAAGTTTGACATAAAATAATAACCAATGAAAGTAGAGGGACCAAAAATGTAATTATTTTTAAATCACAACCCAAACCATCCCCCACCCCTCGTCGGCCCTCTTCCTTCCCGGCCACCTCCGGCCTTCGCTCCAGCGACCACCAAAACCTCAACAAACCATCGATTGAATGCAATCAGACCGTTCTAACCCTTAACTATCTTGATTCGAACCTGCTTCCCTATATAATTCGATTTTAATTGATATTAAGAACATTCAACTAAGAACCGAACATCGCATTCAACTTTCGAACGGTTATTGTGACATCCGTCACCTTAAGGTCCGTCGAACGACATAAATAACATAGAAATATTTTAATTATTCTTTCTTTTCTTCATGAACTCCTGCTTTAAGGAATCATGTCTGCTTATTTTCCTTTGTGCCTGTATTTCCTTCGAGAACGTGTGTTAAGCATGAAACTTTTACAAATTTCATCACCATTACCACCACATATATCATTTTTAATTTCGACCATTGTCATTAATAAAACCATTTTAGACTATCAAATGCCATTAAACACGCTTTTAACCTTAATATAACGAACATTTTAAGGTCGTAATCAACCGAAACAAATTTTGGGAAACTCGAAGGTAAGTGCAGGCTAAACTTGTAATTTTGCAAACTTGGGCTGGGTATATAACCCCATCCCCAGCCATTCCTCACTCACTTCATCTTCTTCACCTCTTCACTCTCTACCACACATCTTCTTCATTCTAGCACCAAATTCTACCCGTGTGGTCTCGTTTTCGTCGTCTAGTCTTCATCTACAGCTTCATCTACTCATTTCTAGCAGGTAGACGACTTTGGTTGTCTCTTTTCTTGTCTTTTTGCTGCTGTGATTTCTAGGGTTTCGGGTGCTCGGGTTCATCCGAGCACATGAGGTCGTGTGGGTGCGTGTGAGGTCTTTCTGCTTGTGTTTCATGTTTGTGTATGTTTGTTGAGTGTTTTTGGAAGTCCTCGTGGTATAAAACTCACGTTAGAGCAGCTCGGGGGCTGCTCAGCCCGACCGCAGTCGCGATTCTGCAGTTCAGGCGACTGGGTCTGTCATGCGATTGAGCCGTGCGACTGAGTGAGTCGTGCGACTGAATCATGCGTCTAAGTCAATCGTGCGACTGAGTTGTGCGACTAGGCATGTCTGCGACTGAGTCGTGCGACTGGGTGTTTGTATGCGATTGAGTCATGCGTGCGAATGAGTGTATACGATTGAGTCATGCGTATGAATGATTGTGTGCGATTGAGTCAGGTGACCGACTGAGTGTATGCGATTGTGCGTGTTTCGCATGACTGGAGTCCAATCGCACGAATGAAGGTTCAATCGCACGAAAGTAGCTAATTCGCACGATTGAGGGTTGATTCGTGCGCATGGAGGTTGGGTCTGCGAATGTGTGTGTTGTGTGGTGCGACTGAGTCCAATCGCACGAATGAAGGTTCAATCGCACGAAAGTAGCTAATTCGCACGATTGAAGGTTGATTCGTACGAATGGAACGTGGGTCGAGCGTCTGGTCCTGTTGTGCGTCTGATGTTGAGTGTGAATTTCCCTTGAACGTCTGATGATGATAAGGCAACATCGGTAAAAGTGTCATTGCTTGACCCCAAAGATTAAAGTCAACGCCATCAACATGCACATACTATTTCAATTGAAATAAACCCAACATTTTACAATTACCGACAACCCATTTGAAACTACAAATACTTAACAAGTGTCATCTTTCATAACAATGAGATCTTTACAAGGATGTCATAAGCAATGACGACTACTCGTAGTACTTGGATCTACATAAGATCTGATACGTGTGTCCGCTTGTGTGTGTGTGCCACCCACGACCGAACCGATACATCCCGAACCGACCAAACATTACTATACGCTTTATACATGTCATTAATGCTTAACAATAACTGTCAATAGGTGTTTGACCGTTCTTTTGCATTCAACATTTGGGATACATTGATCTTACATACTTACCACTTAACATGTGAGTTTTGTGGCCCCTTTTTATGCTTTACTACTTTACAAACATTTACAAACATGGGGGAAAAGTATGCTCGCCCGTTTTCTATGCTGTACAACATACATACAATTTTCATACAAGGAATCAACGTGATACTGTGTTGCAAGTACTTATCTAATACATGCTTGGGTCTGCTGTGTGGTTCTATCTTTGCAACTATTTAATTCCAGTGTGGGAACCGACGGTTAGGTATTGGTAGTACTACTGGGTTGACACCCCCACCCTCGTGTTGGCATACTAGTTAGTACCAACAATAGCCAGGTACGGGCCTTGGGTGAATATATGCCGACAATTTCTTTGTGTACGTCGCTAGGTTGGTTGCAAAGCTCATGTTATGTGATTTTACTTGTGCATATAATTGTATTCACGGTATTCCATATCATTTACTTTATACAGCATCATTACACTTTTATTACTTAAACCTGTGAGCTCACCAACAATTTTGTTGACCATTTTGAGCATATCTTTTCAGGTGATCATGCTAGCTGAGGTTCTATGTGTGCTGCCTTAGTGGAGACCCTAGGATGCATTTTTCGGGCCAAACTTGTCTTTTTGAAAACAATTGTTGTAACTGTTTCAAACAACATTATACTTTGTAACTTGTTCCCGGGTTGTGGGAATTGCATACAATGTTATTACCTATGTTTATCTTATATCATGTTTATGCTTATGGCTATGTTGTCGTGAATACTGACTAAACACGACACAAGTCCCCTTGTTGTCGGGTGTCGTCATGACACGCATGTCATCATTATTATTATTGCATCTCTATCGCTTACCATGTGTTATGACGATTCCCGTCTCGTCGCAACCCTGTGTTTCCGCTCTTAGCGGGGGTGTGACAGACTGGTATCAGAGCCATTGGTTATAGAGAATTAGGCAATACACTTGACCTAGACTATAACCTAGGAACCTTCATGTAGATTGCATGCCAGGGTTGTGTGCATTTTGTATCTCATACGTGTTCCTCATTACTTGTTCGTTATCTATCTATTTCGTGATCTTTCCACCCTATGAGAGAGCCTTGTGCTCACTCTTTTATGGGATACTCCTATTAGATCTTCTGTTCCCTCTGCGCGCCAAGTTATCATAACCAGATTCGGGTATTAAGACCCGAGGAGGCTATGTCTGAATCCTTTAAGGATGCGAAATAGGCAACCTCCACAGACTATACGTGATTACATGCTTGGGCTCTCAGTTGACCTGATGGATTATTATGGATATGATGTAAAGGAAAGTCGGATGTCATGTAACCGGATCGGGCATCATTCTCGGTACATCGTGGGTGTGGTGGGAACGCTGCGGGGAACCCTATATATAAACATCACTGGTATACCGAGAATATGCTTGAAATGGGCTGCATGGTGATCTTGACCGACCGGAACATGAACATTGGAACTTGATAAACGGAATACTTGTGTATCTTATGGTGACAAAAGCTTACATGTTACCCCTTTTATGAATAGAACATGCCGCCTCGAAGATCTACTCGCAGTAATAGTAGCGGAATTGAAGCCCCAAGGGCAGAGGCAGAGGCAGAGGCAGGGGAAGAACCCCAAGAACAAGTGATGCTCCAACCAGTAGCAATCAAGGAACAGGGAATGCGGATATGGCAGCCCTGATCGCTTAACAGCTGGCCGCACTAATTCCGACTATCGTGGCCCAAGTGAGCGATGCTCTTCAGAATTCTCACCCCCACGGGGGCGATGGCAATGAAAATGAGGATAACGGTAACCCGACTAGGAACGAAAGCAATCAGGAGACCGGAAATAGTGGTACAGCCGGTAACGAAACTGGAATTTTTAATGAGACCGGGGTTGTGAATGCTAGACGGGGATGTTCGTACAAGGAATTTGTGGCTTGTAAACCACGAGAGTTTGATGGCAAAGGTGGAGCCATAGCTCTAACCAGATGGCTTGAAAAGATGGAGGCCGTGATCAACATCAGCGAATGCCTCGACAGTCAAAGGATTAAGTACGCCACTTGCTCACTACAGGGCAAGGCACTAACGTGGTGGAACACTCAGATTCAGCTAGGGGAAGAGAATCCGCGATGCAAATGTCGTGGGATAAGTTCAAGGCCCTAATCACCAAGGAGTACTGTCCTCTCAATGAGATGCAAAAACTTGAGCATGAGTTCTGGAATCATGCCATGGTGGGGGCTGGGCACGCAGCTTACACCGATCGTTTTCATGAGCTAGCAAGGTTGGTTCCACATCTAGTCACCCCGGAATCAAAAAGGATAGAGAGGTACATTTGGGGACTTGCGCCTCAAATCCGGGCAATGGTAACCGCTACCGCTCCTCCTACTATTCAGAGCGCGATTCTAAAGGCTGGCGCTTTGACTGATGAAATGGTGAGAACGGGAGTTTTGGGTAGAGGAGCAGAAAAAAGAAAGAATTTTGGGGAAACGAGCCGGTCGAGTGCCGGGAAGTTTGATAAAAGAGCCAAGACAACCAGAAACTTTGTGGCAGGGACACAGGACAGGTGAGAGTATGTGGGTCCGCACCCCAAATGTGACAAGTGCAATTATCATCATCCCCCAGGAACGCAGTGCCGGGTGTGCGCGAACTGTAGACGCCCGAGGCATCTTGCAAGAGACTGCAAAACAGCGCCGAATATGGTTGCACCGGTCAACACGGTTAACCCCTTCGGGAATGCAAGGGCTTGTTATGAGTGTGGAAGCCTTGATTACTACTGAAACATGTGCCCCAGGCTGAATCGGGCACCGAGTCAACAAGGAAACAACCAGCAGCAAGTGATGGCTATAGCTGGAAATCAAGGCCCGACCAATCAGGGGAATACAGCTCGGGGACGTGCATTCGTCATTGGAGCCAACGATGCTCGTCAGGACCCGAATGTTGTCACGGGTACGCACTTACTCAATAATCACTTTGCATCTATATTATTTGACACTGGAGCAGACAATAGCTTTATATCTTCTGAATTTATGCAATTGCTCGATTTGAGTCCTAGTAGGCTAGAAACTAGCTACTCTGTAGAAATGGCCAACAGTAGGATTGTTCAGGCTGATGAAATTATTAGAAAGTGCTTGATAATGTTAGAGAACCACACCTTCGATATAGACTTGATACCCTTTGAGCTAGGAAGTTTCGATGTGATTGTGGGAATGGATTGGTTGTCGAAACACGGGGCCGAGATTGTCTGTCGAGACAAGGTAGTGCGAATCCCCATGTCAGACGGGGGAGTACTTAGAGTTCAAGGAGAAAGACCGGGGAGAAAATTAAAGCTTATTTCCTACATGAAGGCACGCCAGAGTTTACGAAAACAGTGCTACTCTTTTCTGGCTCATGTAGTGGAAAAGAAAGAGGAGGAACAGGAATTGGCAAATATCCCTATAGTGCGGGATTACCCAGATGTATTCCCAGATGACTTGTCTGGTTTGCCTCCTCCACGACAGGTGGAATTTCGTATTGAGTTGGTTCCTGGAGCTACACCGGTAGCAAGGACACCATATCGGTTGGCACCGTCTGAAATGCAAGAGTTGTCTAGCGAGTTACAGGAACTACTGGAGAAGGGTTTTATACGGCCGAGTCACTCGCCTTGGGGAGCACCAGTGTTATTTGTGAAGAAGAAGGATGGGTCGTTCCGTATGTGTATCGAGTACCGCGATTTGAACAAGTTAACTGTGAAGAATCGGTATCCTCTCCCCAGGAATAACGACCTGTTTGATCAGTTACAAGGAGCTTCATATTTTTCCAAGATCGACCTTCGATCTGGATATCACCAACTAAGAATTTTCGAGGAGGACATACCGAAGACAGCATTTAGAACTCGTTATGGGCACTATGAGTTCTTGGTCATGCCGTTTGGATTGACTAACGCACCAGCTGTGTTCATGGACTTGATGAATCGGGTGTGCAAACCTTACTTGGATAAGTTTGTGATCGTATTCATTGACGACATACTTATCTACTCTCGATCGAAGGAGGACCATGAAGAACACCTTCGGGCAATACTGGAACTGTTAAGAGAAGTGAAACTTTTCGCCAAGTTCTCAAAGTGTGAATACTGGCTGAGAGAGGTGAAGTTTTTGGGTCATGTGGTTAACAAAGACGGGATTCATGTAGATCCCGGCAAGATCGAAGCGGTAAAGAAATGGGATACCCCCCAGACACCTTCAGAGATACGGCAGTTCTTAGGATTAGCCGGATACTATCGTCGTTTCATTGCGAACTTTTCAAAGATCGCTCAACCGTTGACATTGCTGACTCAGAAAGACAAGAAGTTTTATTGGGGAGATGCGCAAGAACGGGCGTTCCAAACGCTGAAAGATAAGTTGTGCAATGCACCGATATTGTCCCTCCCAGACGAAACTGATGATTTTGTGGTGTACTGTGATGCTTCGCATCAAGGGTTGGGATGTGTACTAATGCAGAAAGATAAGGTGATCGCCTACGCTTCGCGACAACTTAAGGTGCACGAGAAGAACTACACGACTCATGATCTTGAGTTGGGCGCTGTAGTATTCGCACTTAAGATATGGAGGCATTACTTTTATGGAACCAAATGCATCGTATACACAGATCACAAAAGCCTTCAACATATTCTGGATCAGAAGGAACTCAATATGCGACAACGACGTTGGGTAGAGCTTCTTAGCGACTACGATTGTGAAATCCGGTATCACCCGGGGAAAGCTAATGTGGTGGCTGATGCTCTAAGTCGCAAAGAACGCGTGAAACCACTACGTGCTCGAGCTTTGGGATTGACCATTCAAACAAATTTGAAAGCCCAGATCCAAATTGCACAAAGTGAAGCATTGAAAGAAGAAAACCTTGCGGGAGAAGAATTCCGAGGGTTGGATAAACAACTGATGTGCAAGGACGATGGTGTGCAGTACTTCGTGGACCGTATATGGGTACCCAAGTGGGGAGGTGTACATACCTTGGTCATGGATGAAGCACATAAGACACAATATTCTATTCATCCTGGCGCTGACAAGATGTACCACGATCTCAAAGATCTGTATTGGTGGCCAGGCCTAAAGAAAGACATTGCCACGTACGTCAGCAGATGCTTGACATGCTCGAAAGTTAAAGCTGAACATCAGAAACCATCGGGACTGTTACAGCAACCTGAAATTCCCGAGTGGAAATGGGAGAATATAGCCATGGATTTCATTACCAAACTTCCTCGAGCGAGCAACGGGCATGACTCGATATGGGTTGTAGTGGATCGAATGACGAAATCAGCACACTTCTTGCCAATCCGAGAAGACTACAAAATGGACAAGTTGGCGAGATTGTACATTAAAGAGGTCGTGACAAGACACGGAGTGCCGGTGTCAATCATATCCGACCGTGACGGCCGATTCACTTCACGATTTTGGCAAACACTACAGAAAGCAATGGGCACTCGATTAGACATGAGTACCGCCTATCACCCTCAAACAGATGGACAAAGTGAACGAACCATACAAACGCTAGAAGACATGCTGAGAGCGTGTGTAATCGACTTTGGTGGTAGTTGGGATACTCATTTGCCATTGATTGAATTCTCATACAATACAGCTACCACACCAGCATTGGGTGTGCTCCGTTCGAAGCGTTGTACGGAAGGAAGTGTAGATCACCTGTTTGTTGGGCCAAGATTGGTGAAAGTCAGCTAACAGGCCCAGAGATCATTCAGGAAACAACCAACAAGATCTTCCAAATCAAAGATAGACTGAAGGCCGCTAGAGATCGCCAAAAGAGCTACGCCGACTATCGTCGAAAGCCTCTAGAATTCAACGTTGGGGACCGAGTGTTACTCAAAGTCTCTGCTTGGAAAGGAGTTGTTCGGTTTGGAAAGAAAGGGAAGTTAGCCCCGAGATACGTTGGACCATTCGAGATTACAGAAAGAATTGGTCCGGTGGCTTACCGATTAAGGTTACCACAAGAACTCAACGGTGTGCATGATACTTTCCATGTGTCGAACCTCAAGAAGTGTTTGGCTGACGAATCACTTCACATACCCATTGACGATATCAAAATCGACGAAAAGCTTCATTTTATTGAGGAACCCATTGAGGTCATGGATCGTAAGATCAAACAGTTGAAGCGCAGTAGAATACCAATAGGTGTTTGACCGTTCTTTTGCATTCAACATTTGGGATACATTGATCTTACATACTTACCACTTAACATGTGAGTTTCGTGGCCCCTTTTTATGCCTTTACTACTTTACAAACATTTACAAACATGGGGGAAAAGTATGCTCGCCCGTTTTCTATGCTGTACAACATACATACAATTTTCATACAAGGAATCAACGTGATACTGTGTTGCAAGTACTTATCTAATACATGCTTGGGTCTGCTGTGTGGTTCTATCTTTGCAACTATTTAATTCCAGTGTGGGAACCGACGGTTAGGTATTGGTAGTACTACTGGGTTGACACCCCCACCCTCGTGTTGGCATACTAGTTAGTACCAACAATAGCCAGGTACGGGCCTTGGGTGAATATATGCCGACAATTTCTTTGTGTACGTCCCTAGGTTTGGTTGCAAAGCTCATGTCATGTGATTTTACTTGTGCATATAATTATATTCACGGTATTCCATATCATTTACTTTATACAGCATCATTTACACTTTTATTACTTAAACCTGTGAGCTCACCAACAATTTTGTTGACCATTTTGAGCATATCTTTTCAGGTGATCATGCTAGCTGAGGTTCTATGTGTGCTGCCTTAGTGGAGACCCTAGGATGCATTTTTCGGGCCAAACTTGTCTTTTTGAAAACAATTGTTGTAACTGTTTCAAACAACATTATACTTTGTAACTTGTTCCCAGGTTGTGGGAATTGCATACAATGTTATTACCTATGTTTATCTTATCTCATGTTTATGCTTATGGCTATGTTGTCGTGAATACTGACTAAACACGACACAAGTCCCCTTGTTGTCGGGTGTCGTCATGACACGCATGTCATCATTATTATTATTGCATCTCTATCGCTTACCATGTGTTATGACGATTCCCGTCTCGTCGCAACCCCGTGTTTCCGCTCTTAGCGGGGGTGTGACAGTTATGCCTCAATCACTAACACATTTAACCAAATTAAATGAACAAAAACGCTCTGAGGATGATTAGGAATTCATACATATCACCCATTGTTGTTAACATCGTAGAACTATAATCATATTATACGCGAAACAACCGAAACCAATTCATAACTCGAACGCCTCTTCTGGGCATCTTAAATCAAAATTGTTTGGAGGGCTTTTGGTTGTTACCATCATACGAAGCTTTTCAAGTGGTCAATCGAATCAAACTATCAAGAATCAGTTCTGTTTGATGTCTCCACGATCGCACGTGTTCCTGTTCTTGTTTGCTAACCAAACAAAACTAATCCAGGTAATTAAGAGCATTTATATGCTCGGTTTTACTTGGCGAATCAAAGCCCTAACTTTAATTTCGTTAACAATTTCGAATTCGTGGTCAATTTGATCGAATTGATTTTAGGCTTCATATGGATTGGGGGTTATCTGAAAGATAATTTTTAGTAATTGATTTGTAATTTAAAACAAATACTGGGCTTTAGCCCAACTGGTTACCACACTACTCTATTGAACCGGAGGCCTTGGGTTTGAACCCAGCCTCCGGCATTTTTTTTAAAAGCCAATTTATATCTTGAACTTCAAAAATTATACTAATATGTTATTAAATCAAAGTAAAAGTTAATTTAATAACTAAAATATTTCAGAAATTATTAAATTATTTTTTTTAAAGGTTTTATAAACTTATAACTCATAAATTTAATAAACTTTTAAAGAATAAAAAGGTTATAAAAATATTATTAAGTCTTGTATAGATTACAAACATATTATAGTCTACACGTGAATTATTTCAAAAACACTTCAAACCTACATATTACAAATACTATAAATGTGTAAAATATAAATGATTATTTAAATAAATATTTAAATAATTAATTATCCATCTAATCATGTTATATCATATTTAGTTAATATTATCTAAAATTTTATTTAAACTCTTGAAACCTATAAAACATTATATTATATTTCATTTTTGTTACTAAAATCTTATATTTATAAGATTTTTATGATAATTTTAAAAAAATTTAACACTTTACAAAATGATTTTAAAAGTCATTTAAATAAGTATTTAATAAATTCCCATTATCAAATAATAATTATTTCTTTTCACATATTAAACTTAATTTCTATTAAATCAATAATTTAAATTGTTGAGACCTTTTTAATCATTCTTGGACTTAATTGATTTATATTATATTTATTAAACCAAAACATAAACGATTCATTATTTCATTATTTAAACCCTCAAATCCCAATTGAAATCCTAGATCATGTCCAAATGATAATGTTATTATCGAACATAATCTTGGAATCAATACGTTTAGCCAACTTGTAAAAGAAATCGTTGGAGCCTCGTCCGCATTCTTGTCAGCATATTATTTACATCTTGTGAGTATTTCCATACCACTTTTTGCTTATTTTCACACTTTGGGGTGAAACTTGTTAAATTATTATCATTGCACTTGTAAACTTATTTGAGACTTGTAATCTTTATGGCAATTCATCATGCAAAGTTGTGGTTAGTTGAACTTTTGTGGTTACCATGTTATGGCGTTATATGTATAATCATTAACTATTGCTAGTCCAGGCAAAGTGTAAATAGTGATTTGACTCGATCATTAAATCCATTTACTTGACTCGAAACCCTTGAGATGAGTGATCACTTATAAGTACGCGTGTCTTCAATAAGGTTATGGTTGACCTCATGTCTTGAGGAGTTCATGTATTTCCTTCGATTGTGAATCAAATGTTCACATCTTGTCGTGGTGTTGAATCATTCTTGTCATTGATTTTGCCTTCCTGATTTAAATTATTCAAGATTTGAACACCATCATAACAAATTCTGCTATCTCGAACTTTGATCTTAAGCTTGTAAGCATGATTTTTCCTTTGATACATTGATGTAACTTGAAATTTTCCAGATTTCTAATTGATATTCTTTCCTTTCATTGTTAAGTCAAACTTTGTACCGTTTGTACCGTGGGAGATACAAGAGTTTGCAAGTCAACCTATGACTAAGAACACTCGTATCTCCTAAATGATTCTAACTCATGAAAACAAGGGTGATTCCCTTACTTTGATGATTCTCTATTCGTTTCGGTAAATAGTTTCCAGTTGTGATTTATAAAATTTCATCCTCTGGATCGGGGTGATTTCCTTATCCCGAGGATTGACTTCAATTATTTTCTTTGGAATGGCATTTCACAAATGACATGATCTCCCCAAAATAGGATTGAAACCCGTACTTTGGTGACAAATGTCAATCTTCGATTGTTTTCTTGCTATTATGAAATTCAATCATCAAGATAGTCGTGAATTCCATATCTTGATGATAATATCATCTTTATGAATTGTATTTGTTCAAATGAGACGACTTCATCAAAGTAGGAGTGAATTCTGGATTTTGATGAAGAAGTTCATCTTTTTATATTTTGTTTTTGTAAAACTTCACTGTTAAGATAGGAGTGATTTCCCTTACCTTAACGGTGAGTTACCTCGTCTTATTTCTATGGATCCTCAACAAGGAGTTGGGATCGAAATTTTTGATTGGTAAGTTAGTGGTCATACCTTGGGAATACACCATCAAGTTAGGAGTGAAAACCACACCTTGATGACTATTCTCATTTCTTGATCTCCAACTTACCAAGTTTGTAATCAAGTGACGAGAAACATGTACTAACTTGCATGGTGAAACAATGTTAGTGTTTCGACCTATCAAGCCAAAGCATGATCTCTGAACTTGAAAGGAGACCCGATCGCTCTAGGTTGATTTTGATTCCAAGCTTGGAGCATTTAAATTCTTAAATTGATTTCTTTTCCTTTATCCTTATGTTTTGATTTGATCTAGCTATATCGAACCATTTATTCCCTACTTATCAACTTTCATTTTGAGACATCATCAACACATGATTGTGTGATGGTAGTCTTCTTAAACAATCTTTCTACTAAATAAAGACATATTCAACTTGTGGTTATGTCTTTCTAGTCATACGAATGTTCTCGACTGTACTTATGGGTTTGATGAATTACGTATGGAATCTATATTTGGAAATTTGTTACCTTGCAAAACATGGTTACAAATGCATGTCTTATTATTTGCGTTACTTCTTGAATCACTTTTGAACCCTTAACCTTGGAAATCTTTAAAACTCTATCTTGGTTTTGACTAACGAGACTCGTTATTACTTACATTGTGACGTGGAGGTTCATAAACCTTCGTAACTTGTAGTCATGGGTTTGGCATAAAGGAAAAGACGTAACATGGTATGTATCCAAGTGTCTTACCTTCACATATGACAAGACCTAACATTCGTGATCCTATGGATCTCCTGTTTAACTTTTCATTCACTAAGTGCCTCTTATCTTAGCTGTCATGATGACAATTGGTGCATTATAGACGGATTGACTAAAATTCAATTTGATTTATATGGGATAACAGGTCGAGAAATTGACTTGTAGCGGTTTCAAATAGTCGTATACCGTGGTATGTCGGTAAATATCGATCGTTAATTTTAATGATCGATTCATTTTCCTGCTATTAGCAATGTTTCTAGTCATTGTTGTGAACTCATTCCAAAATCTTCGCATATCGTATTATTCTTAGACCGACGGTTTGGTCAAAGGAGCAATATATATTCACAAGATATGTGTTAAGATCGTTTCGGTGACGTTTGGGATTCTTAAATTCCGACGGTTAACCTTTCATACAATTGATGGTCTTTCATTGATTTCAAGTCATAACTTTATTACATAAATACGTTCTAGTTGTTGTCTAATATACCACGGTAACTCGTCATCGTCTTCCAACATTTCATGTGCCAACTCTCAAAGAGTCTCGTATTTCACTGGAAGAGTTCAAATTGGTATGCATTATGTCAAGAGACTTGTAAGGTTCCATAAAGTGAAAACATCTCACCCGTAATCGAATGCCAACCACAGTTCGTTAGTACGCTTATCTTTCATCATAAGTCTCCTTGTATCCTTGAAATTAGTCTACTTGTGATTAAATTTCGGGACGAAATTTCTTAAAGTAAGGGAGACTGTAACATCCGTCATTTTTTCAAACTAAGTATTTATTATTTATCAAACCATTTAAACAAGTTATTATAGTTTTATGACTTAAAGTTTTATAAATTTATGATGTTTTATCTTCATTATGAATGTAAATTATCAAACTTAAATATATTATTGATATTCTACAAATACATGTGAAGTCTATAAAAGTTTTATAAACTAGTGATTTATTTAGTGAAGTTTTAAATAATTTAAAAACAAGAATGTTATAAGTTTGAGGTTCAAAATGTAATTTTTGAAACTTGGTTTTAAAAGTTTGACATAAAATAATAACCAATGAAAGTAGAGGGACCAAAAATGTAATTATTTTTAAATCACAACCCAAACCATCCCCCACCCCTCGTCGGCCCTCTTCCTTCCCGGCCAACCTCCGGCCTTCGCTCCAGCGACCACCAAAACCTCAACAAACCATCGAATTGAATGCAATCAGACCGTTCTAACCCTTAACTATCTTGATTCGAACCTGCTTCCCTATATTAATTCGATTTTAACTGATATTAAGAACATTCAACTAAGAACCGAACATCGCATTCAACTTTCGAACGGTTATGCCTCAATCACTAACACATTTAACCAAATTAAATGAACAAAAACGCTCTGAGGATGATTAGGAATTCATACATATCACCCATTGTTGTTAACATCGTAGAACTATAATCATATTATACGCGAAACAACCGAAACCAATTCATAACTCGAACGCCTCTTCTGGGCATCTTAAATCAAAATTGTTTGGAGGGCTTTTGGTTGTTACCATCATACGAAGCTTTTCAAGTGGTCAATCGAATCAAACTATCAAGAATCAGTTCTGTTTGATGTCTCCACGATCGCACGTGTTCCTGTTCTTGTTTGCTAACCAAACAAAACTAATCCAGGTAATTAAGAGCATTTATATGCTCGGTTTTACTTGGCGAATCAAAGCCCTAACTTTAATTTCGTTAACAATTTCGAATTCGTGGTCAATTTGATCGAATTGATTTTAGGGTTCATATGGATTGGGGGTTATCTGAAAGATAATTTTTAGTAATTGATTTGTAATTTAAAACAAATACTGGGCTTTAGCCCAACTGGTTACCACACTACTCTATTGAACCGGAGGCCTTGGGTTTGAACCCAGCCTCCGGCATTTTTTTTAAAAGCCAATTTATATATCTTGAACTTCAAAAATTATACTAATATGTTATTAAATCAAAGTAAAAGTTAATTTAATAACTAAAATATTTCAGAAATTATTAAATTATTTTTTTTAAAGGTTTTATAAACTTATAACTCATAAATTTAATAAACTTTTAAAGAATAAAAAGGTTATAAAAATATTATTAAGTCTTGTATAGATTACAAACATATTATAGTCTACACGTGAATTATTTCAAAAACACTTCAAACCTACATATTACAAATACTATAAATGTGTAAAATATAAATGATTATTTAAATAAATATTTAAATAATTAATTATCCATCTAATCATGTTATATCATATTTAGTTAATATTATCTAAAATTTTATTTAAACTCTTGAAACCTATAAAACATTATATTATATTTCATTTTTGTTACTAAAATCTTATATTTATAAGATTTTTATGATAATTTTAAAAAAATTAACACTTTACAAAATGATTTTAAAAGTCATTTAAATAAGTATTTATAAATTCCCATTATCAAATAATTAATTATTTCTTTTCACATATTAAACTTAATTTCTATTAAATCAATAATTTAAATTGTTGAGACCTTTTTAATCATTCTTGGACTTAATTGATTATATTATATTTATTAAACCAAAACATAAACAATTCATTATTTCATTATTTAAACCCCCAAATCCCAATTGAAACCCTAGATCATGTCCAAATGATAATGTTATTATCGAACATAATCTTGGAATCTATACGTTTAGGCAACTTGTAAAAGAAATCGTTGGAGCCTCGTCCGCATTCTTATCATCATATTATTTACATCTTGTGAGTATTTCCATACCCCTTTTTGCTTATTTTCACACTTTGGGGTGAAACATGTTAACTTATTATCATTGCACTTGTAAACTTATTTGAGACTTGTAATCTTTATGGTAATTCATCATGGAAAGTTGTGGTTAGTTGAACTTTTGTGGTTACCATGTTATGGCGTTATATGTACAATCATTAACTATTGCTAGCCCAGCGAAGTCATAGATCTATGGGCCAGACAAGCCTGCTTTGGTTGATCCAAGTACACTTAGCTGATCGTATAATCTTGTAAACATTTGAGACTTGTAAAACTTTGTCGAGGTTTGATTGTTGCATTGTTCATAACATCCCTAATCACTTTATTCACTAACTTATGACTTGAATTGCCATCTTGTATATAATCTACGTATTAAAAACTATGGAATGCTCACCCACATTTTTATGTTGACCTTTTATTTTAAACATGTTTCAGGAATACCTCAAGTATGTGTTCTACTCTTTGAAGCTTATCACATCTAGGATTGGACCTAGAGATAAAATGGATGATCATGTTATTTGTAGCATTTGTACATGATGTATTCTTTGTTGAAACTTTCGCTTGTAATGTTACAATTGAATCTTATGATTAATATATTTGGGTTTAATAAATAGCGTTATGTGGCTGTTAACAATCGTAACCCTCACACCTCGACGTTTCCGCCGTCAAGGTTGGGGTGTGACAATAACCCTAAAAACACCAACTCACAAATCTAGTTTAGAACTAATGATGACCTCTCATCCACCTTTGAACCCCTCAACCGTAGATCATCTCCACAATCACCATCTCCATCAATCGTAAACCACCACACTCTCTTGGTTCCCTCTCTCTCTAGGTTCTCATACCACCTAAACCATAATTCCATAACCTCTTAGACTCTCTCCCAGCCTCAAGATCATCCGAACACCAACATCTTGTACACCTCATTCTTATTTTTAAGCATCAACCATGTTCATCTAGTGATCATCCCTCAAGATCAAAGGCAACCTCATCAAGAGATTCTTCAAGAACCCAAAAAGCAATCCTCTAAGCTTTCTTTCATTTTAAACAAGGTTTGATTTTTAAAACCTATGATTAACAAGTTAAGAAGTTATATATGTGGTTAATCTTCATATATAATCAACCTTTAATGTTAAACCACCGAGGTTATTTACAAAACCTCATGAACACTTGATTTTTCATCAAAAATGAGTAAGAAAAGATTTAAAAATAGAAATTTGAGAATAAAAACCGAGGATTTAAACAAAAATAAAATATTTAAAGGGTTGAAACATATGTTCTTTCATGATAAATAAGATTAAATATCTAAATGACTGTGATTGTAGGAATAGAATTTAAAATTTTATTAGAAAATATTGGAAATAATAATCTGAAAATTATGGTAGAATTATATAGGATTTATTAATTTATATATTTAATTCAAGGAAATAGATAAAAATTACCAAACAGTAGATATGGATTCAATAAAGATCTAGAAAATTTATATGATGACCCTTATATTATATTGAAATTATAAAATAAAATTTGTGAATCAATTCACAAGGGTAACAAAGTTTCATATTTTAGAATAACTAAAGAGCAGAAAATCAAAAGTAATAGAAAAACAAATGATAAAATCATAAATTTTTTGACATAAAATATGATATACAGAATGGGACAGTTTGTATAAATTTTAGATATATGTAGCTACTTCTGTCATTTATTATGAAACTTTTAAAACTTCTAGGAAATTACTTGTAATGAAATACCGATTGAAATTTTTATGAGATAATCTAGAATTTAAAACCTTAGTGCTTGTATGTAACACTCGGAAATTTTCTTTGAAGCCGACGAAATAAGAAAAGAAATAAAGTCCAAAGTCGAGGGACCAAACCTGCCAACGAGAGAAAACTTGAAGAGTGGGAGTATGAAAGGGGGAGGGCAGCCCACACCCTCCCCATTCTTGCAAAAACTTAGCCAAGAAGAGAGAAAAGGAGAAAAAGAAGAGAAAAGCTTTCTTCGGGCGGATTTGGGGGTGAAAATCGATATGTAGCTGGTCAAATCGAAGCTCTACTCGATGGGATTGTTAAGGTGACTTCTAGGACCCCTCCCTTACACGTTTTTGAATAATTTTGGGGCTGGAACGCATCTAAAAACCCTTTTTCGAGTTTTTGGGTGTAAACCTGTTTTATGCATGTGCGTATGTGTATGATTTGTTCGGGGCTTGATTTCTTGCTTGGTTATGTTTGAATGAGGTCGTGGTATGTTTCCCTAAGGCTTTGAATGGTTGATTTGAGCTTAAAAGAGGTTTGGAGGAGGTTGGAGGCCGAAAACCGTCGACTGCAGTCGGGATGAACTCCATTCTGCATCAGCTAGGGTTTGGCGACCGACTGGAGGGCGATTGGAGGCCATACGACCGATTGGCATGCAACTGAGGTTCATTCGCACGAAGGGTATGCGATTGAGGTTCATTCGCATGAAGGGTATGCGACAGAGGTTCATTCGCACGAAGGGTATGCGACTGAGGTTCATTCGCACGAAGGGTATGCGACTGAGGTTCATTCGCACGATATGCGATTGAAGCCCATGCGCCTGAAGTCATGCGACTGAAGGCCATACGCATAGGAGCTATGTGACTGAGAGTGCATACGAATAGATGTCCATTCGCCTATAGGTCCATTCGCATAGGGTCCATACGCCCGAATGACCGTAGTATTGTTTGACTTTCGGAAAGTGCGGACTTAGACTCGGACCCTCGCGGTCGTATATGATGAGATGGGCATGGATGATGCAAGACAATGTATGATGATGAGTTGACGATGATGATATGTATGATGTTTTGTGTGATGTATGACTGGCAGTGCGTGTGATGCATAGTATGTCAGATATGTGTTATGTATGTATGATGTTTCCTGTGTGGTGATATTGTATGTTATATGTTCCTAATTATTATAACGTATGTTTATCTTCCCATGGTTTTGTGTTGAATGTTAATGAATGAAATGAAAGTATTATGTAACGTAAAGTGGAACATAATGAAAAGAGGAACGTAATGAATGAATGCATGCATGAATGAACAAATGAAAGGCTTGCAAGCATATGTATGAGGTGAGTGACTCTGTGTCGCAACAGACTCGAAAGAGGTCCTTGTCGCGTACTCTGGTACTGTGTCAGTCTTCGGACATAAGACGGGGGTTTGGTTACAGGCCCCGGCACAGTATCAGTCTTTGGACATGAGTCGGGGAGTGTTGCATGAGACAGGATCCGGATAAATGAGAAGAGGATCGTGTACTCCAGTACTGTGTCAGTCTTTGGACATGAGTCGAAGGTTTGTGTACAGGTCCCGGCACAGTATCAGTCTTCGGATATGAGTCGGGAGTAGTGCGTGGGACTGAGATGAGATGAAAGAGAAACAAATCGCGTACTCTGGTACTGTATGAGTCTTCGGACATGAGTCGGGGGTTTGGTTACAGGCTCCGGCACAGTACCAGTCTTCGGACATGAGTTGGCAGTATGGCGTGAGTTGATGACTGGGAAAGGTAATGATGGAAAGAACGAATGTATGAAATGAACGTTAATGAAATATCTTAATAATGTACTAAACGGGATCTTTGTCATTCGATCTCAGTAATCGTGGCTGATTGCCACGAAGAGGGTAAAGTCTAACCAGATCTAGAACGGTATTGTCACACCCTCAAAATCCACTTGCGGAGTTTTACCGCGAGGCGCGTGAACAAACCAGGATCACAGTCAATAGTTACTCGGAACGACTCTATATGCCATAATTTAAATGAAATCAACCCAAGTAAATAAATTGCATAGTGCGGAAGTGTTTTGAAAACAACCCAAAGAAATAAAAGTATAATTATGGCAAAACACGTGCCAATCCCAAAAGAGTAATATTTAATTATTAAAATGATAAAATTGTCTTGAAGACCGTGTCATAGAATGCAGTGAACCATACAGTGCTGCTATGGCAAGCAAGCTAATGACCTGAGAATAGCATACTAAAATGTCAACACAATGGTTGGGGAGTTCAAGAGATATTCAAACATAAACAGTTTAATAATAGAGATGTACAAGTAGCGTATTGTAACAGATAGCTAGTCCATTAACAATAAATATTATTTCATAGTGATTTCGCAATTGAAGCTGACTGTGTTACGTTGTTGCCTCCTGCCACGACTTAACAGGTCGTGACAATGTTCATTAGGACAACTTGCACTCGGTTGACCTCGAGTCACACAGGTGGGGCTCGTCAGACCCAGTAGTACTACCCAAATTTCCCCGCTATTCAATATTAACAATTCGAAAGTGTGAGGACTTTTCCATGATATCAACACTATATAATATTGTACATAACTTGAATACATAAAGCGTTCGTGATTTACCAGTATGCTATCTCCCCCAAAGAGAGTAAATAAAAAGTGGGGCATGAACTCATCTGATATGCGTATAGATACACAGAGTTTGACTTGTCAAACAGAATAGACAGACAACCTTCAGAGGTTACCTAGATCATATAAGTGCATGAGTACGTGTAATCAAAGAACATGTGAAACCCTAAGTACACTACAACCAAGGACTCAAGATTTCAAACAAAACAAACATGTTTGACCTAGTTGACCCGTTTGACCCGTTGGTGACTTTATGTGTTGTAAACCATTCAAGTAATCATACACATATATCATACATAGTTAACATTCAAATAGATCATATGTATGCTATATCATCCAGGTGTAACACTTAGATCATCATACAACAAAGTATCATACAAGTCATGCGAATCTAGAACATTAACATATTCACTAGTTATAACACAACTAACATGTCACACAAAGATCAAACCACTCACCACATGCCATGTGAAGCCACTCACGACTTCACATCCTAAAACCTGCCAATCCTACTAAGTAGGGGCCTCAGATTCGCACGCGTGTATGATGATCATAACCATAATCATTAACCATATGCATTGCATTCTACAACATCACAACAATCAATTACCAATCCCAAACATGATGTCCTACTACTAATCAACATCCAAATCATACATGATCATAAATGTCCGAATATCATTCATGATTACCCCGGCATCACATACAACCAAACTACCATGTTCTACCACATTAGAATCTATTCATGATCATACTAACATGTTCCTAACATCCCAAACATGTTCAAGCTATCATTTTTCAGACTTTATGCAAATAAAGTTTCCCTTTTGGGAAAGTACATCCCAACATCTATCAACCATCCAATGTATTCATGAATTCATCATAATTATACCATCTCAAGCTCATAACAATATCTAGACATGATCAAAATTACCTAATCACCATAATCTAACAATCTTCATAAACAAAAGTTTCTACTTTTGGCAAGCTATGAATCAACAACATCCATTCAAAGATTTCTAGCATTCATAACAACAATCTAGCATCTAATCTTCATCATGAACACATCCATAACATCAATCCATCACTAGATCATCATTACATGCAAAATAAAGTTACTATTATTAGTAACCTATGAACACCAACTTCAATTCACCAATTTCTTGCAAAATCAATGTATTCTAACATTCATACAACCTACTAATCATCATACATTCATCAAACAATCATCCATCATGCATAATCATGGCATTTTCGAACTAGGGTTTGCTTCATACTCAAAGTTCATGATCAATCCACTAAAAACATAGAATTCATGCATAATCGACGTTAACTAACATGTATTCAATCTAACTAACATACTAACATCACCAAACAACATCAAATTCGATCCCATGAAGGTCAATTTCGCAACTAGGGTTTGGCCCTCAACAAAAACCCACAAAAACATGAAAAATCTAACCTTTAAACGTGTATTAACTTGCAATTGATGATTCCTACGTGTTGTATGCCTTGTAATCGAATCAAATTGGTGCTTTGATGCTTGTTCTTGGCTGATTTTCGCAAAGGGAGGGGGTTTGGGAGGTGTGTTGCGGCCGAATGGATGGGGATTAGGGTTGGGATTTGTTTTGTTTAATTTTAATTTACATAATTACCCTTTTAACCCTTGTAATTGTATTTTATAAAAACTAGACTTTAAACTCTTTGTAAAGTGTTTTTAACTTCATAATATAAAGATATAAACTTATGAAAATCATTATATATCTTATCTTTATAAAAACACAAGACATACGAATAAATAGGCATGTTTCCGCGTTACGCGATTAATTTTCTAATTAACCTTTTAAGAACGTGTAAACACACAAACATAATCCAATAATCACGTAATCAATTAGATTCACATTAAATTAACATTATCCATTATTATTAGGTCACCAACGTTAAACGACAACTAGTGTGTGCTCCCGACACGTGTATACAAGACTTAACGGAACTAACGGAGTTGGTAACGGAAATTTACCGGATGTCACATTATCCCCATGTTGAAAGAATTTTCGTCCCGAAAATTGCGTTACATGGTGAGAGTGTTCCATCACTGGTCTACTGCATTGGCACACAGAAATCGAAATCGAGTGAGTTTTGGATGAGTTGTCATAGGTATGAACGAATGATGAAGATAATAATGATACTATTCGTATGTACGTATGATGTATGATCACAAAAGAATGTAAAGTACGTTTTATTATAAAACTAGAACTCACTCATCAACGCTGACTTTGATGTGTTTCCGGTTGGCAGGTATGTTGCTAGGGATGGCACGGGGCGACTACTCAGTTCTTTTGGAATGACATCCATTATTATAAGGCTTTTGTAATGAAATGTAACATGATTTTGTAATTTGATAATGAAGTATTGTTTGCAAAAGCTATTATATTTAAATTCGATATTGTTTTAAATGTTTCCGCTACGACGTTTTTATGTAGGATGACGAAAATTATGTTTTGAGTGCGATGAATGACCAGCTGTAAGCGTCCCGAGAACGGGGCCTTACAAGTTGGTATCAGAGTCAAAGTTTAAGTGAAATGGGTAAATTTTCAAAATAAACCTTAACTTAAACTGAGAATGGGACGGAAATAGAATGGGTGCCAACCTGAGTAGCTGCGTGCCATCAGGTATTTTTGTAAAGTTAACCGGTTTTATGTGCACATGGTATGTGGTTATGTGTTGTTTGTAGATTTAAATACTGATGTAGTCAGGACAGGTAATGCTTGGGGTACGAAGAGTAAAGTAAGTGGCTAATCACAACTGGCCAGTGTAATTAGGGACTTACTATACTTGACATAAACTGAGCTGTTCCCTTGAATGACCATGTTGGTGTTTGAATCTTTCAGTGTGCGTGTGATGGCCGATGGTATATCTTCGAGAGCTTCACGAGGTGGAGGTGGCAGTGGACGTGGTGCTGAACCACGGGTCACAATAGGAAGGTCTAGGGCTGAAAGAGTAGTTCATGAAGAACCCAAGACCCCTCATCCGGAGAGCGGTGATGAGAGTGCTAATCTGCGAGCCTCGATGAGAGAGGTAGTTACGGAGGAAGTGCATCAAGCCATGCAGACGATACTACCGTCTGTAGTGACAGAAGTGATAAAGGTTGTTAGAGATAGGGAGAGACAGGAAAGGGGTAGACCTCCGGGCGAAAGGAGACGACCAGAGACTGAAATGGTTTTCTTCGATGACGAAGAGGAAGAGCCTGCACCGGAGGCAGCATGAGGCTGTGACTATGGGGCGTTTCAACGATGCAAGCCCCCAAATTTTGATGGAAACGACACTGCTGCTACTGCTCAAAGATGGGTGAGAGAGATGCAAGCTGTATTGAATATCAGCGAGTGCCGGGAGGATCAAAAAGTAAAGTTTGCTGCCATTCTTTTATGGACTCGGCTCTGTGCTGGTGGGACAATATAGTCCAAGCCGAGGGTAGTAGGTCTATTGGGAGAATGAGATGGTTGGAGTTGAAGAAGTTGGTTATTGAGGAGTTCTGTCCTCACCGAGAGATGGACAAGGTTGAGAGGGAGTTCCTGGAACTGGAGGCAGGAACCCTGACACATCAACAGTACACCACGAAGTTCAACGACATGGCACGTCTGGTGCCGGATCAGGTGACACCTCTTTCGTAAAAGATCAAGAGGTATATTCAGGGCTTGCCGCGGACATCCGTAGGCACATGATCGCTGCCTGACCGAGCACGTTTAGGTCGGCAGTTGACCTGGCGGGAAGGTTGTACGACGAGCGGGGGGGCGATGGCGATGATAGACGAAGGGGATGAGTGAGCCTATGTTAAAAAGGGGAAAGGAAGGCGAGACAATGATGGTGGATTTGTGTATGAAGGTACGGTGTCGAGGGACGATGATTAGAAGAGAATAGAAAGAAAAGGATAAGTATGCAAAAAGTGTGGCAGAGGCCATGAGGGGGAATGCAAGTGGGGACTGAACGTCTGTTTCCAGTGTGGGAAGGAAGGCCACAGGGCGAGGGATTGCCGCACGGCTAAGTGCTACGACTGTGGCAAGACTGGACACCTGAGCACGGATTGTAAGAAGTCGAAGGCAGGAAGCTCCGATACGAGGAAAGGGAACAGAGGGTGAAGGCTAGAGCTTTTGCCACAACCGAGAGGAGGCTAGAGCGGACTTCGACTTGACGTCAGGTACGTTGCTGGTAATTTAAAATTTGTGCCTCTATGATTTGAATACGATGCTAGTAGTAGTCTTGTTCCTACTGCTTTCTGTTGTAAGTGGCATGTTAGGAGAAGGAAAATCGATGAGCCCTTCGATGTAGAGATTGCTATTAGTGAATCCATTAGGTACCTAGATGCCCTAGAGGATTGCGGGATAGAATTGAGAAAGCGTTTGTTCTTGCTAGACCATTCAGGACAGACTTGGGTGGATAGGCGTACACCATAAGGTGAATGGGTTAGCAATCCATGAGGCGTGGATGTATCTCCTACTTGGCCGATGTAAGGTATGTGGATATACTAATATCTCAACTGTCAGATGTATCGAGACACGAGTAAAGATTATTGGTGGCCAGGTATGAAGCATGATATGATGGAGTAAGTGAGTAAATGCCTTACTTGTCTACAAGTGAAGGCCGAGCACCAAATGACGTATGGGAAATATCGAGGTGACTGAGGCTACGACTAAGAAGCTCGAAAGGATCAAAGTCCTGATGGAAGTAGCCAAAGATAGACCAGAAGTCGTATGTTGATAAACGACGTAGAGCGATTGAATTCTAGGTGAGAGACTGGAAAAGAGATGTGACGATATTGCCCGCAATGGTTCAAGGAACAGCAGGTTTCGGGGACGAAGCCTATTTAAGGGGGGTGGACTTGTAACACCCAGAAATTTTCTTTGAAGCCGACAAAATAAGAAAGGAAATAAAGTCCAAAGTTGAGGGACCAAACCCGCCAACGAGAGAAAACTTGAAGACTGGGAGTATAAAAGGGGGAGGGCAGCCACACCCTCCCCATTCTTGCAAACACGCAGCCAAAAAGAGAGAAAAGGAGAAAAAGAGGAGAAAAGCTTGGTTCGGGCGGATTCGGGCATGAAAATCGAGGTGTAGCGGGTCAAATCGAAGCTCTACTCGACGGGATCGTTAAGGTGAGTTCTAGGACCCCTCCCTTACACGTTTTTGAATGATTTTGGGGCTGAAACGCATCTGAAACCCCTTTTTCTAGTTTTTGGGTGTAAACTCATTTTATGCATGTGTGTATGTGTATGATTCGTTTGGAGCTTGATTTCTTGCTTGGTTATGTTTGAATGACGTCGTGGTATGTTTCCCTAAGGCTTAGAATGGTTAATTTGAGCATAAAAGAGGTTTGGAGGAGGTTAGAGGCCGAAAACCGTCGGCTGCAGTTGGGATGAACTGCATTCTGCATCAGCTAGGGCTAGACGACAGACTGGAGCGCGATTGGAGGCCATACGGCCGATTTTCATGTGAATGAGGTTCATTCACACGAAGGGTATGCGACTGAGGTTCATTCGCACGAAGGATATGCGACTGAGGTTCATTCGCATGAAGGGTATGCGACTGAGGTTCATTCGCACGAAGGTTATGCGACTGAAGCCCATGCGCCTGAAGTCATGCGACTGAAGGCCATACGCATAGGAGCTATGCGACTGAGAGTCCATACGCATAGATGTCCATTCGCCCATAGGTCCATTCGCATAGGGTCCATACGCTCGAATGACCGTAGTATTGTCCGACTTTCAGAAAGTGCGGACTTAGACTCGGACCCTCGCGGTCGTAGATGATGAGATGGGCATGGATGATGTAAGACAATGTATGATGATGAGTTGACGATGATGATATGTATGATGTTTGTGTGATGTATGACTGGCGGTGCGTGTGATGCATACTATGTTAGATGTGTGTTATGTATGTATGATGTTGCCTGTGTGGTGATGTTGTATGTTATATGTTCCTAATTATTATAATGTATGTTTATCTTCCCATGCTTTGCGTTGAATGTTAATGAATGAAATGAAAGTATTATGTAACGTATAGTGGAAGATAATGAAAAGAGGAACGTAATGAATGAATGCATGCATGAATGAATGAATGAACAAATGAAAGGCTTGCAAGCATATGTATGAGGTGAGCGACTCTGTGTCGCAACAGACTCGAAAGAGGTCCTTGTCGCGTACTCCGGTACTGTGTCAGTCTTCGGACATAAGACGGGGGTTTGGTTACAGACCCCGGCACAGTATCAGTCTTCGGACATGAGTCGGGGAGTGTTGCATGAGACAGGATCCGGATAAATGAGAAGAGGATCGCGTACTCGGTACTGTGTCAGTCTTCGGACATGAGTCGAAGGTTTGTGTACAGGTCCCGGCACAGTATCAGTCTTCGGATATGAGTCGGGAGTAGTGCGTGGGACTGCGATGAGATGAAAGAGAAACGAATCACGTACTCCGGTACTGTATCAGTCTTCGGACATGAGTTGGCAGTATGGCGTGAGTTGATGAATGGGAAAGGTAATGATGGAAAGAACGAACGTATGAAATGAACATTAACGAAATATCTTAATAATGTACTAAACGGGATCTTTGTCATTCGATCTCAGTAATCGTGGCTGAGTGCCACGAAGAGGGTAAAGTCTGACCAGATCTAGAACGGTATGAACAAATGATAAATATAATAATGATATTATTTGTATGTACGTATGATGTATGATCACGAAAGAATGTAAAGTACGTTTTATTATAAAACTAGAACTCACTCATCAACGTTGACTTTGATGTGTTTCCAGTTGGCAGGTATGTTGCTAGGGATGGCACGAGGCGACTACTCAGTTCTTTTGGAATGACATCCATTATTATAAGGCTTTTGTAATGAAATGTAACATGATTTTGTAATTTGATAATGAAGTATTGTTTGCAAAAGCTATTATATTTAAATGAGATATTGTTTTAAATGTTTCCGCAGCGACGTTTTAATGTAGGATGACGAAAATTATGTTTTGAGTGCGATGAATGACCAGCTGTAAGCGTCCCGGCAACGGGACCTTACATTGTAAAATTTGGACAACCGTAGCTAGTATTTAGAAATTCTAGTTTAGTTAATGATATAAATGCAGAAAATTTTAAAATAATAATATTTATTTCTAACAAATAACTATTTTATAGGAAATATTTGACTTGTTTTTGAAAAAAGATAAGTAACATGATCCCTTTTTACTTATAAATTTTTAGGGGAAAAATACTATTTGTTATTGAAATTGATGCAAAATTAAAAGTTTTGATATGTTACTATTATATTAAGACAATCATTAATTCGAAAAAAAAAATCAAACATGATAATAAAAAAACGATATTTGATTACATTGATAAAGAAATTAATTGGAAATTTTTCTTGCTCACTAGAAGGTAAAATTCCAAATCCAAAACAAACGTGCAAATCTATATTCCCAAATATAATCGGAGTGTTTGATCAACAAAATTAAACAATAATTTGTACAATCCCGTGCTTATTGTAGTAGTTCACTTAAGCAGATAACAAACCTGATTTTTGATGACCAGTAATCTCTTAATGGTTGTTGTTGTTTGTCTAATCCTTTTGAAGAAATATGATTACATATGTAGAACATGGGTTACATGCTTTATACTTAAAGCATCAATAACTCTTTTGGCTTCATAAAAATATTAATATCAACAAGGTCCTATTAAAATAAAGTATAGAAGCAAACAATTTATATTCATGTTTGTGGCATATATGCTTATTCTAGTTCTCTTTATAAAATCTTTAGTTGTGCCAAAAATTCTAGATTATACTTGATTTAGATAAAAAATAAAAACTTCAAACCAAACTCGAATTTGAAAATTCGAGTCAGATTTCAAAATGGTGATTTACAAACCTAATTTTAGTTTTTCGAGCCTGTTTTGAATATTGTACAGTCCTAGTCCCAAGAAATGATACCTATTCGTAAACCAAAACCAGTATGTTACAATAAGGTTTTATATAAGGTTGATACACCTAAAACATCCAAAGTCTCTTCTATATGCATGCACTAAAGTACCAAGTAGAAATGCTTCGGAAGTTTTACACCCAACATCAGAAATATTTCAAGTGTTAAATCTTCCAAAGCCAAGACCAACATCTTTCAAGCAAAAAATGAAGTCATCCAAAAGTTCAAAGACAAAGTGTTCCGAAGCCAAGAAGTGAAGACTGATTTCTTCCGAAGACTCTTGAGACATGCTTTATCTGATGTATTTTATCATAAAGCTAGACCACTTTCGGCTGCAACTCTATTGACTTACCAACTTTCACAAGTTGGTGAAAATGTCCATGCTTTTGGTAATTGTATATTGAGGTCTTGAGTCTGTGTTTTCTACTTTATGTACTTTTATCCTTTTTGTAATATATTAGGATGTGAGCTGTGGAATTTCATAGTCACTAGTTAAAAGGCAATCTACCTTTTGACTCTACATTTGATTTTGTTGTTGTCTAGATCGTATGTTTCCAGCTGCCCTTCTAAGTATGGCCGGTTGTAGGATGTAGTATAAAGTATCTAATGTACTTGTATCTTTCTTTATGATTTGTAACACTTGTAAAGAACTTGAGAGAAATATACAACATTCTTGAAAATTAATACTTGTGTTGTTCCGTCTCTTGTTCTGTCTCATATTTGCTTGTTATCTAAGTATCAAACCATTGTGTCACCTGATCCTATTTGATATGTTAAGTGTTCTCAAACAACTCTACTCATTGTGTGTTTGTGTTGTATTGACCATCCTTCAAACAGTCTAGCAATTGGTATTAGAGTATTCTAGGCTCTTGATTGTAAAATCTCACCATCTTAAGATCACTCACACACACAAAATACTTAACATCTCAAATGGCAGCACTTACTAAAGCAGATATGGAAACTGGAACCATGACAAAGTCCCCACTGATCATTCCCGAAGACTTTGACACTTGGTGCCAACGAATGGAAGGGTTCATCCAGTCCCAAGACTCCAGGATGTGGGAATATGTTATCTCAGGCCTTACATACCATGTTCCTCATCAGCTGCTGCCGGAGGTGGTATGATTATATACGATATGGCTGATGTCACACCCCCGCTTATAGCGGAAACACACAGATGTAACATACGGGATCGTCATAACACATTGTTAATTAGTAGATATGCAATAAATGATGAACTTCAACGTGTCATGACATCACCCGCACAAATGGAGACTTGTGTCGCAGTTAGTCACTTTCATGACAAACATAGTCATACAAAAAAATAAGTACGAATCCCACAACTCGGGAGCAAGTGAACAAAGCAAAAATAACAAAAAGGAAACCCATATAATTGTCAGAAATATCCAATAAGTATAAATAATGCAATCCTATGTTCGTTTCTAAGGAAGCATCCCTAGCGATCCTCAAGGATTGTTACCTGAAAAGATATGCTCAAAAAGGTCAACATACTGTTGGTGAGTTCGCAAGTTTAAATAGTAAACCAAACTTGATGTGTGTAAAAGTGTAGTAGGACATGAGTGCATACAGTTATAAGCAAGTACTATCACATGTAAACATGAGTACCACTGTGACATCTCTTAATTTTGTTAACTTAGAAGTTAACTTTGTTAAATCTTAAAAGGGCCTTTTATGCCATTTTGAAACTTTGGGGTTTGTTATACTTAATAATTAATTTGGTGATTAACAAATTAATATAATAATAATAACATTATAAGTGTTATAATGTTTATTATTATAAAATCTAAGGTGTTAATAAGCTTAAATGAAATAATAACTATATTATTATTATAATAATGACACTGATAATAATAATATTAATGATAATAATATTAATAACAATAATAATCATAATAATAAGATTAATAATAATTATCATATTAAAGTAATCTTGTAAAAAAATAGAAACAATATAAGTGTTATTATTTAAAACATGTATTTAACTAGCTTTAGCATAAAATAATAACATTTTAAAACTTCAGGGTCTAAAGTGTAAATTGGCTAAAACTAAAAACAAAACTTTAAGTTCTTGTTGTTAATTGTTGAAACCACAGGGACTATTTGTGTAAATTATCAAACCCAACCCCCCACCCCTTTCTCTCTCCCCGTATTTCCGCCCGCCGGCCGGCCAAGTCCGGCGCGGCGCCGGCAACCCCCAAATCTACCCGAAATCGTTAAATTTTGGTACCCAAACGATCCCAACCGGTTCAAGAACGTGATTCGAATTCAATGACGATTTTTAATTGAGTTAATTAGCGGTTATGGATCCTAAACAAGTCGAATAACCGTCGACTTTAAATCATTGAGCCGTTCAAACAGTTAAGGCTAATAACAATCCAATTAATCGAACCAAAACGATCGTTTATCTATCTCTAAATGATTATCACATCCAATTTCACCTAATAAACACATTTTCTTTGCAATTGATCACCACCTTCATCGTGACCTGCAACTTAATGGAGATCCATGTTCAAAGTTCTATTACACAGAATTAACAGAGGGCTTTTGCTAAAAATCGATCCTACGATCTATCTCCAAAGTTAATTTGATTAACATCAACGTTTCGACTTGAATCAACACCCAAATAGTCGCGACCGTCTCTTCTCATTGCAACATTGATTCGAGCATCTTTCTGGTAAATACACACACCCATTATGCTCGGTTTTAATCAAGGATCAAAAGCCCTATGTTTAATTTGTGAATAAACATCGTTTGATGCTTCAATTTGATCTACTTTGTTCTAGGGTTCTTCGGGTTTTTGGGAAAGTTTTTAAGTGTGTTTAAATGATTATGGAACCAACATAGACCGTGGCTTAGAGCCTTGTTCATTGGTTCCCCATCCACATGCTAACCTTGAGGTCTCGGGTTCGAACCCGGGCACCCTCAAACATTTTTTTGGGCCTTTTTAGCCCTCAAATTAATTGTATAAAATTTTTAAAAAATATAAAAATAGTTTTGCAAACTTAAAAATTTCAATGAACACCAAATAATATTCTGGATTTTTATAGTAATTTTAAAAAATTAAATAACTTGTTTTAAAAACATTTTAACAAACATATTTTTGGTTAAATCCTATTAAAAGTGGGTCTCAACTAATAAATTAGTTTCGGTTCAAACGTTATTCCTTTAAAATCATGGTTAGCTTAAAATGTTTATTTCAATTTAAACCTCGATTACAAATGTTTTCTGTTAAAAATAATTAAATAATTATTTATATGCTTATGGACTTGATACAATAATTTTAAAAATCATTTAAAATAATAATGGACATAATATTATCTTTATCAATCTCTAAAATTTGGGAAATTATATACTATTCTTAGAAAATTATTAAGATTTAATTATATCATTATTATCTAATTTCATTTCTAAAATACTTAATCATATAAACCTATATAATTCCTTCTAATGGTATCAAAATGTAAATAACTACATTCTAAACTTATTGCTTAGCAAAAACCTTAAAAATATTAACACCCTAATTCTTGTGAACGTTAATCGTATTGTTAACCTTAATCTTTATCTTGTAAATTATATATTTAGGTGCTTGTAATGGATACTTTGGATTTACCTTTTGGATCTTACGTTAATCTTTTATATCATCTTGTGATGCCTATATCCATGTGAGTATTTCCATACCCCTTTTTCTCATTTTCACACTTTGGGGTGAAACATGTTAACTTATTATCATTGCACTTGTAAACTTATTTGAGACTTGTAATCTTTATGGCAATTCATTATGCAAAGTTGTGGTTAGTTGAAATATTGTGGTTACCATGTTATGGCGTTATATGTACAATCATTAACTATTGCTAGTCCAGCGAAGTCATAGATCTATGGGCAACACAAGCCTGCTTTGGTTGATCCAAGTACACTTAGCTGATCGTATAATCTTGTAACGTTTGAGACTTGTAAAACTTTGTCGAGGTTTGATTGTTGCATTGTTCATAACATCCCTAATCACTTTTATTCACTAACTTATGACTTGAATTGCCATCTTTTATATAATCTATGTATTAAAAACTATGGAATGCTCACCAACATTTTTATGTTGACCTTTTATTATAACATGTTTCAGGAATACCTCAAGTATGTGTTCTACTCTTTGAAGCTTATCACATCTAGGATTGGACCTAGAGATAAAATGGATGTTCATATTATTTGTAGCATTTGTACATGATGTATTCCTTGTTGAAACTTTTGCTGGTAATGTTACAATTGAATCTTATGATTAATATATTTGGATTTAATAAATAGTGTTATGTGGCTGTGAACAATCGTAACCCTCACATCTCGACGTTTCCGCCGTCAAGGTTGGGGTGTGACAACCACCACCAAACTTACGACGTACACATAGAGCTTTTCGGAACATATTCACCCTAGGGCCCGTTCCAGGTCACTGTCAGTCCCAAGTAGTATACTAACAAACAAGGTGGGGATGTCAGCCTAATAGTACTATTAATACCTCTCCGTCGGCTCTAACACCGGAGTTAAATACTTGTGAATAAAGAACCACAGAGACAACTCATGCATGTACTAGATAAAAACTTATGAAATAGTAAACATAACAGTCCCAATGATTGTATAAGTTCACAACACAAAATGGGTGAGCATACTTTCCCCCTAATTTATAAATGTTAAAAGGAAAACGGGGCCGCGAAACTCAACTTGAATAAAGACGTATAAAATGAACAAGAGAACTTCAATAGATGAGAGCAAACGACGATCAAATACCTATATATAGTTATGAGTAAGAACTTTAAACATGTTCAATGATAAAATGTACATTCGGTCGGTTTCGGGTCGGTTTGGGTTCACCGCGTGACAGACACACATAATATGAAGTTTATACAACCCAACACACCATGTAAGAATAGTGACAATAATACTTATAATTTGAATAACAATGATAGTAACAATAGTAAAGATCATACTAATAGCGGTAAAGAAAATAGTTATCATAATAATTATAACGACAAAATTAGCAATAATAAAATTAACTATAATAATAGTAATAGCAATAATAATAATAAAAAAAGAATAATAATAATATCAACAACGATGATAATAATAATATTAATAGCAAAATGACACTCAAAGTATCTCCACACTACACACTCTCTATAAATGTATATATACAAACACACACAATTACATACGTGTGTATATATATATTATATATATATATATATATATATATAATATATATATATATATATATATATATACAAAACACCACACCCATTTCATACGTGAAATAGAACATATACAAGATGAAAAGTACAAACACACACTAGTGTCCATTCACACACCCATTAACATACACCACAACTCTTGAGATTATAGGATACATATACACACATACAATATATATATGTCATCATATACACACATGATTATACCCGTACGCACACACAAAATATATATACCATCACACACACATGATTATATGTTGATACATGTATGTCCCTAGATCATGATATGAAATGTAATAGATCTTGTTTATCTGATTTAGGTGTAATTTGATATGACTAATGAAATGATATTGGGTGTTTGTGATTTGTAATGATTAATATTTCATTAATAAGTTGATATTAAATTAATTAATTAGGTTAGTGATTGATTGAATGTTTACATATAATGTTTACTAATTAATACATTCAAACTTAAAATAATGAAGTTATCATGCGAATGGGCCATAAGCATGAACACCTTCATACGAATGACTCAGTCGCACGACTGAACCAGGAGACTGGATCAGTCGTATGATTGTAACATAAGATTGGCTCAGTCGCACGACTGAACACTCAGTCGTGCGAATGAATCAACCGCATGGTTCAATCGCACGACTGAACCATACTAATGGTTTAGTCGCACGATTGAATAATACCAACCTATAAATACAACTCAATTCGTGAAAAATAAGACTCTCGATCAATTACGACTCCAGACGTACCCTAGCCATCCAGAAACCTCCCAATTCGTTCTCCAAGTTCATAGAACACATTAGACCGATTTCCAATCGATTTCTAACGTTAGTTTCAATTCTTTATTGATTCTTCGTGTGTTCTCACTGATTGGATCACCAATCAAATAGGATTCCGCATTATTGATCTGGTTTACACGCTAATCTCCAGGTATTTCGTTCAAATACCAGGTCCTAACAAGTGGTATCCGAGCTTTGGCTCTTGATTACGTGTGATTCAATCAAGATTGATAAAAAGTTTGTGTTTTTGCACTAAAAACACAATCTTTTGTGTCAAAAGTGATCTTGGACGTTCCCTGCTCATCAAAGTTTGGTTTCTACGGACTTAGGCAATTAAACCTTGCAAAAGTTCACATTTTTACGGCTAAAACACGTTTAACCTAGAAATTTTCGCATAACAGCAGCTTCAGTCGCACAAGTGAGCCATTCGCACGACTGGACCTCATTCGCATTGCTCAGACGCACGATTGGACATAGTCGTATCTCCATTCGTACGATTGAACCGTTCGGTCGTACTGTTCATACGCATCAGATTCATTCGCACGACTGAGCTAATCACTTAGTTCAGCCGCACGATTGAACCAGTCGTAGAGTTCATACGCACGACTAGTCCATTCGCACCCTTCAGTCGCTCCAGTCATAATTGCTTATTAGACTTAAAGTTATTCACAATGGAAGATCAAATGTCAGCCTTTATTGCTGGGAAGGACTCTAGGATCCAGAACCTGCTGTTACTTGAGAGTGAGGTGGGTAATCATAATAAACCACCAAAGCTTTTAACGTTAGATGAGTTTCCCCACTGGAAACAACGTTTTGAGATCTACCTCAATGGAGTGGATCCGAATCTGTGGGAGGCCATCGAGATTGGATATAGTACGCCGGTGGGAGCCGATGGAGTAAAGTTAACCTTAGGAGGGATGATAGATGCGTAGAAAGTCAAATATAATGCAGTGAAGAGGGTCTATGCGTTGATTACACAGTCTATCCCTAAAGAGATATTCCACCAGTACTCAGAGAATAAGCCGTCCAAGAAACTATGGGATGAGCTAGAGAAGAGGTATGACGGGAATGCTCGTTGAAGGCAATCAAGGCTAAGGAGTTAAAGAAGGAATTCGACAACTTCTCATCGATGGGAAACGAGAGTTTGGACGATGTTATAGATAGATTCTACCATCTGATGAGTGAACTGCATACACATGGAGTGGCTACTACCATGGAAGAGAAAGTTACTAATTTTGCAGACGGATTGCCTGAAAAATGGGTTTCATTCGTGTCTAATCTTAGATAGAATGGAATGCTGTCAAAACTGGATATAATGATTTCATTCTTAAGTTGCAAGGACAATCACTTAGAATGAAGTACAGAGCTCAGAAGTCTACGTACAATCAAAATCCAGCTTTATACAATGCCACGCCTCAAGCTACGACATCTGGAGCACCTCTCCAGACTGCATTTGTGTCTAGCTCATCGAATCCTACACATGCACCTCCTTCTGGTTCAGAAACGTCAGGGTCTTCTTGTACCCAATACATTGGATCTGAAGCGAATGCTACTAGACTGAAGACCGAGAACCTCGGTAATGTGACTGTGGAAGTAGCTCGAGAGCACATGGATCTTTTGGCAGCAGTGGTTCATTCTTATGATGAACTGGTTGCTGGAAAGATTGGAAATTGCCATTGGCAGACGAGGACTACGAGCAGGTGGACGAAATGGAGCTTGAGAGAATGGATATAATGTGGCCTTTAGCCAGTGCTGTCCGGAGGGCAAAGAAGTTTGTAAAACAAACCGGACAGAACTTAGTAGCGACTAAGGACACCACATTCGGCTTTGACAAGAGCAAAGTGACCTGCTTCAACTGTGGAGAGAAGGGGCACTTCAAAAGAGAATGTGTCAAGCCTAAGAAGACGGGTAACGGGAACCCATTCTCGTCCTTCACTCGTCAAGACAAGCAGGCTACCAGTTCTACTTCATCAAACAAGGAACCAAAAGCCTTGACTGCTCATGATGATGAAGGACAGGATTGGAGCTTTAGGTTTGTCTCACCAGGGGAATCAAACATTGCAAGTGTAGAAGATATTGACAGTGATTCCGCTAGTGAAGGAGATCTAGCAGTTGAGATAGCGATGACACATAGTGAAGAAGCAACTGCAACCGAGGTCAGTTACCAGCCTAAAGAGGATACTACCACGTCAGAGACAGAAAAGACAGAATCACCAGAACCAGAGACATCTGATGCTGCGTTGATGGCTAACTCTTCTGAATCAACTCAGGTAAGTACTACTGACCAAATGTTTAATAATCATGCTTGTTCTGATTGTGATACTTTTAGAAATAGCATAGATGAAAATTTTACTAGGTTATTAGATCATAATGATAACTTAGTAAAAGATTTGCAACTGTGCACTGAGGCTAACAGGGTACTAAAACAAAATGAGCATAGTTATAAAGAAAAGATAGACCTTTTGACTAAACAACTTAGGGAAACCGAAGTAGTTGCATTTAACCAAGCTAATGACATTAGGTACTATCTAAACTCCTTAGAAGACACTAAGAAGCAAAAGGCAGTTCTAGAAGTAGAAGTAAATTCATTAAAACAGAAACTACATAGTTGGACTAGTTCTTCACACATAGTCCAACACTTAGTGAGAGACAGGAACAACGGGGAGGGATTGGGTTACAAAGTGGTTCCACCACCATCTGAGACTTTAATGAACACTAAGACTAGACCAGTAAATAGTAATCCCATCAAGGATCATGTAGTGTCTACTCCTCTTGTTAGTGATCCAGATTCCTTATGTCATCTATTAACTCTAGAAACAAACAAAAGAGGCCACTTCAAAGGCAAAGGGTAAATTGCCTTGTGTTAATCTGGAAAAGGAATTTGAAAAGGTTAACTTTAAGTCAGGGTCAAACAGAGTCAAATCAGAACCTAAAAGGGCTTTTAAGGATAATCTTTCACATACTTCAAGTCAAAGACCAATTAACCAAAAAGAAAAGGATGTCAAACAGGTTAAATCAGGTAATTTTGTTAAATCAGTGAAAACATCAAAAGAATCAGAGTCAAAACCTAAAGTGAGTGATGTTACTAGAGTGTCACACACGTCTCCACAAAGAAAGTTTAATCATAAAGTTGATAGCAGGGCGTGCTACAACTATGGAGAATGTGGACACATTGCTTCCTATTGTTCTTATTATCAGAAACCTAGGAAGAAGATTGAACTTCAGGACTCAAAACCTAAGTCTTCTAAAAGGAGCTCTTTAACTCCACCTAGAAGAACTAGTGAACAGAAGGTTCAACCCGTTAGCCAGTCGACTGTTTATCACAAACAGGCATTGCACAAATCTGGCTTATGGAAAGAGAAGTCAATCTCTATGTCTGATAATGATGACAAGAAGGAACCTGAGCTACCCTTGCCTTCTAAGGGTCAATGGGTTGAATTTCTGATGTATGATGCCTCTGGGAAACCCAAGCCAGTAAAGGCTTGGGTTCCTAACCTAAACTAATCCTTTACCTTGTATGTGCAAGTTGTTCAATACAGTGCTGAAACTAACACGTGGATAGTAGACAGCGGAGCATATAGGCACATGACAGGAAACAGAGCTCTTTTATCAAACGTCAAGCAAATAAAAGGAGGGCATGTTTCGTTTGCTGGAAACAAGGGAGGCTATATCACAGCTCAGGGAGAAGTTGGAAATCAGAAAGTTAAGTTTGATAGGGTGAACTATGTCCAGCAACTTCAAAACAACTTACTCTCTGTTTCTTAAATATGTGATAAGGAATTTAAAGTCATCTTCGACAACAAGAAGTGTTACGTACTGAAGAAAGACTACGTGAATCCAGAGGACTAAGTTTTGATGACTGCTTCAAGATATAAAGATCTTTATGTCTTGGATCTGTCAACAGCTTCTACAATGGATCATGAGGTTCAGTGTTTTCTATCTAAAGCTACTGAAAAGGATTCCATCTCCTGGCATAGGACAATCGGACACATTAGTCAAAGGAAGATGAATCACTTGATTCAGAAGGATCTGGTGAGAGGAGTTAATGTCAAAAACTTCCAGCTTCCTGACTTTTGTGTAGCTTGCAAGAAAGGCAAACAGACGAAGAAGTCTCATACGGAAAAGAAAGTTCATTCAATAGAACTTCCTCTTGAACTTCTTCACATGGATCTGTTTGGTCCAATCAGTACAGAGAGCATTGCAGGCGACTTGTATTGTTTTGTGGTCACCGATGACTACTCAAGGTTCACTTGGGTAATGTTTCTGCAATCCAAATCAGAAACATTTGAATCATTCAAGGAGTTGGTAACCACACTGGATCTCTACAAGTTGAAAGTTAGACAAGTACGCTCAGACAACGGAATGGAATTCAAGAACCAGTGGATGGAGGCATACTGCAAGGAAAAGGGAATTGTGCATCAATTCACTTCTGCCTACACACCTCAGATGAACGGCGTTGCTAAGAGAAAGAACAGAAGCTTGATAGAGACAGCACGGACTATGCTGGCATACTCGAAACTGCCTATCCAATTCTAGAATGAGGCAGTGGCGAATGCTTGTTATACACTGAATCGAGTCCTGATAGTCAAGCGCCACGGTAAAACATGTTATGAGCTACTACAAAGACGCAAACCGAACTTGGAGTATCTCGAACCATTTGGGGCAAATTCAGCGAGAAGGCAGATGAAGGCATCTTTCTAGGATACAACATACCGAACAAGCGAGTTTACAACAACTCAACGGGTCTAGTAGAAGTGTGGTGTAATGTTGACGTTCAGCGATTTACCACACCACCTACTGGCAAAGGACCCACCTACTTCTTCGACTACGATGGATTCTTCAAGTCGTTCAACATTCCTCTCTCTCCCTCGGATGACGAGTTAGCTACACGAATGATGTATGATAGCTTGCATCCACCGACATCTAGCTCACAGGGAGAATCATCTACTCAGTCAGGGGGAGTAGTTGACAATAGTGACTCCTCCTCTGAAGATGAAGCTGAAGAAGATAACCATAATAGTCAGGCGGAACAGGTTCCAGTTCCTGAAAGTCCACAAGCATCTACCAGTGATGCACCTTCGACTTCAGAGCCTCAAACTCCAACTACCTCAGATGCAGAACCAAATGTTCATCATCTTGGCTCTGAGGTAGCTATTCCTACTACTCCAGGATCACGTCTAAATGTTTATCATCCCTTAGACAATGTCATTGGGGATGTCCGATCAGGAGTACAAACCCGAAATCAGCTATACTCAGCTGATTACGCCTCAGTTATGGAAAAGGGATATATTCATGATGGTGCCTATCGGTGTTTGTCTCACAGGTTTAGCTAAAATATGTCAGTGAAGCACTAAATGATGAGGCGTGGGTGAGTGCTATGCAAGAAGAACTTCTTCAGTTCAAGAAGTTAGGTGTATGGTCTCTGGTTGATAGACCTAAAGGTGCTAAGGTCATTGGCACCAAATGGGTTTTAAAATGCAAGAGAGATGACCAAGGGGTCATTATGAGGAACAAGGCTCGACTGGTTGTTCAGGGATTTCGTCAAGTCGAGGGAATTGATTACAATGAGGTGTTTGCACCCGTGGCAAGGATGGAAGCCATTCGTATCTTCCTTGCCTATGCATCGTACATGAAGATTAAAGTCTATAATTAGATGTGAAGAGTGCATTTCTTCATGGGGAAATCAGAGAAACAGTCTATGTCAGTCAACCCGAGGGATTTGAAGATCCTTATCATCGGGATAGAGTCTACAAGCTCGACAAGGCTTTATACGGGCTTCATCAAGCTCCAAGAGCTTGGTATGAGAAACTCTCGACTCATCTTGTGAAACACGGCTTTCGCAGGGGAGTCATTGACTGCACGCTGTTCATTAAAGAAAAAGATGGCGACCTACTGCTCGTACAAATCTATGTTGATGACATAATTTTCGGTTCAAAGAACGAAGAGTTATGCAAAGAGTTTGAAGCGTTATGAAGAAAGAGTTTGAAATGAGTGCTATGGGGGAGATGAAGTTCTTTCTCGGGCTACAGGTGGATCAAACACCAAATGGGATCTTTCTACATCAAACCAAGTACATAAGAGACATTCTCAATCGTTTTGACATGGAGAATGCATCTGCTGCCGGTACTCCACTGGCTACGAATCACGACATAGCACCTGATGAAAATGGAGATCTTGTGGATGCCACGATGTACCGAGGAATGATTGGATCCCTCATGTATCTCAGTGCCTCTAGACCTGATATCATGTATGCGACATGTTTATGTTCTAGATATCAGGCTAAACCTAAGGTCAATCATCTGATCAGGGTAAAAAGGATTTTTTGCTATCTAAAGGGTACACCCACACTTGGGTTGTGGTATCCTCATGATGTTGATTTTCAGCTCATGGTGATAGTGACTCAGATTACGGAGGCTGCAAGATGAACTACAAGTCTACATCAGCAGGATGTCAATTCTTTGGGAGAAGGTTAATTACCTAGCAGTGTAAGAAGCAGACATCGGTTGCATTGTCAACCTGTGAAGCCGAATATGTTGCTGCTGCAAGTTGCTGTTCACAAATCATCTGGATTTAACAGCAAATGCGGGATTACGGTATAACGTTCTATTCTACTCCTATTTTTGTAGATAAGTCTACTGCAATTGCAGTAACTAAAAATCCGGTCCAACATCCTAAGACCAAACATATGGGTATTAAATATCATTTCATACGCGATTGTTTTGAAAAGAACTTAATTGATGTGATCAAAATTAATACTGATTTTCAACGCATTGACCTCTATACTAAAGCCTTTGATAAACCACGTTTTCAATATTTGCTAGAGGTCAACGGCGTTAAAAAGAGAAGTGAGGTTATTCCTGATGATGATCATGTGTAGTCCGATGTAGCTTAGTTAATTCTTCATTCTATTTGAGCTCATTTGGTTAAATTAGTCTGTTTAAAATTAAACTTATGTTATTCTGCTGTTTATTAAAATTCTAAAATAATGAAACCAGTTATGATTTTAGTATTTTAGGGGGAGAATAAGTCAGCAAGCAACATTAAAAAAAACGAGGGAGAAGGAGTGGAAAGCTGATATAAGGTAGATCTATCTGTGATACCGATTCAAACCCTTTGGAATATGATAGTACACAGGAACAAATCAAGAGGGACTTTTAAATTTTAATTTAGAAAAGGTGAAAAAATTCAAAGTATAAGTCTGTGTAGTCTAAGCAATATAAAATGGAAGATGATAGAAAAACTGGTAACTCTTAAGGTAACACAATGAGAGTAGACCTACAGGTTGCTAGACCACAATTGATATGTCGGTAGATTCAACAAAATAGATGATTAGACCTGACTGGTGATCTCAAGATCAAACTAAGTGGTTCATCTGACTGTGGGCTCCCATCTTATCGCTGGTTAACACAATCAACAATATTCCAATAAGGGGTAATGAGCATGTAAACGCCACAAATGGGTGCGGATGACCATAAATTGAGCAAAGGACCAGAAAAAATGAAATAAAAATGCTATCAAGCTAATGACTTATGTTGTTAGTGCATTTGGTGCAAAATAATATTAAGCTGCTCTAACAAGGAGATAGGTTGTGCGCCTCTCTGCTGTGCGATGGCACTGACCTGAGGATAAGCATAACCTAGATATTCTAGAATTCATTGTTGTTTGCCGCCTCTCTGCTGTGCGATGGCACTGACCTGAGGATTGGCTTCTCCTTGAAAGCTCTACGAATAGTCTCTTCTTGTAAAAATAACCATAGACCACTCAAAAGCTCCTAAGGAATGTTGATTACCATATAAGTGTGGGATCCACAAATGTTCATTGAAATAATTAAACCAAAAATAATCACCAGTTTGTGTCAAGAGTCTGTGTATGGATTTAAGTGGACAAACATATTGACAATCATTGTGGCTGCAATTCTTGAAAGTTCAAATCAATGTGGTGATCTAAGAGTTCCACTATGATTCCTAAAGTTGCTAATGACTCTGGATGAACACCAAGAATTGAGCATCAAAAGATTTTGATAACAAGTCCCAAATGATTTGATGTGCCTGTATGATTCCAAAATTGAATTGGTCCAGGTGTGGTCAATCTAAGTTGAAGCTTTCGATTCCGGAACCAAATCCAGTAGATTTCCACCTTAGGTTCTATCTCTCACAAAATGCCAAAACAAAGTCTTAATTTTAGTCTTTAGTTTAAGTTTCTAATTTAGCGAGTCGTTTTAGTTAATTTGTTTGCCGGACTACATCATGAAATCGATAAGGGATCAACTCACTGAATGGGTCATGTCTGAGATGACGACATGAATTTTCAAGTTTAAAGTAGTCATGTCTGAGGTGACTAAAATGGTTAAAAATGATCATGTCTGAGATGATCAAAACTCATAATGTCTATTTCAAAAGGTTAAAATGTTCAAAATGGCAGAAAATCTACTAAGTGTGACCTATTCGCACGATTGGGCCATGAATATGGACCAACTATGCGAATGGATCCCATTCGCACGACTAGACATGAAATTAGTCATTCACCCAAATGGCGTTTAAAGAATGATCCTTTCGACCGAATGACAGGGTGCGAATGAGTCAGTCGACCGACTGAGACTCAGTCGGCCAACTGAAAGCAACGACTGGGCCAATCACACGACTGAACCTCAGTCGCCCGAATGAACTGACCGAATGAGGCCAGTCAACCGATTGAAATTAGGGTCAGTATTTAAAGGGCCTCAGTCGATCGCATTTCACTCATCACTCCCAATCGCACCCAAATCGCTTTCTTTCCCGTTACTCTGCCAAAAAATTCTAGAGATAGTGTTTTCACATTGCTATTGATCTTCTGACATTCGATTGACAAGTATACAGGTACATTGCAGTTAAATCTTATAGAAATCAGAAGATCTTGAGTCAAATTTGTGTTTCGAATGAAACATTAACCGGATTGAAAAATGCCCTAATAACCTACATAAACTAAGCAAAATGTTAAAATTAAGTTTAATAGGTCCTTAGTGACAAGATGGCAAGTCTAATGGACCATTAAACCATGTTAAATTACTTGAATTAGGTCAAGATTCGAACCTCAGTCGATTGAACAATGGGTCATGCGATTGGTCGTTCGGATGAGCTCCAATCGCACGATTGAATCTTGCGATTGGATCAATCGGCAGAATGAACCATGCGAATGAGTACAGTTGGCCGACTGAACCAATCGCAGACTCAGTCAGCAAATTGAACTCAGTCGCATGTCTCATTCACCCGAATGAGCTCAGTCGCACGAAAGAACAAACTACTGACTCCAGTCGCATGATTCATTCGCACGAATGTATCGGATTGAATTTAAACTATACACCTTCAACTGAATTTTGAATGTATGACTTACAAATGGTTCTGTGTCTTGTGTTTCAGGTCAATGGCTGATAGATGGTCCATAAATCCAAAGTACAATATATGTGCTCATTTGGACCATACGACTCGGAATGGAGTCGAGTTTACAGATATTATTGCATTCCTTCGACGCTCTCGGATACATAAAGCCATATCCACACAGTGTACTCCTTACAGGTCATTACATCAGGCTTTCTGGGAAAATGCCTCCGTAGATCGTTCACATGAGCCTTACAGCATACGGAGCTCCATTCATGGTCATGACATTGAAATTACAGCAGCTGACATCCAGAGAGTACTTGATTTTGGGGATGATACTGATCAACCCACCAGACTACATCCACTTACAGTCAGAGGTTGCTTCCTCAGGATTAAATATGCTGGGGACATCAACTCAAGTGTGCTCAACAAGAGCAACCTGTCTCCCCAGTATAAATACTTGGCGCATGTGATACTGAAGTGTATTGCTTCTCGAAGGGGTGGGTTTGATGACCTCTTAGACCAGATTCAGAATGCCTATGTGGCGCTGGTGCTGAACCACCCCTTCAGCTTCTCAAGCATGATCTTCTCGTATCCAGTGGAGAATCTGGAGGCCAAGGGGAAGGAGGGTTTTTGTATGTATCCCAGATTTCTGCAGCTGATCTTTAACGAGAAGCTACCATTACTTCCCAAGGAGAAACATGATGCGGTTGCCCTAGAGGTTATGGATGACACGACTTTGGGTCGCATGAGAGTGTATCGGGGAAAGTAGGTAAAGCCCCAGGTAAAAAGGTTGATCGGCCATCTGGCAAATAAATGATATATGGCACCAGGTAGTAGACGCAAATGGCTTCATGATGACAGTGATTCAGATGATGAGAGGTTGTTACTCCCAGAGCATGATTCAGACGATGATGATAGTGGGGATGTTGGGGGATGATATGCCTGCTCCAACGAGGGGCACAACTTCAGATGTTATACCCCAGTGTCTGCCCCAACTGGCGACATAGCTGAGTCTGCAGGCTTCCACCAGGACTTCATACCTGGTGAGGAGGAAGAAGAGTCAGATGATGAGCCTTGACGAGGACCGTGGGAAGCAAGGTTGTTCCCACCGAGTATGGACTCCGGGCGGTTGGTGAACACCCCAGGGATTCGGGAGAGACGACTGTAGATCCAACTATGCTCCTGAGTCTACTAGCCGTGTTCTAGGGGAAGCACCCACCTTGACTGGATCGAGGAAGAAACGGATGGCTCAGCCCCACGGCCAGAAGAAGAAGAGAAGGAGACTCACCTTCGTACCACCACAGCCACTACATCTACCACCATCCCTACCACTTCTACAGCCACACCATCCACCACCACAGCCACCACAACACCACAGCTACCACTACCACTACCACCACTCCCACCACTGTAAATATGCCAACCACCACCATATCTTTCACTCTTACATCACCTCCAATATTTCACAGACCCAACCCTATCTTTACCACAACCACCACCACCACTAGCCACCAATCAGGACCCTCATCTGATCCTGCACGTACATATGGATCTCATCTACCTCAATTTGGGGTAAAGGACCAGCTGTCAGCGCTAAACCGTATGGTGATACGACTGTTAGCTGCTGATGAAGAGAAGACTGCACAGATCCGACAGCTTGCAGATCTCACTGCTGTGCAGTCACATCAGATCTCGGAGCAGGATCGGCTAATCAAGGAGCAGGCCCAACAAATAGCTGCTCAGAGCCTCGAGATCGCCCAACCCAAGAGCATAGAGTCACTTCTGCTAAGAAAATTGAAGAGTGGAGAATGCTAAGAAGACCATCATGCTCAAACTTAAAGGATCTAAAGATGAGCCTCTGAAGATTAAAGAGGAAGATGGTGATGAGAGTGATGATGATGATCTGGATGAAGATGAAGAGAGTGACGATGATGAAGAAGCAGAAGGAGGGATGCACCTGCATCGGCCACTGCTACAGGTCAAGAGAACAGGACTAAGAACAGACAAGATCAATCAGCTCTACCTCTGCCCCTACAAGTGATGAAACCTTGATACAAGAAAAAAGTAAAGATTAGATGATTATGTATTATCTTCTTTTGTATTTGAATCATGTAATTGAACACAATGTACTTAATGTTTATATTATTTTAATGCCTTTCTGTTTGATGAATTACTAATGATTTATGTGTGAAATGTTTAAATCAAACAGATCAAAATTACAAAGAGATGAGTTTGACATTGCTCCCCTTCAGCAGGTCAAGTCTCAGCTAACAATGATTCTTGATCTGCAAGGGATAGTCAGGAGTTCAGTGAATTATACCCCTGAAGAAGGGGAAATAATTCATGACTTATCAAATGAGCAACTCGCAGAACTTTTCGAGCTAAATCCAGATGAAATAGTAAAAGATGCTCCGACATGCGATTCGACTAGTGACGAAGAGTTCAACGATGTTGATGAGGTAGAGATCAAAGATGTCACTGCCGAGGAGTACCCTCAGTACGCTGACAATGAGGGTAATGTGGTCCCCAATCTGGGTGAATCCCTTGTCAGCGATACTATTGAGGTGTTAACAATATGGGGCAAGAAACAGAGAAAGCAGAAGACACAGCCCAAGCCTCAAATGATGATGTTGACATTCGAAAGGCTGAGTGGGCTGCATGTTTTGAAGAAGTTAGAGCCCAACCTACTACACCAAAGAAAGATTCCTACACCAAACTCTACAGAGTCAAGAAACATCATAAGGTGTAAAGTAGGATTATAGCATGGGTATATTTTGATGACCTTAAAGTTTATGCAGTTAAGAGGGAGAAAGGCATAGAGTATTTTAGGTTTCCACATGATCTAAAGACTCTACCAGGTTTTGAGCTCAACCAGCGGGCCAAACTAAAGCTTTTGTATGCTGACTCGAGAAGATGTCAGGCTGGTTTGAAGCTGCCCTAAAGAAGGAGTACCACACTAGATGGGTTAACTTTAGACCTCAACAGCCTACTAGGTATATCAGAAGGTCTGAGGTTGATGCCATTACTGGCAAGCCGAAGATAGTGTTGAAGTGGAATCCTCCGCGCACAATGTCGAGAATCCCACTCAGGGAAATGCCACAGGATTTTACTCCACACTTTAAGTGGTGGTAGTATGATTGGAGAACAGCTGAAGCGGTCATAGTCTTAAGCAAAGAGGGACAAATGGATACTATCAGGGTATTCGACCCGATGTGGCTTACAAACTTGTCAGAAAGTGATGTATATACGCTATACAAGTGGCCATGTTCTATGATACGCAAGATATTGTACAAGCTCTTCAGTTCCAGAACGTTATACGACTCTGCTTCACGTTTGAGATTCATACGGGAGTCACAAAGAGGAAAGTACAAGAAATACAAGGAGGTCATCCAGAAAACAAGAGATTAGAGAGATCTAGGTCCAAGGGGGAGTTTGTTGATACATGTATGTGACATCCGGTAAATTTCCGTTACCAAACTCCGTTAGTTCCGTTAAGTCTTGTAACACGTGTCGTGAGCACACACTAGTTGTCGTTTAACGTTGGTGACCTAATAATAATGAATAATGTTAATTTGATGTGAATCTAAGTGATTATGTGAGTATTGGTTTATGTTTATGTGTTTACACATTTATAAAAGGTTAATTAAAGAATTTATCGCGTAACGCGGAAACGTGCCTATTTATTCGTATGTCTTGTGTTTTTATAAAGATAAGATATATAATGAATTTTATAAGTTTATATCTTTATATTATGAGTTAAAAACACTTTACAAAGAGTTTAAAGCTTAGTTTTTTTTAAAATACAAATTACAAGGGTTAAAAGGGTAAATATGTAAATTAAAATTTAACAAAACAACCCAAACCCTAATCCCCACCCAAAGCGGCTGCGATCAAACTCCTCTCCCTCTCCATCTTCGAATTCGAGCAAGATCAAGCAAAGAAACCGACATTGGTTCGATTTCAAGGTTTAGACCACGTTGGACATCAATTTCAAGCATTACACGTTTAAAGGTTAGATTTTCGAGTTTTTGTGAATGGTTCATTAGGGCCGAACCTTAGATTCGGAATTGACCCTCATTAGGTCGAATTGGATGTTGTTTGATGATGTTTATATGTTAGTTAGTTGAATGCATGTTAGTTAACGTCGATCATGGATGAATTACATGTTTTTAGTGGTTATCATGGGTTTTGATTCTAGTCAAACCCTAATTCGATTTTGGGCATGATTATGGGTGAATGATGGTTGTTTGATGAATGTGTGGTGATTAATAAGTTGTATGAATGTTAGGAATCATGAATCTTGCAAGAAATTGATGATTTAGGTTTGATGTTCATAGGTTACTAATAATAGTAACTTTATTTGCATGAAATGTTGAACTATGGATGTTATGATGTTATGGATGTGTTCATGGTGATAATTAGATGTTAGATTGTTGTTGTGATCATTGGAATTCAAGAAAACATGTTATAGTTCATACATTACTAAAGATAGTAACTTTTGGATATGATTTGGTGAATTATGATGTTTGGATGTGGTTGATCATGCTTAGATGTTAGTATGAGCTTGAATTGGTATATTATTGATGAATTCATGTATGCTTTGGATGTTTGATAGATTTTGGGATGTTGTTTCCCAAAAGGGAAACTTTATTTGTGAAACGTTGAAGTATGATGTTATGATCATGTTTGGGATGATAGGAGCCTGCTAGTATGTTCAAGGATAAATTCTAGTGTGATAGAACGTGTTAAATTAGTTGTATGGCATGCTGGATAATCATGGGTGATATTTGGACTTTGGTGATCATGTATGGTTTGGATGTTGTGTAGTTAGGACATCATGCTTGGGTCTGGTAATTGATTGTTGTGATGTTGTGAATGCAATGCATATGCTTAAAGAATATGTTATGATCATTATACACGCGTGCGGATCTGAGGCCCCTACTTAGTAGGATTGGCAGGGTTTAGGATGTGAAGTCGTGAGTGGCTTCACATGGCATGTGATGAATGGTTGAACTTTGTGTGACATGTTAGTTGTATTATAACTAATGAATATGTTAATGTTCTAGATTCGCATGACTTGTATAGTACTTGATTGTATGATGATCTAAGTGATACACCTGGTTGATATAGCATACGTATGATACTATTTGAATGTTAATCATGTATGTTGTATGTGCTCATTGGCTTTATTTGAATTATAACTTAATGTCACCAACGGGTCAACTAGGTCAACGTGTCTATTTTTCTGGAAGCTTGAGTCTTTGGTTTTGGTATGATTAGGGTTTCACATGTCTTTTATTTACACGTACTTATGTACTCACATGATCTAGGTCCCTGTGAAGGTTGGCTATCCTCTCGTTTCTCAAATAAACCTAAGTACCCTTTGCATACATCAGGTGAGTTCATGCCCCACTCTTTATTTAATCTCTTTTGGGGCAGATAGCATACTGGTATTTATACGAACGCTTTTATTATTTAAGTTGTGTATAATATTAATATAGTGCTGTTTACCATGGGAAAAGTCCTCACACTTTGAATTGTTAATATTTAATAGCGGGGAAACTTGGGTAGTACTACTGGGTCTGACGAGCCCCACCTGTGTGACTCGAGGTCAACCGGGTGCAATTTGTCCTATTGAACATTGTCACGACATGGTAAGTCGTGACAGCAGGCAACAACTATCACAGTCAGCTTCAATTGCAAAATCACTATGTATTAATATTTACTGATAATAGACTAGCTATCTATTACCATGCACTGCTTATATATATCACAACTGTTTATATGTTTATTGAACTCAAACTCTTGAACTCACCAACCTATGTGTTGACATTTTAGTATGCTTTTCTCAGGTCCTTAGCTTGCTTGCCATAGGAGCACTGCACGGTTCATTGCATTTTAAGACACGATGCTTCAAGACAATTTGACATTTTAACAATTATAGTTTACTTTTTTGGTGGCACTTGTTTTGCCATAGTTATACTTTATTGACTTGGTTGTTTTCAAAAACGCTTCCGCATTGTTTAAAGTTTGTATTTTGGTTGATTTTGTTTAAATTATGGCATTTAGAGTCGTTCTGAGTAACTATTGACTGTGATCCTGGTTGTTCACACGCCTCGCGGTAAATTCCGCAAGTGGATTTTGAGGGTGTGACAAATTGGTATCAGAGCCATTGGTTATAGGGAACTAGGTTGCATACACACTAGACTATAACCGCACACAGTTAATTATTACCTGTGCCTTACTCCCATTTACTGTATACTCATTGGCATACATGTCACACTCTTGCAGCATGGCATCGTCTTCAAGAGCTCGGTTAAACGACCCGAATCACCTACACGATCTGAATCCCACCTCCCGCACATGTACCTGATGATGGATTCGATTGGCCCCGACTGGCTTATCCCCAGAGGAGATAGACTGGGATCAACCGTTCGCATTGATGAAGCGTGACCCTCCGCGCTGGCGTTCTTATCCTAGGTTTGTTGACCATATCATGTTTAGGAACACGTACCTGTCCTAAAGCCAAGGACCAGGAACAATGCCAATCAACCCATGCTTTCACTCCCACGAATGGCGCAGTCCAACGAGCAACTGATTGCTGCACTAATGGCTGCACTGGATACTGAACAGCATCGTGTAAGACGACTCACGGGTGATGTCTGTACACTACAGCAAGAGGTGTACAACCTGAGACATCAATTGGACGAACTCAAGAAGAACACGGGAAGACGCTGAACGGTTGTCACCATATGCAAGATGGTGTTATGGCACTCCAAGGATGCGTGACTGCTCGTGAATAGCGGGACGCCATAGCCGATAATAGGATGCCATTTTAGAAGCTCAACTAGCAGCACTCCACATTGCTATAGCTCCTGCTCCTGCCGCAGACTCTGAGGATGAGGAGGATCCCGAGGAGGGACCCGAGGAAGAGGAACCGGAGGAGATGGAGGATGATAGTGATGGGTCAGACATTGTCGATTGACTTCTTTATATGACTTAGACTACGTAGTGTTTTCTTTTGAAACCTATGTGGGAAGGGTTGTTTCCCCACACGAACGACAAAACTTCAATTTTGACATTGCTAAATACATTGTGACTTATTACAATTATTTACTTTGTTATTATTTTTGTTATGAATGTTGTGGTTGTGATGATACGTTATTTCTTTCATTTACTATTTACTACGCTTCAATGAGTTAAATGTGTATGATGTTACTCATTATTGTATTGTGAATATAAAGTGAAAAGAATGGACGCTCGTGGACGTGGACGTGGACGTGGTCGTGGACGCGGACGTGGACGTGGCACCGGAGAACAGGGTGGTGGTGCTATTAACATGACTCCTGCAGAATTGGCTTCTCTAATTAATGAGCATGTTCAGGCGGCAGTGGCTGCTGCCCACGCGGGTCAGCCAGCAGGTAAACAATCACAGAAAAAACAAATCTGATATCCTTTATAACTGTAGGGGATGTTTGATTAATGAGTGTTGTGTTAAAACAGGACCACCAGTGTGTACATACAAGTCCTTCATGGACTGTAAACCACACACCTACAGCGGTACAGAGGGTGTGTAGGGCTTGTACGCTGGTTTGAGAAACTGAGTCCGTTTTCTCCAAATGTAACTATCCACCGGCGGATCAAGTAAAGTATGCCACCGGGACTTTGGAGGGTTGTGCTCTGTCTTGGTCGAACGCGCAAGTCCAGATGCTTGGACAAGCGATGGCAAATGGACTCCCCTGGAATGAGTTCAAGGATATGATGATCGAGGAGTACTGTCCTCGAAACGAGGTGCAAAAGTTGGAGATGGAATTCTGGCAGCTCAAGATGAAGGGTTCAGAAATTGAGGCTTACACGACCCGTACTCATGAGTTGGCTACATTATGTCCAGGAATGGTTAATGAGACACATAAGAGAATCGAGCACTACATACGAGGATTGGTGCCTGAAATCCAAAGTATGGTAACAGCTTCTAACCCGACTACGATTCAGCAGGCCATCCAAATTGCCCATAAACTTACTGATCAGGCGGTAGAGCAAGGGCGGTTACCCAAACGGGGCGCTGTGGTGAGCGTGCCCGATAACAAAAGGAAGTGGGATGCTCCCAGCAACAGCAATAACAAAGCATCATCATCATCGTCTGGCGGTCAACAACAATCCCAACAGCAGCAACAGCCAGTTCAGCAACAGCAGCGGCGGTTTGATAATAACCGCAATTTCAACCAAACTGCCCCAAATAACCAAGGACCCAGCGGTTACGGCGGCAGACATCCCAAATGCCCACGGTGTAACTACCACCATGTGGGACGGTTGATAGCTTCAAGTGTCAACGTTGTGGAAAGATTGGACACGCTGCGAAGGATTGCCGTTGTGAACTAATGAGGAGGCCACAACAACCTCAAGAAACTCCAAGGGTTGTTTTGAATGTGTGGAAAGAAGGGCATTACAAGCGAAACTGCCCCAACTAGGAGGAACGAAATGGCAACAACAACAACAACAACACAACCATGGGAACAACAACAACAATGGTAATAATAACAACAATGGTGGAAATGGCACTGGAAATGGCGGCAATAAAGATGGAGCCAAAGGGAGAGCCTTCGTCATTGGCTCAGGTGAGGCTCTAAATGATCCACACAACATTACTGGTAGTTCCCTGTTAATGGTTGTTTTGCTACGGTACTATTTGATACTGGAGCCGATAGGAGTTTTGTGTCCTTAAAATTCTGTAGTCTTTTAAGTGATATACCCTCTGCTTTAGAATCTAAGTACACTGTGGAATTAGCCGACGGTAAACAAATCCATGTAACGCATATCCTTAAAGACTATAGGATAGAACTTGCTGGTCATACTTTCGCTATAGATCTCATGCCTGTTACGCTGGGGAGTTTTGATGTTGTGATAAGCATGGATTGGCTCTCTAGCAAGCAAGCGGAAGTCATATGTCACGAGAAGATTATACGGATCCCGGTTGGTGATCAAGTTCTTAGCGTCAAAGGTGATAGGAGTGGTGCTGTGATAGGCATCATCTTGTATATGAAAGCTCAAAAGTTGTTACGAAAGGCCGCGTGGCTATCCTAGCACTTGTAACCGATAAGCAAAAGAAGAAGAGAATGGAGGATATTCCCGTAGTAGGCGACTTTCCGGAGGTGTTCCCAGAAGATCTCCCTGGATTACCACCGCACCGCCAAGTGGAATTCCAGATTGAGTGACTCCCGCGGCGCAGCTCCGATTGCTAGAGCACCATATCGATTCACCAAATGAACTACAGGAGTTTTCGTCATAACTTCAGGAGCTTCTGGATAAAGGCTTTATTCGACCTAGTACATCACCTGGGGAGCTCCTGTACTCTTTGTTAAGAAAAGGATGCACATTCCGGATGTGCATCGATTATCGAGAGTTAAACAAAGTAACAGTCAAGAACCGATACCCTTTACCTCGTATCGACGACTTGTTCGATCACTTCAAGGATCAAGCTATTACTCGTAGATTGACTTGAGATCTGGTTATCATCAACTCAGAGTTCGAGAAGAAGACATTCCCAAGACTGCATTTCGTACTCGTTATGGTCATTATGAGTTCTTGGTCATGCCTTTTGGGTTGACTAATGCACCTGCTGTGTTCATGGACCTCATGAACCGCTGTGTAAACCTTATCTTGATCAGTTTGTCATTGTGTTTCATCGATGATATACTGATATACTCTAGGACCAAGGAGGAGCATGAAGAGCACTTACGAATGATCTTGGAACTGTTGAAAAATGAGCAACTGTATGCTAAATTCTCAAAGTGTGACTTTTGATAAGAGAGGTACAATTCCTAGGTCATATGTTAATGAGAAAGGAATACACGTTGATCCTGCCAAAATTGAGGCGATAAAGAATTGGACTACACCCAAAACACCAAGCGAGATAAGCAATTTCTAGATTAGCAGGATATTACCACCGATTCATAGAAGGATTTTCTAAGATCGCACAACCTCTCACATCCTTGACTCACAAAGGAACGACATACAAATGGGCTGAGAGTCAAGAATCAGCTTTCCAATTATTAAAACAAAAACTCTGTACTGCCCCGATATTAGCATTACCCGAGGGAACAGATGACTTTGTGGTGGTATTGCGATGCATCCATTCAAGGATGGGTTGTGTCTTGATGCAACGAGACAAGGTGATAGCTTACGCCTCGAGACAACTAAAGGTTCATGAGAAGAACTATACTACCCATGACTTAGAATTGGGTGCGTAGTTTTTTTTGCCTTAAAGATCTGGAGACATTATTTGTACGGTACCAAGTGCACTATCTACACCGATCACAAGAGTCTTCAACATATCTTTGAGCAAAAAGAGTTGAATATGAGGCAGCGACGTTGGGTGGAACTACTAAATGATTATGATTGCGCAATTAAGTATCATCCGGGAAAGGCGAACGTAGTTGCCGATGCCTTAAGCAGGAAGGAAACAGCTAAACCCCGACGGGTGCGAGCTTTACAGCTTACTATCAGTACCCAACTGCCCGAACAAGTTAAGGAGGCACAAATAGAAGCTTTAAAGGTAGAAAATATTGGTTCCGAAATGTTAAGGGGAATGGATAAGCAGCTAGTGATGAAAGAGGATGGAATTCGGTATTTCATGGATAGACTTTGGGTGCCTGTTCATGGAAATCTGAGAGATCTAGTTATGAGCGAGGCACACAAATCTAAGTATTCTATACATCCTGGATCCGACAAGATGTATCATGATCTAAAGGCTCACTATTGGTGGCCTAACATGAAAGCGGATGTAGCTACGTATGTGAGCAAGTGTTTGACCTGCTCGAAGGTAAAAGTGGAATATCAAAAACCATCCGGACTATTACAACAACCCGAGATTCCAATGTGGAAATGGGAACAAATCTCCATGGATTTTATTACTAAGCTACCCCGGACTAGTACTGGTTGTGACACGATATGGGTTATTGTGGATCGATTGACAAAGTCTGCTCATTTCCTTGCAATAAAGGAAACCGACAAGATGGAGAAGTTAACTCGCCTGTACCTCAAGGAGATCGTTCGAGACACGGGGTACCGATCTCAATTATCTCTGACCGTGACGCTCGTTTCACGTCACATTTCTGGCAATCATTGCAGAAATCCTTGGGTACACGTTTGGATATGAGTACTGCATATCATCCACAGACGGATGGTCAGAGTGAGCGTACTATACATGTTGGGGATATGCTACGTGCTTGTGTGATTGACTTCGGGAATAACTGGGAAATTCACCTGCCATTGGTGGAGTTTTCTTATAACACAGTTATCACACTAGTATACAGGCAGCACCTTTCAAGGCGTTGTACGGGAGAAAATGTCAATCACCGGTTTGCTGGGCAGAAATTGGTGATAGTCAGATAACAGTCCCGAGTTATTCATGAGACGACTGAGAAAATTATACAGATACGGAACCGTATGGCTGCAGCGCGAGACAGGCAAAAGAGTTATGCTGACAAGAGACGGAAACCTTTAGAGTTTCAGGGGGTGGTGACAAGGTTTGTTGAAAGTCTCACCATGGAAGGCGTAGTTTAGTCGGTTGGTAAACGAGGGAAAAAAAAATCGAGGTATGTTGTACCATTTGAGATAGTGGAAAGAGTAGGTCCAGTAGCCTATCGATTAGCCCTACCTGATTCGCTAAGTGGAATTCATGATGTATTTCACGTGTCAACTTGAAGAAGTGCATAACTGATGAAACGACGGTCGTACCACTAGAAGAAAATTCAGGGATGAACAATTGTGTTTTGTTGAAGAACCAGTTGAGGTGATGGATGTGAGGTGAAAACACTTAAGCAGAGCAAGATACTATTGTTAAAATCCGTTGGAATTCGCGACGTGGACCGGAATTCACATGGGAACGGGAGATCAAATGAAGCTTAAGTACCCTCAACTATTCGAAGGGACGATGCCAGCAATCGAAGGTATTGATTTAAATTTCGGGACGAAATTTTTTCAACATGGGATGATGTGACAAACTCATCCAAAACTCACCCGATTTCGATTTCTGTGTGCCAATGCAGTAGACCAGTGATGGAAACCAGTGATGGAAACTCTCACCATGTAACGCAATATGGGGATAATGTGACATCCGGTAAATTTTTGTTACCAAAATCCGTTAGTCCGTTAGTCTTGTATACACGTGTCGTGAGCACACACTAGTTGTCGTTTAATGTTGGTGACCTAATAATAATGAATAATGTTAATTGATGTGAATCTAAGTGATTATGTGAGTATTGGGTTATGTTTAGGTGTTTCAACATTTATAAAAGGTTAATTAAAGAATTTATCGCGTAACGCGGAGGAAACCATGCCTATTTTTCGTATGTCGGTGTTTTTATAAAGATAAGATATATAATGAATTTTATAAGTTTATATCTTTATATTATGAAGTTAAAAACACTTTACAAAGAGTTTAAAGCTTAGTTTTTTTATAAAATACAAATTACAAGGGTTAAAAGGGTAAATATGTAAATTAAAATTTAACAAAACAACCAAACCCTAATCCCCACCCAAAAGCAGCCGCGATCAAACTCCTCTCCCTCTCCATCTTCGAATCGATCAAGATCAAGCAAAGAACAAAACGACATTGGTCGATTTCAAGGTTTAGAACACGTGGAAAATCAATTTCAAGTAATTACACGTTTAAAGGTTAGATTTGTCGAGTTTTTGTGAATGGTTCATTAGGGCCGAACCTAGATTCGGAATTGACCCTCATTAGGTCGAATTGGATGTTGTTTGATGATGTTTATATGTATTTAGGTTGAATGGCATGCTAGTAAAGTCGATCATGGATGAATTACATGTTGTTAGTGGGTAATCATGGGTTTGATTCTACTCAAACCCTAATTCGATTTTGGGCATGATTATGGGTGAATGATGGTTTGATGAATGTGTGGTGATTAATAAGTTGTATGAATGTTAGGAATCATGAATCTTGCAAGAAATTGATGATTTAGGGTGATGTTCATAGGTTACTAATAATAGTAACTTTATTTGCATGACAGTTGAACTATGGATGTTATGTGTATGGATGTGTTCATGGTGATAATTAGATGTTAGATTGTTGTTGTGATCATTGGAAATTCAAGAAAAACATGTTATAGTTCATACATTACTAAAGATAGTAAACTTTTGGATATGATTTGGTGAATTATGATGGTTTGGATGTGGTTGATCATGTTAGATGTTAGTATGAGCTTGAATTGGTATATTATTGATGAATTCATGTATGCTTTGGATGTTTGATAGATTTTGGGATGTTGTTCCCAAAAGGGAAACTTTATGTGTAAACGTTGAAGTATGATGTTATGATCATGTTTGGGATGATAGGAGCCTGCTAGTATGTTCAAGGATAAATTCTAGTGTGATAGAACGTGTTAAATTAGTTGTATGGCATGCTTGGATAATCATGGGTGATATTTGGACTTTGGTGATCATGTAGTTGGATGTGTGTTGTAGTAGGACATCATGCTGGGTCTGGTAATGATTGTTGTGATGTTGTGAATGCAATGCATATGCTTAAAGAATATGGTTATGATCATTATACACGCATGGTGCGGATCTGAGGCCCCTAATAGTAGGATTGGCAGGGTTTAGGATGTGAAGTCGTGAGTGGTTCACATGGAATGTGATGAATGGTTGAACTTTGTGTGACATGTTAGTTGTATTAATAACTAATGAATATGTTAATGTTCTAGATTCGCATGACTTGTATAGTACTTGATTGTATGATGATCTAAGTGATACACCTGGTTGATATAGCATACGTATGATACTATGTGAATGTTAATCATGTATGTTGCATGTGCTCATTGGCTTTATTTGAATTATAACTCATAATGTCACCAACGAGTCAAACGGGTCAACTAGGTCAAACGTGTCTATTTTTCTGGAAGCTTGAGTCTTTGGTTTTGGTATGATTAGGGTTTCACATGTCTTTTATTTACACGTACTTATGTACTCACATGATCTAGGTCACCTGTGAAGGTTGGCTATCCTCTCGTTTCTCAAATAAACCCTAAGTACCCTTTGCATACATCAGGTGAGTTCATGCCCCACTCTTTATTAATCTCTTTTGGGGCAGATAGCATACTGGTATTATACGAACGCTTTTATTATTTAAGTTGTGTATAATATTAATATAGTGCTGTTTACCATGGGAAAAGTCCTCACACTTTTGAATTGTTTATTTAATAGCGGGGAAACTTGGGTAGTACTACTGGGTCTGACGAGCCCCCTGTGTGGACTCGAGGTCAACGGGTGCAATTTGTCCTATTGAACATTGTCACGACATGGTAAGTCGTGACAGCAGGCAACAACTATCACAGTCAGCTTCATTTGCAAAATCACTATGTATTAATATTTACTGATAATAGACTAGCTATCTATTACCATGCACTGCTTATATATATCACAACTGTTTATATGTTTATTGAACTCAAACTCTTGAATCACCAACCTATGTGTGACATTTTAGTATGCTTTTCTCAGGTCCTTAGCTTGCTTGCCATAGGAGCACTGTACGGTTCATTGCATTTTAAGACACAATGCTTCAAGACAATTTGACATTTAACAATTATAGTTTACTTTTGGGTTGGCACTTGTTTTGCCATAGTTATACTTTATTGACTTGGGTTGTTTTCAAAAACGCTTCCGCATTGTTTAAAGTTTGTATTTTGGTTGATTTTGTTTAAATTATGGCATTTAGAGTCGTTCTGAGTAACTATTGACTGTGATCCTGGTTTGTTCACACGCCTCGCGGTAAAACTCCGCAAGTGGATTTTGAGGGTGTGACATGTATGTCCCTAGATCATGATATGAAATGTAATAGATCTTGTTTATCTGATTCAGGTGTAATTTGATATGACTAATAAAATGAAATTGGGTGTTTGTGATTTGTAATGATTAATATTTCATTAATAAGTTGATATTAAATTAATTAATTAGGTTAGTGATTGATTGAATGTTTACATATAATGTTTACTAATTAATACATTCAAACTTAAAATAATGAAGTTATCATGCGAATGGGCCATAAGCATGAACACCTTCATACGAATGACTAAGTCGCACGACTGAACCAGGAGACTGGATTAGTCGTATGATTGTAACATAAGATTGGCTCAGTCGCACGACTGAACACTCAGTCGTGCGAATGAATCAACCGCATGGTTCAATCGCACGACTGAACCATACTAATGGTTCAGTCGCACGATTGAATAATACCAACCTATAAATACAACTCAATTCGTGAAAAATAAGACTCTCGATCAATTACGATTCCAGACGTACCCTAGCCGTCCAGAAACCTCCCAATTCGTTCTCCAAGTTCATAGAACACATTAGATCGATTTCCAATCGATTTCTAACGTTAGTTTCAATTCTTTATTGATTCTTCGTGTGTTCTCACTGATTGGATCACCAATCAAATAGGATTCCGCACTATTTGATCTGGTTTACACGCTAATCTCCAGGTATTTCGTTCAAATACCAGGTCCTAACATTATATACATATGCACACACAATATATATACATACACACACACACCTTCTCACCATACACACACATATTCATACACACACACAATATATATACATATACACACAACAACAACACACACACACACACAAACTCTAGCACACACACATACACACATTGCAACACACACACAGTCCAGCACACACACATACTCACACTACACCACACACACACACACAATACACACACATATAATACATGTATATATACGCCCACACAACCGCTGCACGCCTTCGAACATCACAGTTACCCAACCGAATTAAATCAAACCGAGAAGACAACACCTAACGCAACAAAACGATACAAACCAGGATGAAAAACGGGCACGTACCTCTGGCGGTATGCATTTCAAAAGGCCGTTCGTGAACAACAGAGAGTTCCTAGCGACTTGGTTGGCACGGAAAGGCGATCGATGGCAGTGTCTTGGTCGGAGGCGGCTTCGCTCACGGATGGGAGGTCATGGCGGCAATAGGGTTTCGCAAGGGGGGTCGACGCGTGAAGAAGGATTATATATACATACATACATATATATATATATGTATATATATATATGTATATATATAGGATTTGGTTCATGTGTTAATCATTAATAATTGGAATAACTGGTTAACTCTTACATCAAATAGGAATATGACACATAATCATTAGATACCTTTTGTTTGTATTTGAATTGATGGTTTGCTTGTCATAATTTCCACCATAATAATTTACCTAAGTAGTTTAACACCAAAATAAAAAAATTATGATATTCTACAATATTACATATATTATATTAGTTCAATAGCATAAATAAATTATCTATAATAATATGACTATAGTCTAATTAAAACACTATAAAAAATTACATTAAATTGGAAAAATATATCTGAGATGATGGTATATTATACTCAACATTGTTTATATTTTCATTTGTGTAACATGCATGTAACACCCAAGATGAGGGGTTAAAAGTATCAAAAGGGTAAAAAGGATAAAAGTTGGTACAAAAGCAACATGGCCGCCCACACCATGCTACTTTTCACCTTTTTGCAAATCGGATTTAGAGAGAGAGAGAGAGAGAGAGAGCAGAACTCTCGGCTGAAGAAAAGAAAAAGAAGAGAAGTTGAATTCAAGATAAGAATTCGTGGTTCTTAAGTGTTTATGACGGATTTTATCTCAGTTACATGTTTATGTGCCTACGTGTTTGTGTATGTGTTTGGGTGTGTGTGTTTAGTGGGGTTTTTAGGTGTTTGAACTCAGTTGCAAAAGGGTTAGAAGGAAGAAACACCCAGGTCGCACTACATGAGTTCTAGACCCCGGTTTTTACTTTTTTTAAATTCTCTTTGGGGCTGAAAATATATTGAAACGTTTTGCAAATGTTTATGTATGTATACCCGTATGTATTATGCATGTTTGGGTGATGATTCTTGAATGCTTATGGTTTCTTATGTTAGAATAACCTTGGTAAGCTTAGAACAGATAGGTATGATGAATGGGTTTGAAATCATACTAGAAACATGTTACACAGAAGGTTCATACGCCTGAATAGTAGCCCATGTGCATGAAAATGCCTTAAAAAATTGAAGTATAGCCCATGCGCCTGAACAGTGGTCCATGCGCCTAGAAATATTAGCCGGACGACTAAGTGTAGGGCCATGCACCCTAATATTGCCCATGCGTCCGAATAATCCATGCGCCTAAGTGTTCATACGCCCGAATATTGCCCATGCGCCTAAGTGTTCATACGCCAGAATATTGCCTATGCGCCTAAGAGTTAAGCAGTTAAGTGTTGATTGATGCGCCTACATAGTAATAATTAAAACGCCCAAACAGGGCTCATGCACCCAAATAGTGTCTAAGCGCCCAACGCTTAGAATTTATTATAGAATTTTTAGCAGTCTGTGCTCCTAAGGTTTTGACCAAGGTTTGACTAGGGCTTGTAAATGATGGGTTTCATGCATGATAATGATTTCCTTATGATTGTTCCTTATTATTATTATTGCTATTATTATTATTACTTATAGTGTGTGACTATACGTGGTATGTTTATTATCGTAACATAAAGTATATTGTAATAATAAAGAGAAAGAGAAATAAAGAAGAGAAGAGGAACATTAATAAAATGTTAACAAGTCTTGCAAGCTTACATGAGGTACACGACCGTGTTGTCATTAGATCAACTGTGCTGCGGGTTAGCTACCCTATTATGCACACAGGGCCAGTCTTGGAGATTGGCAGGACCTCTGTAGCGTATCCTAGGTGTTTGGGTCGGCCTTGTATAAAGGAAACAGAACCCTCTTGAGGGATATAGATGGCCCATCACCGGTTTTCCACCGCGCATACAGTTTGGGGTATTGCTCATTGGTCCATACAGAAAGTGAAAGATAAAGATAAAAGATTACAGAACATACAAGGCATACAGTAAAGAGAACGAACAATATCTGTTCATATAGCTAATACGTGCTCGCATACAAAGTAAAGATTTGTATTTCACAGAAAGAGTATTTTCATATACAACATATAGAAAGTATTTTATTACTTTTAAAAACTAGAACTCACTCAGCATTGCTGACTTTTATACATTTTCAGTTGGCTGGTAACCTGAGGATGGCACGAGGGTGAAGCTACTCGGCAGGAAAAGACTGACATCCATTCGTATTTCTTATTGCTATTGTTTTGTAATGCAATTAAACAGTTATTTTGTAATCGATTAAACAAATGTGTATTGCTTAACAACAGTCTTTTAATGAAATGATAGTTTTTGTTAAAATGATTCTGCTACTTAAGTTGGAAATTTATAATGTTTTAAGGCATTTATTGCTTGAATGACCAACTGTGAAGTCTCCGAGAACAGGGCCTTACAAGTACACCAAAACAAGAAAACTAATAAGATTTAGAAATACGTTAGTGCAATAGCCGTTATTTTTATCAAAAACATGTTAATATAATAAGGTTTAGAAAATAATTAATATAACTACCGGTTAGTGTAATTATATTATTTTAATTACAATAATATAGTGATGTTACTTATGTTTATATTTGTATTCTATTTTTTTCATAAATTATAATGTTTTTAAAACTATTTAGTAAGGACATGCATGGTCGGTTTGGTTTCATTTTGACCTTAAACCAAAACTAAAACAATGTTGAGTATAATATACCATCATCTCAGATATATTTTTTCAATTTAATGTAATTTTTATAGTTTTTTAATTAAACTATAGTCATATTATTATAGATAATTTATTTAGGCTATTGCATTACTGTAATCTAATGTAATATTGTAGAATTTCATAATTTTTTTATTTTAGTGTTAAACTACTTAGGTAAATTTATTTAGGCTGTAATTAAATTACTTAGGTAAAATTATTTAGGCTCATGCACTATTGTAATTTAATATAAGCTACTAAATTTTTTTAGTATTTAATTTGGGTGTTGTATAGTGTTGCATAAATGAAATTATAACCATAGTTGAGCATAGTATATCATCATTATAGATGTATTATTTAATTTACTTTAATTTTTCATAGTTTTTTTAATTCAATCATAGTTAGATTATTGTATGTTAATTTTTTTGGGCAATGCACTAGCGTAATATAATGTAATCTACTAAAAATTTGTAGTTTTAATTTTGATATTGCACCTGAGCATAGTATACCATCATTATAAATGTATTATTTAATTTAATTTTTTATAGTTTTTTAATTCGATCGTAGTTACATTGTTGTATGTTGATTTATTTTGTCCAATGCACTAGTGTAATATAATGTAATCTACTAAAAATATATAGTTTTTGTAAGGCCCCGTTCCCGAAGACCTCACAGTTGGTCATTCACATCATTAAATACGTTAAACATTATAAATTTACAAGCTTAAGCAGTGGAATTATTTTACCAAAAACCATTCATTTTATTATAACACTATTTTTGAGCAATACACTATTGTTTAACCGATTACAAAAGAATTGTTTAATTGCATTACAAAACAACAACAATAACAAGTATGAATGGATGTCAGTCTTTCCCTGCCGAGTAGCTTCACCCTCGTGTCATCCTCAGCAATATTTACCTGCCAATTGAAAATGTATAAAAGTCAGCGTTGCTGAGTGAGTTCTAGTTTCAAAAGTAGAAAAAAATACTTTCTGTAAGGTATACATATGAAAATACTCTTTTTATGAAAACTTCATCTCTTTATACGTGAGCACCATTAACTATATTAACTATACAATCAGGTAATGTTTTTCCTCTTTACTGTATGCCTTGTTTACTCTGTACTCTTCTATCTTTATCTTTCACTATCTATGTGGACCAATGAGCAATACCCTAAACTATGTGCGAGGGGGAAATGGTGCGGGGCCCTCTATTCCCACAAGGGGCTCTACATACTGTATACAAGGCTGGCCCAGACACCTAGGGTATGCTGCAAAGGTCCGCCAATCTCAATTGACTAGCCAGTGTGCATCTGAAGGTAGCTAACCCGCATCACAGTTGAGTTAACGACCTCATGTTCGTGTCCCTCCTATAAGCTTGCAAGACTTGTCAACATTTTAAATTAGGTTCCACTTCTCTTCTTTATTACTCTTTCACTTTATTATTAGTAATACTTTACGTTATGATAATAAACACACCACGTAAAGTCACATAATAATATAATAATAATAATAATAATAATAATAATAAAGAACGATCATAAGGCAATCATAATAATACATGAAACCTAGCATTAAAAAACCCTAGTCAAAGCTCGGTCAAAACCCTAAATGCACGGACTCCCAAAAATTCTGTAATATATTCTAAGTGTTAGGCGCTTGACATTATTTGGGCCTATGGGCCCTGTTTGAGCGTTTTATCACTATGCAGGTGCATCAGCCAACACTTAACCTTTCAACACATAGGCGCATGAGCTATTTCAGGCGCATGGATACTATTTGGGCGTATGGTCCATTCGGACGCATGGACACTTAGACGCATGGGCTATTCGGGAGTATGGAAACTTAGGCGCCTGGGCTATTCGGACGTATGGCTACTATTTGGGCGCATGGCCCTACACTTAGTCATCCGACTAATATTCTAGGTGCATGAGGGCACTGTTCAAGTGCATGAGTTACACTTGAACAATTCTAAGGCAATTCCAGGCGCATGGGCCTTACTTAGGCGCATGAACCATCTGCTTAACATATTTCTAGGATATTTTCGAACCCAAACATCAAGCCTAATTGTTCTAAGCTTACCAAGGCTATTCTAAGCATGAAAAACTTATAAGCATCTAAGAAACATCATCAACATGCATAATACATACGGGTATACATACATAAACATTGTAAAATCGTTTAAATATATTTTCAGCCCCAAGAAGTTTTAAAACAAGTAAAACCGGGGTCTAGAAACTCACCTGGTGCAACTTAGGTGTATCTTCCTTCTAACCCATTTGAAAATGAGTTCAAACACCTAAAAATCACCAAACACACACACACGAGCACACACACAAACACTTAAGTACATAAACATATAACCGAGAGAAAACCCATCATAAACACTTAAAACCCATAAATTCTTACCTTGAATTTAGCCTCTTCTTTCTCTTCTTCTTTAAACCCGAAGTTTCTGCTCTCTCTCTCTCTCTCTCTAATCCGGATGAAAAAGGTGATGTGAAAAGAGGGTGGGCAGCCATGCCCACTTTTACACCAACTTTTCAAATATTTTGTCCTTTTGGACACTTTTAGTCCCTCTACTTGGGCTTTATTGTTTTTTTTCTTTTATTCTTCATTTCTTATTCTTCTTAAAAAGAATAATCCGTAACACCCGGTTATTTTAAAAAGACAAGAAATAAAGAATAAAAGAAAGAAAGACAATTAAGTCCAAGTGGAGGGCTAAAAGTGCAAAAAGGACAAAAATCTTTGAAAAGTTGGTGTAAAGGTGGGCATGGCCGCCCACCCTCATTTCACATCATCATTTCTTCAGTTTAGAGAGAGAGAGCAGGAGAGAAACTCTCGGCTTGTAGAAGAAGAAGAAGTGAACGAATTCAAGGTAAGAATTCGTGGTTTTTGCATGTTTTTGACGGGCTTTGTCCCGGTATACGCATATGTGCTTATGGGTTGTGTTTGTGCTCGGGTGTGTGTGTTTTTGGATTTGTTTCTAGGTGTTTTGAACTCATAGCAAGCGGGTAAAAAGGAAGAACACCCAAGTTGCATCAGGTGAGTTCTAGACCGTGGTTTTTACTTGTTTTCAAACATCTTTGGGGCTGAAAATGTATTTAAATGATTTTCAAATGTTTGAGTATGTATGCCCGTATGTATTGTGCATGAATGAATGTGACTCCTAAATGCTTATAGGTTAGAATAGCCATATTAAGCTTAGAACAGATGGATTTAATGATTGGGTTGAAAACATACCGGAAACATGTTGAACAGAAGGTCCATGCGCCTAGATAAGGCTCATGCGCCTGAAAAATGCCTTAGGAAGAATTAAGTGTAATCCATGCGCTTAAACAGTTGCCCATGTAATCCATGCGCTTTTACAGAATTTTCTGGGAGTCTATGCTTGAGGGTTTGACCGAGGTTGACTAAGGGCTTATTAATGATGATGTTTCATGCATGATATGATTGCTTATGATTGTTCGTTATTATTGTTATTGCTATTATTATTATTACTTATAGTAAGGGCTTATTACTTATTATTATTGCTCAACAACAGTGGTTTAAACGAAACGAGTGGCTTTTGATAAATTATTTCCGCTGCTTAAGCTCGTATTCGTAATGTTTAATGTTTTAATTGCTATGAATGACCAATTGTGAGGTTTCCAGGAACGGGGCCTTACAAGTTAGTATCAGAGTCAAAGTTTAAGAGAATTGGGTTAAATAAACTTTTAAAACCTAAATGTAAACTGAAAATGGGACAAATTGAGGGATGTCAGCCCGAGTAGCTACGTGCCATCAGGTATGTCTTTTCCTAATGTTAACTGGTATTATGTGCGCATGCTATTTGATTATGTCTCTTAGTAGTTTAGATACTGATAAGTCAGGATAGGAGATGCTTGGGGTATGAAGAGTAAAGTAAGTGGCTAATCATACTGGCCACTGTAATTAGGGACTTACTATACTTGACATGAATGAGTATTACCTTGAATGACCGTGTTAGTGTTTGAATCTTATAGTGTGCTTATAGAGGATGGCTGGCGGTAGATCTTCAAAGGCCTCTCGTGGTGGAGGTCACGGTGTTGCTCCGCGACCCAAGACAGGGAGACCTAGAGTCGAGAAAGTGTGTTGGACCAAAAGAACCAATGAGCCAAGATCAGAAAATCTCTAAGTCCCACACGGTATCACAACAACTGCTGAAAGCCTCATCAGTAGTTTGACAAGTGCTGAAGACTTCAACAGCTGAAGATCAAGTGCTGAAGACTTAACAGCTGAAGAACCAAAGTGCTGAAGTACAACAGCTGAAGAACACAAGTGCTGAAGCTGAAAGACCAAAGTACTGAAGTACAACAGCTGAAGAGTTCACAAGTGCTGAAGATCAACAACTGATGTACAAAGTCTGAAGACAAAGACTGAAGACATCAGCTGATGATATCTACTGAAGTCATCAGCTGATGAAACGCCTGAAGGTCAAAGTCTGAAGATCAAGTACTGAAGCCTCAGTAGTTTGTCACAACTGCTGAAGAATACTTCTTCAGTAGTTGTGATATCAGTAGTTTTATTTTCTTTGTTTCTGTAGTTTTGTAAAACGACTGAAGAGCTTGTTCTTCAGTCGTTGTAGTTTCAGTAGTTTTATATTTTGTACTTAACTTGCTGATATGTTCTCAGTAGTTGTGAACATTTCAGTAGTTTGTTAAGATTTAGTTATTTCTGTATTGGATCTGCCAGTTGTCACTTTCCGTGATAACAGCAGTGACTGTTGCACTCTATATAAGGAGTGACAACCTACTGTAATCAAGTGAATGAAATGATGAATTGAATGGAATGAATGATTGATTCGATTAGAAATATTCTTCATCTATAAACTTCCCAGAAATCAGAAATACATATTCTCTCCCAATAACTGTATGCGATCTTAATGCTCACATATATCGTTAGCTTGCTACAATTTGTCTAATTCGTGTTTGTATTCCGCTGTTTTCTATTCTGATACGTCAAACTTGTGATCACTGATCCTGTCAAATGGTATCAGAGCAGGTTATCATTGATCGATCTAATAATTGATCATTGAAACTGCTATTCAAGATCCAAGTTTGATGAATTAGCTTTTGTTTTTGCAAGAAACGGTTATAGAGATTGAATTTTTCTGTATTTCTGCTCATTCATCCTGAGATCTTTTCTTGGTTCTCATTGAGTTTGTTGTGGTTTGTCTAAAACTTCTTTTTAAACTTGAACTAAACTGTTTTTGAACTGAAAATGACCACTCCCTCCAATGATCCTCACAATACTGGTTCCTCAACCAAGCCTCCTATGCTGGTTAGGAATGAGTATAACATATGGAAAAGACGTATGCTCCATCACCTGTCTGTTAACAGCGCAGGGTGTTGGACATCTGTGGTACATGGTCCACACAAGCCTATGGTGAATAACCCGGAAACCAATCAAATGGTTCCAAAGAGGAGGGAGCAATACTCAGATGAGGATAAAAAGTTGCTTGAGATTGATGCAAAAGCCCATGGAATTCTGGCCATGGCTTTGCCCAATGAAATCTATTCTGGGCTAATGCATCATGAAACTGCCCATGACCTCTGGATTGCCTTGAAAGAACAATTTGGAGGAACAGATGAGGTCTTGGCAAATAATAGAGAAATTCTTGCCCAACAATATGAGACATTCTCTCATAGAAAGGGTGAGACACTGACTCAACAATATGAGCGGTTTTCTTTTTTGATCTCTGAACTAAAAATGGTCAAACTTGAATACACCAATATTCAGATGAATAACAGATTTCTCAGATCACTGCCTGAGAGATGGGACACATATACTATTGTCCTACGCTCCAGTGCAAGTTTGGACAACTATCTCTCACCCAACTCATGGGAATTACTCACTTTTGAAAGAGAGATAGAACAAGAGAAAGTTGTCTTCATCTGGAAAGCTCACTGAAGACTTTATACAAGGCAACACTGCCTTGGTGGGTCATGAGTCAGAATATGCTGCATCTGAATGCCAGTATGATGAGCATATTAATTTCTCTTCGAGCACTTCTAATTCTGCATTTGTAAGTGTTGATGGTCAGTTTACTGGAGGTAATAATGACAATTTATGTTTCATTATGGATGATCTCAAGGGGATTGCTGATGATGACTTAGAAGAGATGGATATTTTGAGCCAAATGGCCTTGATAAATATCAGATCTCAGAAGTTCTACAAAAGAACTGGAAGAAAATTCCCAGGACTCTCTGGCAAAACCAAAGTTGGTTTTGACAAGAGCAAGTTGAGGTGTCACAAATGCCAACGGCTTGGACACTTTGCAAGAGAGTGTAGATCAACTGGATCAAACTCTACTGCACCCTTTGTGACTTTTCCTGGCAACAGTCAATAAAACAGAGGGCAACATCCTGTCACATCTAGTCATCATCCTCAACAACAATCTCCGGCATATTTTGTTCCTCAGGGTCAAATGCCTTATCAGTACCCTTGTTATTACATGCCACAGTCAAGTCAAGTTCAAGTTCCTATGACACCACAACCTCATGCATTACCAGAACCTCAGCCTTCCCTATCTCATCAACAACCTTCATCTCAACAACACAGCTTCTTCACCCCAGGAGTTGTTGACTGGAGCAGTTTACCAGATGACTTGTCTGGTCATGATCAACTGTTCTCAGGTGCTGGTCAACATGGTGGTGACAGTCCCTTTGGGAATCTAGCTCTTATGGCTTGGAGTCTGCTGATACTTCATCTTCCAATGCCTCTACACCTCAGGTATCACAGGTATCCTCTGAGGCAAAAGCCAAATTATGTTCTGAACAATGCATAGCAGCATTTGCTTCCATTAGAGAAGCAATGTAGCTTTAATTAATAAGAACATTGAGCTAGAACAAGTAATTTCCAAAAACAAAGCTGAGTTTGAGTTTGTGCTCAAGATAAAAATGATGAGGTTTATAAACTGAATTGCAAAATAATTGATGATAAGGCTAGAGAAGATGTACTTCTAGAGAAGTACAAAGATCTCAAAGAAACCCTTGTAGTTACCCAGGTCGAGTGTGATAGATGGGTACAATCATGCAAAGGTTTTGAAATGCTTCTTAGTAAGCAATCTGCTTCAAATGTGAAGTTTGGAATTGGTTACAATCACACTGCTCCACCTACAGATTTTACCCCAAGAGCAGAGGTAGAATCTGATGGTGAGAGTGATAACCAATCCATCAAGTCATGTGATCTACCTTCTGATACAGCACAATCAGAAGTAGCAGTCAGTATCAAGTCCTCTTTGAACCTATCAGCTGATGTTGATGGTCCAAATGCTGACATTCACATGATCAATAAGTTGATCAACTCAGGAGTCAATCCTGAAGGTCCTGAAAGGACTGGAGAGCAGGATTCAACTCCTGAAGTTCAAACTTCAACTGCTGTCAGTACTGAAGAGAAGAAAACTGGCAGTAGAAAGAGTTGAAGACTACTAAGATGCTGTCAAGAAGCAACCAATGCTTCCAAAGCATTGAAGAACAAGTCTTCTGTTGCTTCACCATCTTTAGTTGATGATCAACCTAAGATGAAGAAGAACCATGTGAAGTATGTGGTTTGTTCAATCATCTTACAGATGATGTGTTGGTACAAAAGAGGTTCCAAACTCAAACAAAAGGAAAATTAATGAGAAAATGGTAAAAATGAAAACTGAGTTGAGACCACATTTGTATCAGCAACATCAAATCCTGTAACCCTTAAGTCCTTAAAGCAATCCAAAAAGGAAGGAGTTAAACAGGTGACAGCTGAGGGTGCTCAAAAGAAGAAGGTGCAACATAGGACCTTATTTAACTCCACTAGCAATGTGTCTGATGAGCTGAAAGCTTTATCACAAAATCAGACACAGCTGGTGATGATGGTACAACATCTGTTGGGTAGAGTTAACCAACTAGATTCTCCTATGTTGAAACCACAGAAAAGGAGGTCTAAGCCAAAGGACTCCTCTTCTGCACCATCTTCTTCCTCTCAGGCTGTTGTTACAAATAAACATGCTAGTTTACCATCTATTGATGAGACCAGGCCCAAAACCAAAAAGGTTTGGGTCTCTAAAACTAACTGATTGTTTATTATTGCAGGGTTCTTCAACATGCCAAAATAGCATCTGGTATGTAGACAGTGGGGGATCTATGCACATGACTGGAAACATCTCTCTTCTTCATGACTACTCTCAAGGAAAGAAGGGATTTGTCTCTTTTGGCAATGATGCTAGGGGTTACATCATCGGTAAGGGCTTTGTCTCCAATGGAGAAATCAAATTTGATGATGTTAATCATGTGGAAAATCTCAAGTACAACCTCTTGAGTGTCAGTCAAATGTGTGATAAAGGCCATGTTGCCCTTTTCACAAGTCAAAACTGTAGGATTCTGTCATCCAAAGTTTTGCCCTTGATTGACAAGGTGTTGGATGATCACACTCTCCTGAAAGCCAACAGGACAGGAAGAGTGTATGCCTTAGATCTCTCTAAGAAGATAGATCTCAAAGGCAATCCTTGCCTATTTTCCAAAGCCTCTTTTCAAGAATCTAAACTATGGCACAGGAGGCTTGGTCATGTTAATCTCAAAAACATGAATCAGCTTAGCCACAATAGTTTAGTCAGAGGCTTACCAATAAAGGAGTTCCACTGTGATGAAACATGCACTGCTTGTTTAAAAGGAAAACAGCACAAGGTCTCATTTCCTCCTATTGAAGTGTCCAAGTCCACTGCCTGCTTGCAATTACTGCATATGGATCTATTTGGTCCTGTGAGAGTAATGAGCATGGCAAAGAAGAAATACTGTCTGGTAATTGTGGATGATTACTCCAGATTTGTATGGACTTTCTTTCTACATTCAAAGGATGAGGCTGCTCAGAAGATTATCCACTTTGTGCTGTACATTGAGAAGCAGTATTCCCTTCCAGTCAGTGTATTAGGAGTGATAATGGAACTGAGTTCAGAAATCATACACTTGATGACTTCTATCTCTCAAAGGGAATCAAAAGGCAGTTCAGCATTACAAGGACTCCGGAACAAAATGGAGTAGTGGAGAAAAACAGGACTCTCATTGAAGCTGCAAGGTCCATGCTGGCTGACTCAGGTTTGCCATTGACCTTTTGGGCCGAAGCTGTCAACACAGCTTGTTATGTGCAAAATAGAGTGTTAGTAAATCAGAGTTGATGAAGACTCCATATGAAGTTCTCCATCATTTGGCTCCTCTGATTTCATTTTTCAAAGCTTTTGGGTGTCCCTGTTTTATTCTCAACACAAAGGATCAACTCCACAAATTTGATCCTAAGGTGGATGCAGGATACTTTGTTGGTTATTCATCTACTTGCAAAGCATACAGAGTCTTCAACTGCAGAACAAAGATGGTTGAAGAAACTCTACATGTTAAGTTTAATGAATCTCCAAAGGACAAGATTCCACAAAGTCCTGTGGAGTTATTTGATCTGGACATACTGCAATATGTTCCTTATCAAACTCCTGCTGTTGCTCCTGTCAACAGTTCACCACCTGGTGGTACTGCTGATGATGATGATGATTGCAGTACTCACCTCTTCAGGTTTAGTGATCAGCTGCCTGATTCAACTAGACCTGATGTTCCTGTAGCGCCAGTAGCACCATCCACAACAAATGCTGATGAGATTTCTTCGAATTCAACTTCCTTTGAATTACCATCCACTGATTGGTTTCAAGGAAATGATTCACCATCACCATCTGTTGCTGCTGAACCGGCTACAAACACTTGCACAGATCTCATTGTGTATCAAGATCTGAAGAATCACCCCATGTCTCAAATCATTGGTGATATCACTGCTGGAGTATCAACAAGAAGTCAATTGTCAAATTTCTGCTTCTATGCTCTCTTCATCAGTCAGCAAGAGCCAAAGAATCACATTGCTTTAAAGGACAATGGATGGGTTGATGCCATGCAGCTTGAGCTTCTTCAGTTCAAGAACAGCAAGTGTGGGACTGGTTCCTCTACCTCCAGGTAAGTGTGCAATAGGCACTAAATGGGTGTTTAGGAACAAAACTGATGAAAATGGGCTTATTGTTAAGAACAAGGCCAGACTGGTTGTTCAGGGGTTTGCACAAGAAGAAGGTATTGATTATGATGAAACCTTTGCCCCTGTAGCCAGACTGGAAGCAATTCGATTGTTTTTAGCTTATGCTGCTTATCAAAAACTTAAAGTCTTTCAAATGGATGTCAAAAGTGCATTTTTGTATGGAAAAGTTAAAGAAGAGGTTTATGTATGTCAACCTCCAGGCTTTGAGGACAACAAACATCCTAATTGGGTGTATAAGCTTGATAAAGCTCTTTATGGGTTAAAACAAGCTCCCAGAGCCTGTATGAGACATTATCAAACTTTCTTCTGGAAAACAATTCACTAGAGGCTCCATAGACAAGACTTTATTTATTAAGAAAGCTGGGCAGCATAATCTACTTGTTCAAATTTATGTAGATGATATCATTTTTGCATCCTCTGATCCAAAGTTGTGTGATGCCTTTACAAAGTTGATGCAACAGAAGTTTGAAATGAGTGCCATGGGAGAATTACAGTTCTTTCTGGGGTTGCAAATCAAACAAAGGCTGATGGAATTTTTATTCATCAATCCAAATATACAAAAGATCTTTTGCAAAAGTTTGATTTACAAAACTGTAAGCCCTGTTCTACTCCCATGAGCAGCACCACACAACTGGACTCAGATCAGAAAGGTAAAGTGGTTGATGAAACACTTTACAGATGTATGATTGGGTCCTTGATGTATTAACAGCTTCTAGACCAGATATTATGTTTGCTACATGTGTTTGTGCTAGATTTCAGGCTGCACCTAAAGAGTCTCATCTGATTGCAGTCAAGAGGATCTTTAGATATCTGCAAGGCACTCCATCTCTAGGTTTATGGTATTCTACCAGACATTCTGGTAAATTAGTTGCTTTTTCTGACAGTGACTATGCAGGGTGTAAGTTGACCAGGAAATCAACTTCTGGTGGATGTCAATTCCTAGGCAACTGCTTGATTTCTTGGCAGAGCAAGAAACAGACCTCAGTTGCTACATCCACTGCGGAAGCAGAGTACATTGCTGCTCTGCAAGCTGTACATCTCAGGTACTCTGGCTTCAAAACCAACTTTTGGATTATGGCATTACAGAGACTAGACTCCATTGTTAATGGATAGTGCTTCAGCTCTTTGCATTGTCAAAAATCCAGTCCAGCACTCTAGGACCAAACATATAGAGATCAGACATCATTTTATAAGGGATTGTTTTGAAAAAGGTCTGATTGATCCTAAGTTTGTGCCCAGTGCTGATGAGCTTGCAGACATTTTTACTAAGCCTTTGGATAGTTCAACTTTCCAAAACCTGGTGTTAAGGCTTGGTATGCTGCAGCTAGAATAGGTGACAACTACTGATGATCTCAGTAATTCATATTGATGATCATGAGTGCCTGTCACATATAAGTACTGATGAGCTCTTTTAACCTCAGTAGTTTTTATAACTACTGAAGGCTAAAAGTTCTCACAAGTACTGAAGTACTTCATCTGCTCTAAACTACTGAAGTAGTTACAACTACTGATGCAGTCATCACTACTGCTACTCAGTAAAAACAGATAAGTACTGATGTCCTATGAAACAACTGAAATCAGCCATAAGACTGATGAATGTTTTGAGGACAGTTTGAAACAGCTGAAAAGCTAAGAATTGACGAAAACAGCTGAAGAGAACTTTCTCCTCAGTCGTTTGTACCACTGCTGTTTCATTTTAAACAACTGAAGCAAAACCACGTCTTCAGCAGTTTTATAACTACTGATGACCATACCAAGTCTTCAGTTGTTACAACAGCTGATGACAAAACCACTGTCTTCAGTAGTTTCATAACTACTGATGACAAACACCATGTCCTCAGTTGTTTCAATCACCTGAAGTCAAAACCACGGTCTTCAGTAGTTTTCTAAACTACTGATGCCTAACACCGCGACTTCAGCTGTTTCAACGTCTGAAAGGATAATACCATGTCAACGGTCGTTTAAAACTACTGATGACTAACACCACATCCTTCAGTCGTTTCCTCACCCGTACCCTATAAATACCCTTAACCTGAGCTCTCCATGCTTTATCTTCTTCTTCAACCTAACGTTCCTCTCCAAAAATTTCCATGGCGTCTATGCAAATAAACCGCGACACAACTGTGTTGCCTACCTCACAAAATCGCCGATCTGGACTAAGTTCGATACTGCTATCGATCTTATGGTTCAGTCCCAATACAACAAGGCATTCCTTCTGAACCCCGTTTTACATACCGAATCCTTGAACCAATTTTGGATGAACGTAAATGTTACTATTGAGGAGAGCAACACACGATCCCTCCGTTCAGTCGTCAACCACAAAGAAGTAGTGATTACTCCTGCAACAATCCGTAAAATTCTTCAACTGAGTGATGCTACCTCTCCTGCTGGATATCCGAAGGGCACCATAGATCTATCATTTGCTCAGCATGGATATCAAGGTGATCTCAGTGCCACCACCATCATGAAGAAACACTTTAATGACGCTGAGCGCCTGATCTTTCACATGGTCAATGTATGTTTGGCCCCTAAGACATCGTCTTGGGATCAATGTCCACCAAATGGCAGCAGGTAATGTATTCTATCCTTGAGCAACAACCACTGAATTTTTCAGAATAATATTTTCAGAGCTCAAAGATATGGCTCAAAAATAACTGCCAACCGTTGGATACTCTATCCACGGTTCATAATGGCCATTATAATAGACCAGCTTAATGCTGAGGGACTTGTTGGCTTGGGAGTCCCTGCTACGGCTGTTTTGCCAGAAGATAGAAAGAGGAAGAGATCTGAGGAAGAGGAGGAACAAGAAAAGCAACCTCTGCTCACGTACAAGCGAAAGAGAAGTGCTGATGATCATACTGCTGAAGAAAAATCCTTGGAGGAGCTGGTCAAAGAAGCTGACACCACACACAGCCGCTCCATGGATAAAATAATTGAACAACTATTCAGGCAGGGGTTTGACACAGCCACACTGGATAGTGAGATCAGAAGGTTAGAGGTACAAGAGATACAAACCCGATGGGCAGGGTATGATGCTCTTGAGAAAGAGAGGTTGGAAATAATGATCCGCTTTATTGCAAAATACTTGGGAAGATCATTAATGGAGATCCGCGCATGGTCCAGGGACAGCATTCTGGCTATAGCCACCAGAATCTGTCTGTCTGAGCAATTCAACAAAGGGATCATTGTGGAAGCCCTTGATGAGGCTGGGGCTGGCAAAAGGTTAGAGATGGCTAAACTTACAAAAGCAAAATTAACTACAAGGATGCTAGATCAACCTTCCCTTCCACCCACTCAAACAGATCCTATCCCTCAAATCTCCCAACCAACCTCTAAGCCAAAATCCAAACATCCTCTCTCTTCAAAACCAATCCCTTCACCACCCAACCATCATCCAGTGATGTACCCCGTAGAAGGAGAAAGGTGCTGAGGATGGAAGAAGAAGCAAAGAAGAGGATGAAGATGATAGTCTGCCACTCTCTGCTGTTCTGAAGCTACGAAAACCCCAGAGTCAATCCATGATCACACCTGACTCTCAAAGGGAAATGGTCAGAGTCAAGATAGAAGAAGAAGAACAGCAGAAACAGCACGATGAGCAACTGTTGAAGATGGTTGACAAGGAATTTCCTCAGTCATCATCTATTCAAGCCATGAAAGGGCATGCTCAAAGGCTGTACACTCTCAGACACACCTTTCAGTATCAGAAGGAGAGAGTGAGAGTATGGCCAGACCCCAGGGTGAGTTCTAGAATACATAAAAGAACTATCCCACATAGATACAACGGCCAAGTACGAAAAACAATAGAATCTACCATCATGTTGGCCGTTGTAGTCTCACCTTGGGAAATCATTGATGAATTCAAGAAAGCTCACCAAGCAAAGAAGACACCTCAAGCCTTACTAGAAAACAAGATGATTAAGAAGGGGTTGTTATACAAAAAGCTTGAAGACATCCAAAAGAATGAGCTCCAGTTACTCCTTGAAGGCAACCATCCTGATGAATTTGTATATAGGGAGGTAACTACGGTGGAGCTGAAAAATGGCAGGACCATGAAGTACTTATCAGAGTACTATGGTCCAGAGTTCTTCTTCGAAGGAGGAGCTGAAGAACTCTCTCAAGAGGAACAAATTGTTCTCCTTGAGGCCTATGTTCGTGAGTCATACAGACTCATATGGGGAAGTAAATCTCATGAATGGGATAACAACTCTGTGTCCAGTTCCCCAAAACAGAGTTCCCATTCATACTCTGCCAAACAATATTTGAGATTTCTTCCCAGGCCGGAGCATACATGGGTCATCTTCTCTACTGATCAAGAAGGAAAAAGACCAACATTTTTGCCATCAATAAGTGGGAGTATAAATAAGTTAGAGGTTTTGGCTGCATTAGTTCAGGGGGAGTTTGTTGGACCAAAAGAACCAATGAGCCAAGATCAGAAAATCTCTAAGTCCCACACGGTATCACAACAACTGCTGAAAGCCTCATCAGTAGTTTGACAAGTGCTGAAGACTTCAACAGCTGAAGATCAAGTGCTGAAGACCTTAACAGCTGAAGAACCAAAGTGCTGAAGTACAACAGCTGAAGAACACAAGTGCTGAAGCTGAAAGACCAAAGTACTGAAGTACAACAGCTGAAGAGTTCACAAGTGCTGAAGATCAACAACTGATGTACAAAGTCTGAAGACAAAGACTGAAGACATCAGCTGATGATATCTACTGAAGTCATCAGCTGATGAAACGCCTGAAGGTCAAAGTCTGAAGATCAAGTACTGAAGCCTCAGTAGTTTGTCACAACTGCTGAAGAATACTTCTTCAGTAGTTGTGATATCAGTAGTTTTATTTTCTTTGTTTCTGTAGTTTTGTAAAACGACTGAAGAGCTTGTTCTTCAGTCGTTGTAGTTTCAGTAGTTTTATATTTTGTACTTAACTTGCTGATATGTTCTCAGTAGTTGTGAACATTTCAGTAGTTTGTTAAGATTTAGTTATTTCTGTATTGGATCTGCCAGTTGTCACTTTCCGTGATAACAGCAGTGACTGTTGCACTCTATATAAGGAGTGACAACCTATTGTAATCAAGTGAATGAAATGATGAATTGAATGGAATGAATGATTGATTCGATTAGAAATATTCTTCATCTATAAACATTCCCAGAAATCAGAAATACATATTCTCTCCCAATAACTGTATGCGATCTTAATGCTCACATATATCGTTAGCTTGCTACAATTTGTCTAATTCGTGTTTGTATTCCGCTGTTTTCTATTCTGATACGTCAAACTTGTGATCACTGATCCTGTCAAAGTGGTTCATGAAAAACAAGAGACCACTCATCCAGAGGGTGGCGACGAGAGCGCTAATCTGAGGGCCTCGGTAAAGGAGGCTATGGTGGAAGAGGTTCACCGGGTCATGCAGACGATTCTACCGTCTGTGGTGACCTAAGTGATCAAGGCAGTTAGAGAGGGAGAGAGAAAGGAAAGGGGTGGACCTACGGGCGAAAGAAGACAGCCCGAGACTGAGACGGTTCCGTCCGACGATGAAGATGAGGAAGAAGAGCCTGTGCCGGAGGCGACCCGAGGCTACAACTACGGGATGTTTATGAGATGCAAGCCCCCTACTTTCGATGGGAACGACACTGCGGAAGCTGCTCACCGGTGGGTAAGGGAGATGGAGGTTTTCCTCGATATCAGTGAGTGCCGCGAGGATCAGAAGGTGAAATTCGCTACCCACTCCTTTGTGGACTCGGCTTTGTGCTGTTGAGACAACATTGTCCAAGCCGAGGGTAGCAAGGTCATTGGAAGAATGAGATGGCCTGAACTGAAGAAGCTAGTGATCGAGGAATCTGTCCTCACAGAGAGATGGACAAGGTAGAAAGAGACTTCCTGCAGCTGGAAGCGGGAACGATGACACACCAGCAGTACACCACCAAATTCAATGAAATGGCACGGTTGGTGCCAGACCAAGTGACACCATTGTCACGAAAGATTAAAAGATACATCCAGGGGCTGCCGGCGGATATCCGTAGGCATATGATTGCCGCCCGGCCGAGCACTTTCAGGTCGGCAGTTGACTTGGCTGGCAGATTATACGATGAACGCGAGGTGATGGTGGCTGAGGTGGATAACAAGGATGGTGGTAGTCGGAACTGGAATAGGAAACGGTTTGGACGTGGTAGAACTGCTCCAAACAAGAAGGTGGCAAAGGTGGGTGATTGACGTGTGGTCACATCTGGATCGAGGCTGAGGAGGTGTGACAAAGTGCCCATGTGTGGTTATCCTGGCCATATCGCTAGAGACTGTAAGAAGTCGAGGGCAGAGAGCTCTAGGGCAGAGAGCTCTGGGGCAGAGAAGAAGAAGCCAAAGGAAGGAGGGCAGAGGGCAGGTGCTAGAGCTTATACCATGACCCAGGAGGAAGCCAGAGCTGATTCCGATGTTGTCTCAGGTATGTTTCTGGTAAACCAAACTTGTGCCTCTATATTGTTTGATTCTGGTGCTAGTAGGAGTTTTATTTCTACTACTTTCTGTGCTAAGTTGCCTATTATCAGTAGAAAGGTCAGTGCACCATTTGATGTAGAAACTGCAATTGGTAAGTCCACTAGAATTACTGATATGATAAAGGACTGTGCCATAGAACTAGAAGGTCATAGGTTCGCTGCTAGGTTACACGTGTGTAAGGCCCCGTTCCCGGGATGCTTACAGCTGGGTTCTCATCGCTCATAAAACGTATAATTTCATTTGTTTTTCATAAATCGCAGCGGAAAACTAAAACAATCTTTCATTTCCATGTAAATGTTTTTGCAAGTTAATACAACATTCATTACAAAATAGCTTGTTCGCATTACAATGCAAAAACATTAATCAAAAGAATGCCATCCCAAAAGAGCTGAGTAGCTTCATGGTGTGCCATCCTCAGCAAACATTACCTGCCAACTGGAAAACACATCAAAGTCAGCGTTGCTGAGTGAGTTCTAGTTTTATTACAAAACATACTTTACTTTCATATAAAATCATTCGTTACTTTTACATGATCACACATCGTACGTACACATAGATAATATCATTATTATCTTCTTCATTCATTCATTCATTCATTCATTATGACTTACTTGCGCATCGGACATCATCCGTACCAATACCATGTGCTACACCCCGGTTAGTCGTAGCTACCGGGCCGAAGTCAACAAATGAACAGCTAAACGTATGCCACGGTACTAGGAGTAACCATCAGTCTTAGCTACTGGGCCGAAGTCAACAAATGAACAGCTAAACGTACGCCACAGTACTAGCGGTAAGCGGTAGAGGCACTACACGTTTGGTCAATCACAAAGAAGGACCCTGTTATCCAATGTTTGCAAGACTTCTTTCATTCGTTCATTAATGCATACATTCGTTCATTATGTTCCTCTTTCTTTATCTTTCACTTTACATTACATAATACTTCGTTCATTCATCATAATAGGTAAAGCCATAGGAAAGATATTATACATCATACTAAGGAACATATCATACACATTCGTCATCATCATACAGGGCAACATCATACATACGTGACAAGCCTAGACATGCAACATCATCATCATCATCATCAAGCCCAACATGCTTTCTAAGGCCTCGAGCGTCATCTTACAAAATCTATGGGAACCTTTACGTCAAAACTTACATCTGCACTTTCCCCCAAAAGTCTGAAGTCAATCTACACCTTCCTAGGGTACAACAGCCCTATTCGGGCGTATGGACACCATTCAGTCGCATTGCCTCCATGCGACTGAACATCATGCGAATGAACTAATACGGATGAACACCTAGGCGAATGAACATCCAGTCGTGCGAATGGACAATGCGGATGAACACCTATGCGACTGGACCTTCAGTCGTGCGAATGGACCTTCAGTCGTGCGAATGGACCTTTAGTCGCATGACCCCCATGCGACTGGCCCTTCAATCGTGCGAATGAACCCCAATCGTACGAATGGACCCCAATCGCACCCTAATCGGCCGTATGGCCTCCATTCGGCCTCCAGTCGGTCGCCTAGCCCTAACTGATGCAGAATGCAGTTCATCCCGACTGCAGCCGAGGGTTTTCGGCCTCCAAACTCATCTAAACCCATTTTAAGCCTAAATCGACCATCCTAAACCTTAGGGATGCATACCATAACATTATTCAAGCACAACCAAGCAAGAAATCAAGCCCCAAACGGGTCCTACGCATACATACACGCATACATACGGGTTTTCACCCAAAAACGCGAAAAAGGGTTTTCAGATGTGTTCCAGCCCCAAAATCATTCAAAAACATGTAAAAGAGGGGTCCTAGAACTCATCTAAACGAGCACAACGACAAGAGCTTCGATTCGGCTTACTTCACGACAATTTTGGCGACCCGAACCGACTCGAACCAACACTTTTCCTCTTTTTCTCTCTTCTCCTCTCTAAGAACCTGAAATGTGGGGTGTGTGGGGAGAGTGGGCTGCCCTCTCCCTACTAATATCACCACATTTCCCAAATTTTCTTCATTGGCGAGTTTGGTCCCTCGACTTTTGGACTTTATTCTCTTTACTTTCTTCACCGGCTTCAAAATAATAAATATTCGGGTGTTACAAGTCCACCCCCCTTAAATAGGTTTCGTCCACGAAACCTGTTATTCGTCGAACAAACGTGGGTAATGCTGTCTCATTTCTTCCTCAGTCTCCCACGTTGACACGGATCCCTTCCTGTGCTTCCACTATACACGCACAAGAGGAACCACTTTATTCCTTAGCCTCTTTTCTTTACGATCGATGATTGCCACCGGTTGCTCCACATAATTGAGCCTTTCATCTATTTCAATGTCCTCCAGTGGAACAATCATGTCTTCATTAGCTATACACTTTCTCAGATGAGATACATGGAATGTCGGGTGAATCCCACTTAACTCATCTGGCAACTCCAATCTATAGGCCACCTCCCCTACTCGAGCAATGATTCGGAAAGGGCCTATATATCTTGGGCTCAACTTGCCCCGCTTTCTGAATCTGATAATACCCTTCCAAGGTGAGACCTTCAACATAACCCGATCACCCACCTGGAACTCAATTGGCCTACGTCGCTTATCGGCATACGACTTCTGTCTATCTTTGGCTGCCTTCATGAAGGCTTTAATCTTTTGAAGCTTCTCTGTTGTAGCCTCGATTACCTCGACGCTCCCCAATTCCTTCTGACCAATATCACCCCAACAAATGGGTGTTCTGCATCTCCTACCGTATAGCATCTCATATGGCGGCATACCAATGCTGGCATGATAGTTGTTGTTGTAGGAGAATTCAGCTAACGGTAGGTGGTCATCCCAACTTCCACAAAAATCAATCACACATGCTCGAAGCATGTCTTCCAATGTCTGAATGGTCCTTTCTGACTGACCATCGGTTTGGGGATGATAAGCCGTGCTAATATGTAACCTCGTCCCCATAGCGTCGTGGAATTTCTTCAAAATTTAGATGTAAACCGAGTGTCACGATCAGACACAATAGACACCGGCACACCATGGCGAGCTACAATTTCCTTGATGAACAGATCAGCCAACCTCTCAGTTGAATACGTCTCGCGGATCGGTAGAAAATGAGCGCTCTTCGTCAGACGATCAACTATCAGCCATATGGCATCATACCCCTTCGGGGTACGCGGCAGCTTCGTAATGAAGTCCATGGTGATGTGCTCCCACTTCCATTCCGGTATATCCAGAGGTTGGATCTTCCCATACGGCTTTTGATGCTCTGCTTTCACCTGTAAGCAAGTAAGGCACTTACTCACATACTCCACCACGTCACGCTTCACACCCGGCCACCAATAATCTTTCTTCATGTCATGGTACATTTTCGTGGCACCAGGATGAATGGACTATCGAGTCTTGTGAGCTTCATCCATTATCTTCACCCGTAGATCCCCAAAACGAGGAATCCATACACGATCGAATCGAGTTCTAACACCGAGTGTGTTTTCACCCAATCCCCAACCAGACCTCTCATTCTTTCCGAGTTAAGGTGATCTTCTTTCAATGCCTCATCTTGAAACTCCTTGATTTGCTTCATCACATCAGAGGTCATGATTAGTTGATAAGCTTTCACCCGAATCGGTTCGGGCCTTTCCTTTCGACTAAGGGCATCCGCCACCACATTAGCTTTGCCTGGATGGTAATGGATCTCCCAATCATAATCCTTTATAAGTTCCAACCATCTCCTCTGCCTCATGTTCAGATCCTTTTGCTCGAAGAAGTACTTCAAGCTCTTATGATCGGTGAATATGGTGCACTTCGTCCCGTAGAGATAGTGCCTCCAAATCTTTAGTGCAAAGACCACGGCTGCTAGCTCCAAGTCATGAGTGGGATAATTAACCTCATGGACTTTCAATTGTCGGGATGCATAGGCTATAACCTTCCCTCTCTGCATTAACACACACCCCAACCCTGAGGTTCCATTTGATCGAAATTGATTCTAGGGTTCTTAGAATTTGGGGAATCCTTGGGATTGTGTTTAAATTCAACACGAACCGATGATAACCGCGGCTGTATGCCTTGGTTCACCGGTTCCATGACCATCTCCAAACCTTGAGGTCCCGGGTTCGAACCCGGGCAGCCTCATGTTTTTTTAAAAGGCTTTTTTGCCTTAAAATAATTATGGAAAATTTATAATAATTATAAAAATAACTCTTACAAACTTCAAATACTTTTAAAATCATCTAGCTAATTTTCTTGAAATTTATTTTAATATTTTAATATTATTATTAATTATTTCAAACAAATGATGTAACTAGTTCATTTTTGGTAAAATAGATTTTAAATATTGTTTAACTTATTAAATCATTATTTGTTCAAATAATATATTTAGATTATTTCTCATAAGTTAAATTTAAATATTGTTTAACTACTAAATAGTTATTTGCTCAATAATATATTTAAATTATTCTTCTTATAAAATAGACATTGAATATCGTTATAACTCACTAAATCATTATTTGTTCAATAACAAGTATAATTATTGTTTAAAACGTGCTTATTTTATTAAGCTATGAGACTTTATTTTTATATAAATATTACAAACTTTAGTATAAATGTTATTCTTATTTCACGTCTTTATATAAAATACAAATATATTGTTACCAAGAAAAATATAATTACCTATTGTACTCCAATTTTGTTATATTTAGATTCATTTCTAAAATATTTACATATATATTCTTCTAAAGAATTAAAAATGTAAAGTAATTACTTTATAAATTTTTACTTATCAAAAACCCCTTAAAACTATTGAAACCCTAATCCTTGTTTGAACGTTAACCTTATTATTAACCTTAATCTTTATCTTGTAAATTATATATTTAGGTGCTTGTAATGGATACTTTGGATTTATCTTTTGGATCTTACGTTAATCTTTTATATCATCTTGTGATGCCTATATCCAAGTGAGTATTCTATACCCCTTTTTCCTATTTTCACACTTTGGGGTGAAACATGTTAACTTATACTATTGCACTCATAGACTTATTTGAGACTTGTAAACTTTATGGCAATCCATCATGTTAAGTTGTGGTTAGTTGAACTTTTGTGATTACCATGTTATGGCGTTATATGTGCAATCATTAACTATTGCTAGCCCAGCGAAGTCATAGATCTATGGGTAAGACAAGCCTGCTTGGTTGATCCGAGTACACTTAGCTGATCGTATATACTTTTAACGTTTGAGACTTGTAAAACTTTTGTCGAGGTTTGATTGTTGCATTGTTCATAACATCCCTAATCACTTTATTCACTAACTTATGACTTGAATTGCCATCTTTTATATACTTATGTATTGAAAACTATGGAATGCTCACCAACATTTTTTATGTTGACCTTTTATTTTTAACATGTTTCAGGAATACCTCAAGTTTGTGTTCTACTCTTTGAAGCTTACCACACCTAGGATTGAACCTAGAGATAAAATGGATGATCATGTTATTTGTAGCATTTGTACATGATGTATTCTTGCTGAAACTTTTGCTTGTAAATGTCACTATTGAATCTTATGTTTAATATATTTGGATTTAATAAATAGCGTTATGTGGCTGTGAACAATCGTAACCCTCACATCTCGACGCTTCCGCCGTCATGGTTGGGGTGTGACACTAGGAGTAACCATCAGTCTTAGCTACTGGGCCGAAGTCAACAAATGAACAGCTAAACGTATGCCACAGTACTAGGGGTAAGCGGTAGAGGCACTAACGTTTGGTCAATCACAAAGAAGGACCTGTTATCCAATGTTTGCAAGACTTCTTTCATTCGTTCATTAATGCATACATTCGTTCATTATGTTCCTCTTTATTTATCTTTCACTTTACAATACATAATACTTCGTTCATTCATCATAATAGGTAAAGCCATAGGAAAGATATTATACATCATACTAAGGAACATATCATACACATTCGTCATCATCATACAGGGCAACATCATACATACGTGACAAGCCTAGACATGCAACATCATCATCATCATCAAGCCCAACATGCTTTCTAAGGCCTCGAGCGTCATCTTACAAAATCTATGGGAACCTTTACGTCAAAACTTACATCTGCACTTTCCCCCAAAAGTCTGAAGTCAATCTACACTTTCCTAGGGTACAACAGCCCTATTCGGGCGTATGGACACCCTTCAGTCGCATTGCCTCCATGCGACTGAACATCATGCGAATGAACTAATACGGATGAACACCTATGCGAATGAACATCCAGTCGTGCGAATGGACAATGCGGATGAACACCTATGCGACTGGACCTTCAGTCGTGCGAATGGACCTTTAGTCGCATGACCCCCATGCGATTGGCCCTTCAATCATGCGAATGAACCCCAATCGTACGAATGGACCCCAATCGCACCCTAATCGGCCGTATGGCCTCCATTCGGCCACCAGTCGGTCGCCTAGCCCTAACTGATGCAGAATGCAGTTCATCCCGATTGCAGCCGAAGGTTTTCGGCCTCCAAACTCATCTAAACCCATTTTAAGCCTAAATCGACCATCCTAAACCTTAGGGATGCATACCATAACATTATTCAAGCACAACCAAGCAAGAAATCAAGCCCCAAACGGGTCCTACGCATACATACACGCATACATACGGGTTTTCACCCAAAAACGCGAAAAAGGGTTTTCAGATGTGTTCCAGCCCCAAAATCATTCAAAAACATGTAAAAGAGGGGTCCTAGAACTCATCTAAACGAGCACAACGACAAGAGCTTCGATTCGGCTTGCTTCACGACAATTTTGGCGACCCGAACCGACTCGAACCAACACTTTTCCACTTTTTCTCTCTTCTCCTCTCTAAGAACCTGAAATGTGGGGTGTGTGGGGAGAGTGGGCTGCCCTCTCCCTACTAATATCACCACATTTCCCAACTTTTCTTCGTTGGCGAGTTTGGTCCCTCGACTTTTGGACTTTATTTTCTTTTCTTTCTTCACTGGCTTCAAAATAATAAATATTCGGGTGTTACAACGTGATACCCCTAGGTGGATTTGATGTAGTACTAGGGATGGACTGGTTAGCAACCTATGAAGCAAACATCGTGTGTCGCAAGAAGATGATTCGGTTAGTTGCGTCCAATGGGAGTTTGGTTACGATTTATGGAGATTGCTTCACGACGATTCCGAAAGTGATTTCGATGGCGGTGGCGGGAAAGTGCATGAGGCGTGGATGTAGTGACTACTTGGCCTACGTAAAGGATGTGGACACGCCAACACCATAACTATCTGATGTACCGGTTGTGTGTGACTTTCCGGACGTATTCCCGGAAGATTTACCCGGCGTGCCACCGGATCACGAGATTGAGTTCAAAATTGACCTGATACCCGGTGCTCAACCCGTTGCCAAAGCATCATATCGATTAGCTCCCACAAAAATGAAAGAACTCATGGAACAGTCGCAAGAGTTGCTCGATAAGGGGTTCATTAGACCGAGTATCTCTCCTTGGGGTGCTCCGGTCCTATTTGTGAAGAAGAAAGACGGTAGTATGAGGATGTGTATTGACTACCGAGAGCTGAACAAGTTAACGATGAAGAACCAATACCCCCTACCAAGAATTGATGATCTGTTTGATCAGCTCCAAGGTGCCAGTTGGTTTTCAAGGATAAATCTTTGATCTGGTTAGCATCAGCTGAAGGTAAAGGAGCAGGATATCCCTAAAACAGCTTTTCGCACGCGCTACGGTCACTATGAATTCCTTGTTATGTCATTTGGTCTGACCAATGCGCCAGCTTCTTTTATGGACTTGATGAATCGAGTGTGTCGGCCAATGTTAGATAAATCAGTGATTGTGTTTATTGATGATATCCTAATTTATTCAAAGAGCAAGGAGGAGCATGCCGATCACATTCAGGAGTTGTTAGAGACCTTAAGAAGGAGAAGTTGTATGCCAAATTCTCCAAATGCGCGTTCTGGTTATGCGAAGTTCAATTCTTAGGTCACGTGATAAATCCAGAGGGGATTATGGTAGACCCTGCTAAGGTGGAGGTTGTGATACAATGGAAGTCTCCAAGGACGCCATCCGAGATTCATAGTTTCTTGGGGTTGGCAAGGTATTATCGAAGGTTCATTCAGGATTTTTCCAAGATCGCTTCTCCCCTGACCAAGTTGACCCGAAATAAGTTTATGTGGGGTCAAGCTCAAGAACAGGCGTTCGAGGAGTTAAAGGTAAGGTTGACTCAAGCTCTTGTCTTGTCGTTACCGAAGGAAGCGAGGATTTGGTAGTATACTCATATGCTTCTTACTCGGGTTGGGGTGTGTATTAATGCAGAGAGAGAAGGTTATAGCCTATGCATCCTGACAGTTGAAAGTTCATGAGGTCAACTACCCTACTCATGACTTGGAGCTAGCAGCCGTGGTCTTTGCACTAAAGATTCGGAGGCACTATCTGTATGGGACGAAGTGCACCATTTTCATGGACCACAAGAGCTTGAAGTACTTCTTCGAGCAAAAAGATCTGAACATGAGGCAGAGGAGATGGTTGGAGCTTATAAAGGATTATGATTGCGAGATCCATTACCATCCGGGCAAGGCCAACGTGGTGGCCGATGCTCTTAGCCGGAAGGAGAGGCCCGAGCCAATTCGGGTGAAAGCATATCAACTAATCATGACCTTTGATGTAATGAAGCAAGTCAAGGAGTTTCAAGATGAGGCATTAAAAGAAGATCATCTAAACTCTGAAAGAATGAGAGGTCTGGTTGGGGAATTGAGTGAAAACACACTTGGTGTTAAAACTCAATTGGACGGGTGTGGATTCCTTGTTTCGGGGATCTACGTGTGAGGATTATGGATGAAGCTCACAAGACTCGATACTCTATTCATCCTGGTGCCACAAAGATGTATCAAGACATGAAGAAAGATTATTGGTGGCCGGGTATGAAACGTGACGTGGCGAAGTATGTGAGTAAGTGCCTTATTTGCCTATAGGTGAAGGCGGAACACCAGAAGCCGTATGGGAAGATCCAACCTTTGGATATACCGGAATGGAAGTGGGAGCACATCACCATGGATTTCATTACGAAACTGCCCCATACTCCGAAAGGATACGATGCCATATGGGTGATTGATGTCCGCTTGATGAAGAGTGCTCACTTCCTACCGATCCGCGAGACATATTCATCCGAGAGGTTGGCTGACCTGTTCATCAAGGAGATTGTAACTCTTCATGGTGTACCGGTGTCCATTGTGCCTGATCATGTCACCCGGTTTACGTCTAAATTCTGGAAGAAATTCCACGACGCCATGGGGATGAGGTTACATATTAGCACGACTTATCATCCCCAAACTGATGGTCAATCAGAGAGGACCATTCAGACATTGGAGGACATGCTTAGGGCATGTGTAACCGATTTTGGTGGAAGTTGGGACGACCACTTACCGTTAGCCGAATTCTTATACAACAACAGCTATCATGCCAGCATTGGTATGCCACCATATGACATGCTATACGGTAGGAGATGTTGAACACCCGTTTGTTGGGGTGACATTGGTCAGAAAGAGTTGGGAAGCGTTGAGGTAATCGAGGCTACGACTGAGAAGCTCAAAAAGATTAAAGCCTTCATGAAGGCAGCCAAAGATAGACAGAAGTCGTATGCCGATAACGACGTAGACCAATTGAATTCCAGGTGTGTAACCGGGTTATGTTGAAGGTCTCACCTTGGAAGGGTATTATCAGATTCAGGAAGCGAGGCAAGTTGAGCCAAGGTATATAGGCCCTTTCCGAGTCATTGCTCGATTAGGAGAGGTGGCCTATAGATTGGAGTTGCCAGATGAGTTAAGTAGAATTCACCCGACATTCCATGTATCTCATTTGAGAAAGTGCTTAGCCGATGAAGGCATGATTGTTCCATTGGAGGAAATTGATGTTGATGAAAGGCTCAATTATGTGGAGCAACCAGTGGCAATCATCGATCGTAAAGAGAAGAGGCTGAGAAATAAAGTGGTTCCTCTTGTGCATGTACAGTGGAAGCACAGGAAGGGATCCGAGTCTACATGGGAAACTGAGGAGGAGATGAGGCAGAATTATCCTCGTTTGATTGAAGAAAAACAGGTTTCGGGGATGAAACCTATATAAGGGGGGTGGACTTGTAACACCCGGTTATTTTTAAAAAGACAAGAAATAAAAAATAAAAGAAAGAAAGACAATTCAATCCAAGTGGAGGGACTAAAAGTGCAAAAAGGACAAAAATCTTTAAAAAGTTGGTGTAAAGGTGGGCATGGCCGCCCACCCTCATTTCACATCACCATTTCATCAGTTTAGAGAGAGAGAGCAGGAGAGAAACTCTCGGCTTGTAGAAGAAGAAGAAGTGAACGAATTCAAGGTAAGAATTCGTGGTTTTTGCATGTTTATGACGGGTTTTGTCCCGTTGTATGCATATGTGCTTATGGGTTGTGTTTGTGCTCGGGTGTGTGTGTTTTTGGATGTTGTTTCTAGGTGTTTTGAACTCATAGCAAGCGGGTAAAAAGGAAGAACACCCAAGTTGCATCAGGTGAGTTCTAGACCTCGGTTTTTACTTGTTTTCAAACATCTTTGGGGCTGAAAATGTATTTAAATGATTTTCAAATGTTTGAGTATGTATGCCCGTATGTATTGTGCATGAATGAATGTGATTCCTAAATGCTTATAGGTTATTCATGTTTAGAATAGCCACATTAAGCTTAGAACAGATGGATTTAATGATTGGGTTGAAAACATACCGGAAACATGTTGAACAGAAGGTCCATGCACCTAGATAAGGCTCATGCGCCTGAAAAATGCCTTAGAAAGAATTAAGTGTAATCCATGCGCTTAAACAGTTGCCCATGCGCCTAAGATTACCTTAGAAATGATTAAGTACAGCCCATGCGCCTGAACAGTGGCCCATGCGCCTGAACAGTGGCCCATGCGCCTAGAAATGTTAGCTGGACTACTATGTGTAGGGCCATGCGCCCCAATAGTGCCCATGCACCCAAGTGGCTCATGCGCCTAAGTGTCCATGCGTCTAAATTACTCATGCGTCTAAATGTTCATACGTACAAATAGTGCCCATGCGCCTGAATAGTTCATCCGCCTAAAGTGAAAATGTTTAAGTGTTGGCTGATGCGCCTACAGAGTGATGAAACGCCCAAACAGGGCTCATGCGCCCAAATAGTTCCCATGCGCCTAAGCACTTAGAAATTTTTACAGAATTTTCTGGGAGTCTGTGCTTTAGGGTTTTGACCGAGGTTGACTAAGGACTTATTAATGATGATGTTTCATGCATGATATGATTGCTTATGATTGTTCCTTATTATTGTTATTGCTATTATTATTATTACTTATAGTAAGTGACTTTACGTGGTATGTTATTATCGTAACGTAAAGTATATCGTAATAATAAAGTGAAAGAGCAATAAAGAAAAGATGAGGGACATTAATGAAAATGTTAATAAGTCTTGCAAGTTTACAGGAGGTACACGACCATGTTATCGTTAGCTCAACTGTGTTGCGGGTTAGCTACCCTATTATGCACACAGGGTCAATCAATTGAGATTGGCAGGACCTTTGCAACATGCCTGGGTGATTGGGTTGGCCTTGTACATAGTACACCGAACCCTTTCGAGGGATACAGTTAACCCTTTCGAGGGATACAGTTGACCCTTTCGAGGGATACAGTTGACCCTTTCGGGGGATACAGTTGACCCTTTCGGGGGATACAGTTGACCCTTTCGAGGGATATAGATGGCCCATCACCCGTTTTCTATCGCGCATATAGTTGGGGTATTGCTCACTGGTCCGTACAGAAAGTGAAGCATACAGTAAAGAGAACGAACAATATTTGTTCATATAGTTGATGTGTGCTCGCATATACAGTACAGAGTTGTATTTTATAGAAAAAGAGTATTTTCTTATACGACATATAGAAAGTATTTTTATTACTTATAAAACTAGAGCTCACTCAGCAAAGCTGACTTTTATACATTTTCAGTTGGCAGGTAATTATTGCTGAGGATAGCACGAGGGTAAAGCTACTCGGCAGGAAAAGTCTAACATCCATTCATACTCTGTGTTGTTGTTGTTTTGTAATGCATATAAACAAGTCTTTTGTAAACAGTCAATGATGATGTATTGCTTAACAACAGTGATTTAAATAAAGTGAATGACTTTTGATAAATAATTTCCGCTGCTTAAGCTTGTTTAATTGTAATGTTTAATGTTTTAATTGTTGTGATTGACCAACTGTGAGGTTTCCGGGAACGGGGCCTTACATAATCGGGTGTTACGAGTCTACCCCCTTAAATAGGTTTCGCCCCCGAAACATGTTATTCCTCAAACAGATGAGGGTAATGCTGCCTCATCTCCCCCACAGTCTCCCATGTAGATTCGGATCCCTTCCTGTGCTTCCACTGTACGCGCACAAGAGGAACCACTTTATTCCTCAACCTCTTCTCTTTACGATTGATGATTGCCACTGGTTGCTCCACATAATTGAGCCTTTCGTCTACTTCGATATCCTCGAGTGGAACAATCATGTCTTCATTAGCTAAGCACTTTCTCAAATGAGATACATGGAATGTAAGGTGAATTCCACTTAACTCATCTGGTAACTCCAATATACAGGCCACCTCTCCGACTCGAGCAATGATTCGAAAAGGGCCTATATACCTTGGGCTCAACTTGCCCCGCTTCTTGAATCGGATAATACCCTTCCAAGGTGAGACCTTCAACATAACCTAAGAAACTACAAATCTCGGATGGCGTCTTTGGAGACTTCCATCGCATCACTGCCTCCACCTTTGCTGGGTCCACTATAATCCCCTCAGGATTTACCACGTGACCTAAGAATTGAACTTCGCGCAACCAGAACGCGCACTTGGAGAATTTGGCATACAAATTCTCCCTTCTTAATGTCTCCAACGCTTCCCGAATATGACCGGCATGCTCTTCCTCGCTCTCCGAGTAAATCAGAATATCATCAATGAACACAATCACTGATTTGTCCAACATCGGCCGGCACACTCGATTCATCAAATCCATAAAGGCAGCTGGCGCGTTAGTTAGACCAAAAGACATAACGAGGAACTTGTAGTGTCCATAACGCGTACGCTAGCCAGATCGTAGATCTATCCTCGAGAAGCAACTGGCACCTTAGAGCTGGTCGAACAAGTCATCAATCCTTGGTAACGGGTACCGATTCTTCACCGTCAACTTTTCAGCTCTCGATAGTCAATGCACATTCGCATACTTTCATCCTTTTTCTTTACAAACAATACCGGAGCACCCCACAGAGAGATGCTCAGTCAAATGAATCCCTTATCTATTGACTCCTGCAATTGGCTCATGAGTTCTTTCATCTCAGTCGGAGCTAGTCCGATATGGTGCTTTAGCAATAGGTTGAGCACCGGGTATCAAATCAATTTGGAACTAAATCTCATAATCCGGTGGCACGCCGGGTAAGTCATCCGGGAATACGTCCGGAAAGTCGCACATCACTGGTACCTCAGATAATTGCGGTACCGACGCATCCAAATCTTTTACGTATGCCAAGTAGGCACTACCTCCACGTTTCATGCACTTCCCCGCCACCGCCATAGAAATCACCTTCGGGATCGTTGTGACTAAGTCACCAGAGATCATCATTGAACTACCGTTAGGCACTGTTAGTCCGACCATCTTCTTGCGACATATTATATTCGTCTCGTAGTCCGCTGACCAATCCATTCCCGAAGACTATATCGAAACCGCCTAAGGTCATCACGAATGGTCTAACAGGAAACTTATGACCTTCTGATTCTATATCATAGATTTCTATCTACTCAAAAATCCTGGTAGACTTACATATGGCAGCTTTTACATCGAAGGGGTCCCTAATGCGATCATTAAAGGGAATAGCTCAGTTTATGTCAAGTATAGTAAGTCTCTAATTACAGTGGCCAGTTGTGATTAGCCACTTACTTTACTCTTCATACCCTAAGCATTTCCTATCATGACTTAGTTAGTATCTAAATCTACTAAGAGCACATAAATCAATAGCATGCACACATAATACAAGTTAACATTAAGAAAAGACATACCTGATGGCACGTAGCTACTCGGGCTCACATCCCTCCATCTGTCCCATTTCCAATTTAAGTTTAGGTTTTAAAAATTTATCTAACTCAATTCTCTTAAACTTTGGCTCTGATACAACTTGTAAGGCCCCGTTCCCGGAGACCTCACAGTTGGTCATTCACATCATTAAATACGTTAAACATTATAAATTTACAAGCTTAAGCAGCGGAATTATTTTACCCAAAACCATTCATTTCATTAAAGCACTGTTGTTAAGCAATACACAATTGTTTAACCGATTACAAAAGAATTGTTTAATTGCATTACAAAACAACAGCAATAACAAGTATGAATGGATGTCAGTCTTTTCCTGCCGAGTAGCTTCACCCTCGTACCATCCTCGGCAATATTTACCTACCAACTGAAAATGTATAAAGTCAGCGTTGCTGAGTGAGTTCTAGTTTTAAAAGTAGAAAAATACTTTTTGTAAGATATAAATATGAAAATACTCTTTTTATGAAAACCTCATCTCTTTATACGTGAGCACGCATTAACTATACAACCAGGTAATGCTTTTCCTCTTTACTGTATGCCTTGTTTACTCTGTACTCTTTTATCTTTATCTTTCACTATCTATGTGGACCAATGAGCAATACCCTAAACTATGTGCGCGGGAGAAATGGTGCTGGGCCCTCTGTTCCCACAAGGGGCTCGACATACTGTATACAAGGCTGGCCCAGACACCTAGGGTATGCCACAAAGGTCTGCCAATCTCAATTGACTGGCCCCGTGTGCATCTGAAGGTAGCTAACCCGCATCATAGTTGAGCTAATGACCTCATGGTCGTCTCCTTCCTATAAGCTTACAAGACTTGTTAACGTTTTAAATTAGGTTCCACTTCTCTTCTTTATTAATCTTTCACTTTATTATTAGTAATACTTTACGTTACGATAATAAACACACCACGTAAAGTCACATACTAATAATAATAATAATAATAATAATAATAATAATAATAATAAAGAATGATCATGAGGCAATCATAATAATGCATGAAACCCAGTATTAAAAAACCCTAGTCAAACCTTGGTCAAAACCTAGAAGCATAGACTCCCAAAAATTCTGTAATAAATTCTGTTAGGCACTTTGACACTATTTGGGCGCATGGGCCCTATTTGGGCGTTTTATCACTATGCAGGGGCATCAGCCAACACTTAACCTTTCAACACTTAGGCGCATGAGCTATTTCAGGCGCATGGATACTATTTGGGCGTATGGTCCATTCAGACGCATGGACACTTAGACGCATGGGCTATTCGGGCGTATGCAAACTTAGGCACATGGGCTATTCGGACGTATGGGTACTATTTAGGCGCATGGCCCTACACTTAGTCATCCCACTAATATTCTAGGCACATGAGGGCACTGTTCAAGCGCATGCGTTACACTTGAACAATTCTAAGGCAATTCCAGGCGCATGGGCCTTACTTAGGAGCATGAACCTTCTGCTTAACATATTTCTAGGATATTTTAGAACCCAAACATCAAGCCTAATTGTTCTAAGCTTACCAAGGCTATTCTAAGCATGAACAACTTATAAGCATCTAAGAAACATCATCAACATGCATAATACATACGGGTATACATATATAAACATTGTAAAATCATTTAAATACATTTTCAGCCCCAAGAAGAGTTTAAAACAAGTAAAACTAGGGTCTAGAAACTCACCTGGTGCAACTTTGGGTGTATCTTCCTTCTAACCCGTTTTCAAATGAGTTCAAACACCTAAAAACCACCAAACACACACACACACGAGCACACACACAAACACATAAGCACATAAGCATATAACCGAGACAAAACCCGTCATGAACACTTAAAACCCATAGATTCTTACCTTGAATTCAGCCTCTTCTTTTTCTTCTTCTTCAAACCCGAAGTTTCTGCTCTCTCTCTCTCTAATCTGGATGAAATAGGTGATGTGAAAAGAGGGTGGGCGGCCATGCCCACCTTTACACCAACTTTTCCAAGATTTTGTCCTTTTGGACATTTTTAGTCCCTCTACTTGGGTTTATTGCTTTTTTTCTTTTATTCTTCATTTCTTATCCTTCTTTTAAAAGAATACCCGGGTGTTATAGTTTTTATTTTGGTATTACACCTTAGCATAATATACTATCATTTATGTAACGTGCTATAACACCCAAATTAAAAACTAAACAAATTTAGTAGATTAGATTAAATTACAGTAGTGCATGAGCATAAATAAATTATCTAAGTAATTTACACCAAAATGAAAAACTATGAAATTCTACTAGATTACATTAGATTAAAGTAGTGCAATAACATACTTTATAGCCTACTGAAATTCTATAGATGTATTATTTAATTTAATATAATTTTTTCATTGATTTTTAATTCAACCGTAGTTACATTGTTGTATGTTGATCTATTTCGGTCAATGCACTAGTATAATATAATATAATCTACTAAAAGTTCATTGTTTTTATTTTTGTATTGCACCTGAGCATAGTATACCATCATTATATATGTAATATTTAATTTAGTGTAATTTTTTTATAGATAAATTTATTTAGATCAATACACTCATGTAATCTAATGATATATACTATAATTTTGTTCTTTTTTCATTTTGATGTTGTAGCATGTTGCACAAAAGAAAATATAAATATTGTTGAGCACAATATACCCTTATTTTGGATGTATTTTTGTAATTAACGTATTTGTTTTTCATATTTATTTCATTAGACTATAGGTACAATACCATAAGAAAATTTATTTAGGTCAATATAATAATGTAATCTACTAAAATTTATGTAAACATCCCTTATGTTACTTTTCTTAAGTTTGTTGTTTGTTGTTTATGCTCCAATGTCTAAATTTACTTACAATGGATTGTGAAGCAGATAATGTAATGCATGTAATGTAACGTAATGTTAGTGTGATGTAATGCAGTGTAACATTTGATGTTTGTTAATGTAATGTAATATGTTTACATGTTGTTTTTTTAAAACTAAAATAGTGATACATACATCATAATGTCAATTATGCATGGTAACATAAATAAGTAACAAAAAACAACTCATTAAAAACCAATACTATATCATGTTCTAAAAACCAATACTATATCATGTTCCAGTGATATTTTTCATTTTTTTTCTTTTTGTAATTTAATGTATTTGTTTTTCATATTTTTTATTAGTATATAGGTACAATACCATAGAAAACTTTATTTAGGTCAATGTACTAATGTAATCTGTTGAAATTTATGTAAAAACCTTCTTTTATGTTACTTTCCTTATGTTTGTTATTTGTTTACGTTCGTTGTTTATGCTCCTTTGTCTAACATTACTTACAACGCAATGTGAAGTATATAATATAATGTATGTATGTAATGTAATGTTAATGTGATGTAATGCTGTGTAACGTTTGATGTTTGTTAATGTAATGTAACCTATTTACATGTTATTTATTTAAAACTAAAACAGTGATAAATTGTAACACCCGGTTATTTTTAGAAGACAAGATATGAGGAATAAAAAGAAAGAAAGACAAATAAGTCCAAGTGGAGGGACTAAAAGTGTCCAAAATGACAAAATTTTGTAAAAGTTGGTGTAAAGGTGACCATGGCCGCCCACCCTCATTTCATATCACCATTTCTTTGGTTTTAGAGAGAGAGAGCAGGGGAAACTCTCGGCTGAAGAAAAAGAAGAAGAAGTGAACGAATTCAAGGTAAGAATTCGTGGTTTTTATGTGTTTATGACGGGTTTTATCCCGGTTGCATGCTTATGTGCTTATGTATTTGTGTATGTGCTCGGGTGTGTGTGTTGGGTGTTGTTTTTAGGTGTTTGAACTCATTGCAAGTGGGTTAGAAAGGAAGAGATACCCAAGTTGCATCAGGTGAGTTCTAGACCCTGGTTTTACTTGTTTCAAATGATCTTTGGGGATGAAAATGTATTAAAATGATTTTACTAGTTCAAGTATGTTTACTCGTGTGCATTGTACATGTTGTATGTTGATTCTATATTGCTATAGGTTATTCATGTTTAGAATAGTCATGTTAAGCTTAGAACAGATGAGTTTGAGGATTGGGGTTAAAAACATCCTAGAATCATGTTTTACAGAAAGCTCATGCGTCTGGGTGAGGCTCATACGCCTCAGAATGCCTTAGAATGATTTAAGTGTAATCCATGTGCCTAAACAGTAGCCCATGCGCCTAAGATTGGCTTAGAAATGTCTAAGTACAGCCCATGCGCCTGAACAGTGGCCCATGCGCCTAGAAATATTAGTCGGATGACTAAGTGTAGGGCCATGCGCCCCAATAGTGCCCATGCGCCCAAGTTGCTCATGTGCCCAAGTGGCTCATGTGCCTGAATAGTACCATGCGCCTACAATTTGGGCTAGAATTGACCAAGTGTCCAGACGTCCAGGATTCCCCATGCGTCTAAGCACTCATGCGCCTGTATAGTGTCCATGCGCCTGCATTGTGACATCCGGTAAATTTCCGTTATCAAACTCCGTTAGTTCCGTTAAGTCTTGGATACACGTGTCGTAAACACACACTAGTTGTTTAACGTTGGTGACCTAATAATAATTAATAATGTTACATTATTGATAATCTAATTGATTATGTGATTATGGTATTATTTTTATGTGTTTGCATGTTTTAAATGTTAATTAGGAAATTAATCGCGTAACGTGGAAACGTGCCTATTTATTTGTATGTCTTGTGTTTTTATAAAGATAAAATATATAATGATTATCATTAGTTTATATCTTTATATTATTAAGTTAAAAACACTTTACAAAGAGTTTAAAGTCTAGTTTTTATAAAATACAAATTATAAGGGTCTAAAGGGTAAATATGGAAATTAAATTAAACAAAACATGAAAACCCTAATTCCCACCTCTCAATCGGCCGCAAACACCCTTCACACCCCCCTCTAACTTTGAAATCAGCCTAGAACAAGTAAGAGAACACGAAATTGAATCGATTTCAAGGGTTGCAACAAGTTGGAATCATCAAATACAAGCCATTACATGTTTAAAGGTTAGATTTTTACAAGTTTGTGGGTTTTTCATGGTGGCCGAACCCTAATTCGTTTATGGGTGCTCATGGGGTCAAATTTGATGTTGTTTGATGATGTTAATATGTTAGTTGGATTGAATACATGTTGCTTAACGTTGATTATGCATGAATTGTATGTTTTTAATGGATTGATCATGAACTTTGATTTTAGGCAAACCCTAATTTGAAATTAGTGTGATTATGTGAAGTTGATGATTGTTTGATGAATGTATGATGATTAGTAGGTTGTATGAATGTTAGGATACATTGATCTTGCAAGAAATTGATGAATTGAAGTTGGTGTTCATAGGTTACTAATAATAGTAACTTTATTTCCATGACATGATGATCTAATGATAGATTGATGTTTTTGATGTGTTCATGAAGATAATTAGATGCTAGATTGTTGATATGAATGCTAGAAATCTTAGAATGAATGTTGTTGTTCATATCTTGCCAAAAGTGGAACTTTTGTTCATGATGATTGTTAGATTATGATGATTAGGCATTGTTGATCATGTCTAGATGTTGTTATGAGCTTGAGATGGTATAATTGTAATGAATTCATGAATACATTGAGTGTTTGATAGATGTTGGAATGTACTTTCCCAAAAGGGAAACTTTATTTGCACAATGTTTGAAAGGATGATAGCTTGAACATGTTTGGGATGTTAGGAGCATGTTAGTAAGTTCATGGATGAATTCTAATGTGATAGAACATGTTAACTTAGTTGTATGGGATGCTTGGATAATCATGGGTGATGTTTGGACTTTGATGAGCATATATGATGTTGATGTTGGTTAGTAGCTAAGACAACATGTTTGGGGACTGGAACTGATTGTTATGGTGTATGTTGAATGTAATGAACATGGTTAATGAATGTGAATATGATTATTATACACGCGTGCGAATCTGAGGCCCCTACTTAGTAGGATTGGCCGGGTTTAGGATGTGAAATCGTGAGTGGCTTCACGTGGCATGTGGTGCGTGATTTGATCTTTGTGTGGCATGTTAGTTATGTTATAACTAGTAGACATGTTAATGTTCTAGATTCGCATGACTTGTATGATACTTGGTTGTATGATGATCTAAATGATACACTTGGATAATATAGCATACATATGATCCATTTGAATGTTAACCATGTATGATATATGTGTATGATTGCTTGAATGGTTTACAACATATAAAGTCACCAACGGGTCAAACGGGTCAACTGGGTCAAACGGGTCTGTTTTTCTAAAACCTTGAGTCCTTGGTTGTAGTGTTCTTAGGGTTTCACATGTTCTTTGTTTACACGTATGTAACACCCGAATATTTATTATATTGAAGCCGGTGAAGAAAGAAAAGAAAATAAAGTCCAAAAGTCGATGGACCAAACTCGCCAACGAAGAAAAGTTGGGAAATGTGGTGATATTAGTAGGGAGAGGCATCCCACTCTCCCCACACACCCCACATTTCAGCTTCATAAAGAGAAGAAGAGGGAAATAAGAGAAAAAGAGGAAAAGTGTTGGTTCAGGTCGCCAAAATTGTCATGAAGCAAGCTGAATCGAAGCTCTTGTCGTTGTGCTCGTTTATGTGAGTTCTAGGACCCCTCTTTTACATGTTTTTGAATGATTTTGGGGCTGGAACACATCTGAAAACCCTTTTTCACGTTTTTGGTGAAAACCCGTATGTATGCGTGTATGTATGCGTAGGACCCGTTTGGGGCTTGATTTCTTGCTTGGTTGTGCTTGAATAATGTTATGGTATGCATCCCTAAGGTTTAGGATGGTCGATTTAGGCTTAAAATGGGTTTAGATGAGTTTGGAGGCCGAAAACCCTCGGCTGCAGTCGGGATGAACTGCATTCTGCATCAGTTAGGGTTAGGCGACCGACTGGAGGCCGAATGGAGGCCATACGGCCGATTAGGGTGCGATTGGGGTCCATTCGTACGATTGGGATTCATTCGCACGATTGAAGGGCCAGTCGCATGGGGCTCATACGACTAAAGGTCCATTCGCACGACTAAAGGTCCATTCGCGCGACTGAAGGTCCATTCGCATGACTAAAGGTCCATTCGCGCGACTGAAGGTCTAGTCGCATAAGTGCTCATTCGCATTAATCCCATTCGCATGAGGTCCATCCGCATTGTCCATTCGCACGACTGGATGTTCATTCGCATAGGTGTTCATCCGCATTAGTTCAGTCGCATGATGTTCAGTCGCATGGAGGCCATGCGACTGAAGGGTGTCCATACGCCCGAGTAGGGCTGTCACACCCGAGGAAAGTGTAGTTTGACTTCTGACTTTCGGGGAAAAGTGCAGATATAAGTTTTGACGTAAGGGTTCCTGTAAGAGCATGTAAGATGATGATTGGGGCCTTAGAAAGCATGTTGGGCATGACGATGATGTTGCATGTTTATGCATGTTATATATATGTATGGTGTTGCCCTATATGATGATGATGAATGTGTATGATGTGTTCCTTATTACGATGTATGTTATCTTTCTTGTGACTTTACGTGTTATGTTAATGAATGAATGAAGTATTATGTAACGTAAAGTGAAAGATAATGAAAGAGGAACATAAAGTAAGAATGCATGCATTATTGAATGACGAATGAATGAAGGAAAGGCTTGTAAGCATACAATGAGGTGAGCAACGTGTGGTTGCAAAAGACTCGGATCACAGGCAATCATGGAGATTGCCAATGGGGTGAGCAACGTGTGGTTGCAAAAGACTCGGATCATAGGCATCATTAAGATGGCCAGAGAAAGGAGGTGAGCAACTCAGTTGTTGCAACAGACTCGGACAACGCGTTATTGTGAAGTTGCCATGAGGTGAGCAACCCTATGGTTGCAAGAGACTCGGAAAGCATGCTATCGTTGAGATTGGCAATTGGGGTGAGCAACTATATGGTTGCAACAGACTCGGATCGCGCGAAGTCGTTGGGATTGTTAATGAGGTGAGCGACCCTATTGTCGCAACAGACTCGAAGGAACGAACGTATAAAGGAACAAAAGATTATGTATGAAAGAACGAAGTATGAATGAACATAAATGAATGATTGCAACAATGTACAGAATAAGATCCTTGTCAGTCGACCTCAGTAATCATGGCTGAGTACCACGAAGAGGGTAAAGTCTGACCGGATCTAGATAGAGAAACGAACGATAATATAACACGTGAATGAGTAAGTTAATGAACGGAATGATGAGGATAATACTGATATTATCTGTATGTACGTATGATGTATGATCGTGAACAAATGTAAAGTAAAGTATGTTTTATTTATAAAACTAGAACTCACTCAGCAACGCTGACTTTGATATGTTTCCAGTTGGCAGGTAATGATTGCTGAGGATGGCACGAACGACTACTCAGCTCTTTTGGGATGGCATTCTTTTGATTAATGTTTTTGCATTGTAATGCGAACAAGTTATTTTCTAATGAATGTTGTATTAATTTGCAAAAGCATTTACATGGAAATGAAGGATTGTTTTAGTTTTCCGCTGCGATTTTATGAAATACAAATGTAATTATACGTTTTATATGTGATGAGAACCCAGCTGTAAGCGTCCCGGGAACGGGGCCTTACAAGTTGGTATCAGAGCCAAAGGTTAAGTGAAATGGGTAAATTTTCAAAATAAACCTAATCTTAAACTGAGAATGGGATGGAATGGGAATGGGATGCCAATCTGAGTAGCTGTTTGCCATCAGGTATTTTCGTTAAGTTAACCGGTTTTATGTGCGCATGGTATATGGTTATGTGTTGTATGTGGATTTAAATAATGATGTAGTGAGGACAGGTAATGCTTGGGGTGTGAAGAGTAAAGTAAGTGGCTAATCACAACTGGCCACTGTAATTAGGGACTTACTATACTTAACATAAACTGAGCTGTTCCCTTGAATGACTGTGTTGGTGTTTGAATCTTTCAGTGTGCGCGTGATGGCCGGAGGTAGATCTTCGAAAGCTTCTAGGGGTGGAGGTCACGGTGCTGAACCGCGACCCAAGAGAGGGAGACCCAGAGTTGAGAGGGTGGTTCATGAAGAACCAGAGACCCCCCATCCGGAGGGTGGCGACGAAAGCGCCAATCTGAGAGCCTCAGTAAAGGAGGCTGTTATAGAAGAAGTCCATCAGGTCATGCAGACAATCTTACCATATGTGGTGACTGAAGTTATTAAGACTGTACGAGAAGGGGAATAAAAGAAAGAAACAGACCCTCTGGAGAACGGGAACAACCAGAGCCGGAAACGGTTCTATCTGATGATGAAGAGGAAGAAGAAGAGCCTGCGCCGGAGACGGCACAAGGATGTAATTATGGGGCTTTTATGAGATGCAAGCCCCCTATTTTTGATGGGAACGGCACAGCTGCAGCTGCTCACCGGTGGGTGAGGGAAATGGAAGCTGTTCTCGATATCAGCGAGTGCCGAGAGGACCAAAAGGTGAAGTTTGCTACCCACTCTTTTGTGGATTCAGCTCTGTGCTGGTGGGACAACATTGTCCAAGCTGAGGGTAGTAGGGCCATCAGGAAAATGAAATGGCCTGAGCTGAGAAGGTTGGTGATTGAGGAATTTTGTCCTCATCGGGAAATGGACAAGGTCGAAAGGGAGTTCTTGCAACTGGAGGCGGGAACTATGACACACCAGCAGTACACCACTAAATTCAACGAGATGGCACGTCTGGTGCCGGATCAGGTGACACCTTTGTCACGAAAGATTAAAAGATATATTCAGGGTTTGCCAGCGGATATTCGCAGGCACATGATAGCTGCCCGACCGAGTACGTTTAGGTCGGCGGTGGATTTGGCAGGGAGATTGTACGATGAGAGAACAAGGGTGGTGACTGAGGGTGGCAAGAAAAGCGGTGGTGATCAAAACTGGTGGGGGAAAAGGTTTGGTCGGGGTGATGCCTCGATGGGTAATAAGAAGGCACGAGCGGATGATCGCCGTGTGGTCACATCAAGTGCGGGGTCAAAAAGGTGTGGCAAGTGTGGAAGGGAGCACGGCGGGGAATGTAGGTTTGGGTCAAACTTATGCTTCAAATGTGGGAAGGCGGGGCACCTGGCAAGGGACTGTCGTATAGTCCGGTGCTATAACTGTGGTGAAGAGGGTCACGTAAGTAAGGATTGTAAGAAGTTGAGGGCTGAGAGTTCTGGGGTGAAGAGAACTGGAGGGGAAGAACCGAGGGCGAGTGCCAGGGCATTTACCATGACACAGGAGGAAGCTAGGACAGACCCTGATGTCGTGTCCGGTACGTTTCTGGTGAACCAAACTTTAGCTTCTGTGCTATTTGATTCTGGTGCTAGTAGGAGTTTTATTTCTGTTGCTTTTTGTGCTAAGCTGCCTGTTAGTAGTAGACGTGTTGATGCACCCTTTGATGTAGAAACTGCCATAGGTAAGTCTACCAGGATTTCTGAGATGATAGAGAATTGTGATGTGGAACTTGAGGGTCATAAGTTTCCTGTTAGACCGTTCGTGATGACCTTGGGTGGTTTTGATTTGGTTCTTGGGATGGATTGGTTAGCGGACTTCGAGGCGAACATTGTGTGTCGCAAGAAGATGATTCGGTTGACAACGCCTGATGGAAGTTTGGTAACGGTTTATGGTGATCGGGTTACTACCATCCCGAAGGTGATCTCAATGGCGGTGGCGGGAAAGTGTATGAGGCGTGGATGTAGCGCCTACTTGGCTTATGTAAAGGATGTAGATGTACCAACACCACAACTGCCTGATGTACCGGTTGTGTGTGACTTTCTAGACGTGTTCCTAGAAGATTTACCAGGGGTACCACCTGACAGAGAAATTGAATTTCAGATTGATCTGATACCGGGTGCCCAACCTGTTGCCAAAGCACCGTATCGGTTGGCTCCGACGGAGATGAAAGAGTTGATGGAACAGTTGCAAGAGTTGCTTGATAAGGGGTTCATTAGACCAAGTATCTCTCCTTGGGGTGCTCCGGTCCTGTTCGTAAAGAAGAAGGATGGTAGTATGAGGATGTGCATTGACTACCGCGAGCTAAACAAGTTGACAGTGAAGAACTGATACCCCTTACCGAGAATAGATGATTTGTTCAATCAGCTTCAGGGTGCCAGTTGGTTTTCAAGAATAGATCTTCGGTCTATCTATCATCAGTTGAAGGTAAAGGAACAAGATATCCCTAAAACAGCTTTCCGCACGCGCTATGGTCATTACGAGTTTCTTGTCATGTCCTTTGGTTTGACCAACACGCCAGCTGCTTTTATGGATCTGATGAACCGTGTGTGTCGGCCTATGTTGGATAAGTCAGTGATTGTGTTTATTGATGATATCCTGATTTATTCGAAGAGCAAGATTGAGCATGCCGGTCACATTCGAGAGGTTCTGGAGACGTTGAGAAGGGAGAAATTGTATGCTAAATTCTCCAAGTGCGCGTTTTGGTTGTGCGAAGTTCAGTTTTTGGGTCATGTGGTGAATCCTGACGGGATTATGGTTGACCCGGCGAAGGTGGAGGCGGTTATGCAATGGAGGTCACCAAAGACGCCATCTGAGATCCGTAGTTTCTTGGGCTTGGCGGGCTACTATAAAAGATTCATCCAAGACTTCTCTAAGATTGCTTCTCCACTAACTAAGTTGACCCGAAAGGATGTGAAATTTGTATGGGGTCAAGCTCAAGAGAAGGCGTTCGAAGAGCTGAAGGCAAGACTGACTCAAGCTCCTGTTCTGTCATTACCCGATGGAAGCGAAGATCTGGTGGTTTATTCTGATGCTTCCTACTCAGGGTTGGGGTGTGTGTTAATGCAGAGAGGGAGGGTTATAGCCTACGCATCCCGACAGTTGAAAGTTCATCAGGTTAGTTATCCCACTCACGACTTGGAGCTAGCAGTCGTGGTCTTTGCGTTAAAGATTTGGAGGCACTATCTCTACGGGACGAAGTGCACCATATTCACCGACCATAAGAGCTTGAAGTATTTCTTCGAGCAGAAGGATCTGAACATGAGGCAGAGGAGATGGTTGGAGCTTATAAAGGATTATGATTGCGAGATCCATTACCATCCAGGCAAAGCTAATGTTGTGGCGGATGCCCTTAGCCGAAAGGAAAGGCCCGAACCGATTCGGGTGAAAGCTTATCAATTAATCATGACCTCCGATGTGATGAAGCAAGTTAAGGAGTTTCAAGATGAGGCATTGAAAGAAGATCACCTTAACTCAGAAAGAATGAGAGGTCTGGTTGGGGAATTGGATGAAAACACACTCGTGTTAGAACTCGATTCGGTCGTGTGTGGATTCCTCGTTTTGGGGATCTACGGGTGAAGATAATGGATGAAGCTCACAAGACTCGATACTCCATTCATCCTGGTGCCACGAAAATGTACCATGATATGAAGAAAGATTATTGGTGTCGGGTGTGAAGCGTGACGTGGTGGAGTACGTGAGTAAGTGCCTTACTTGCTTACAGGTGAAAGCAGAGCATCAAAAGCCGTATGGGAAGATCCAACCTCTGGATATACCGGAATGGAAGTGGGAGCACATCACCATGGACTTCATTACAAAGCTGCCGCGTACCCTGAAGGGGTATGATGCCATATGGGTGATAGTTGATCGTCTGACGAAGAGCGCTCATTTTCTACCGATCCGCGAGACGTATTCATCTGAGAGGTTGGCTGATCTGTTCATCAAGGAAATTGTAGCTCGTCATGGTGTGCCGGTGTCTATCGTGTCTGATCGCGACACTCGGTTTACATCTAAGTTTTGGAAGAAACTCCACGACGCTATGGGGACGAGGTTACATATTAGCACGGCTTATCATCCCCAAACCGATGGTCAGTCAGAAAGAACCATCCAGACATTGGAAGACATGCTGCGGGCATGTGTGATCGATTTTGGTGGGAGTTGGGAAGACCACTTACCGTTAGCCGAATTCTCATACAACAACAGCTATCATGCCAGCATTGGTATGCCACTATATGAGATGCTATACGGTAGGAGATGCAGAACACCCGTTTGTTGGGGTGATATTGGTCAGAAGGAATTGGGGAGCGTCAAGGTAATCGAGGCTACGACAGAGAAGCTTCAAAAGATTAAAGCCTTCATGAAGGCAGCCAAAGATAGACAGAAGTCGTATGCCGATAAGCGACGTAGGCCAATTGAGTTCCTGGTGGGTGACCGGGTTATGTTGAAGGTCTCACCTTGGAAGGGTATTATCAGATTCAGAAAGCGGGGCAAGTTGAGCCCAAGATATATAGGCCCTTTCCGAATCATTGCTCGAGTAGGGGAGGTGGCCTATAGATTGGAGTTGCCAGATGAGTTAAGTGGGATTCACCTGACATTCCATGTATCTCATCTGAGAAAGTGTATAGCTGATGAAGACATGATTGTTCCATTGGTTGCAGTCGGGATGAACTGCATTCTGCATCAGTTAGGGCTAGGCGACGACTGGAGGCCGAATGGAGGCCATACGGCCGATTAGGGTGTGATTGGGGTCCATTCGCACGATTGAATGCCCATTCGCATGATTGAAGGGCCAGTCGCATGGGGGTCATGCGACTGAAGGTCCAGTCGCATAAGTGCTCATCTACATTAACCCTATTCGCATGAGGTCCATCCGCATTGTCCATTCGCACGACTGGATGTTCATTCGCATAGGTGTTCATCCGCATTAGTTCAGTCGCATGATGTTCAGTCGCATGGAGGTCATGCAACTGAAGGGTGTCCATACGCCCGAGTAGGGCTGTCACACCCGAGGAAAGTGTAGTTTGACTTCTGACTTTCGGGGAAAAGTGCAGATATAAGTTTTGACGTAAGGGTTCCTATAAGAGCATGTAAGATGACGATTGGGGCCTTAGAAAGCATGTTGGGCATGACGATGATGTTGCATGTTTATGCATGTTATATATATGTATGGTGTTGCCCTGTATGATGATGATGTATGTGTATGATGTGTTCCTTATTACGATGTATGTTTATCTTTCTTGTGACTTTACGTGTTATGTTAATGAATGAATGAAGTATTATGTAACGTAAAGTGAAAGATAATGAAAGAGGAACATAAAGTAAGAATGCATGCATTATTGAATGACGAATGAATGAAGGAAAGGCTTGTAAGCATACAATGAGGTGAGCAACGTGTGGTTGCAAAAGACTCGGATCACAGGCAATCATGGAGATTGCCAATGGGGTGAGCAACGTGTGGTTGCAAAAGACTCGGATCATAAGCATCATTAAGATGGCCAGAGAAAGGAGGTGAGCAACTCAGTTGTTGTAACCGACTCGGACAACGCGTTATTGTGAAGTTGCCATGAGGTGAGCAACCCTATGGTTGCAAGAGACTCGAAAAGCATGCTATCGTTGAGATTGGCAATTGGGGTGAGCAACTATATGGTTGCAACAGACTCGGATCGCGCGAAGTCGTTGGGATTGTTAATGAGGTGAGCGACCATGTTGTCGCAACAAACTCGAAGGAACGAACGTATAAAGGAACAAAAGATTATGTATGAAAGAACGAAGTATGAATGAACTTAAATGAATGATCGGAATAATGTACAGAATAAGATCCTTGTCAGTCGACCTCAGTAATCGTGGCTGAGTACCATGAAGAGGGTGAAGTCTGACCGGATCTAGATAGAGAAACGAATGATAATGTAACACGTGAATGAGTAAGTTAATGAACGGAATGATGAGGATAATACTGATATTATCTGTATGTACGTATGATGTATGATCGTGAACAAATGTAAAGTAAAGTATGTTTTATTTATAAAACTAGAACTCACTCAGCAACGCTGACTTTGATATGTTTCCAGGTGGCAGGTAATGATTGCTGAGGATGGCACGGACGACTACTCAACTCTTTTGGATGGCATTCTTTTGATTAATGTTTTTGCATTGTAATGCGAACAAGTTATTTTGTAATGAATGTTGTATTAATTTGCAAAAGCATTTACATGGAAATGCAGGATTGTTTTAATTTTCCGCTGCGATTTTATGAAATACAAATGTAATTATACGTTTTATGTGCGATGAGAACCCAGCTGTAAGCGTCCCAGGAATGGGCCTTACAACGTACTTATGTACTTATATGATCTAGGTAACCTCTGAAGTTTGTCTGTCCATTCTGTCTGTCAAGTAAAACTCTAAGTGTCTATCACGCATATCAGGTGAGTTCATGCCCCACTCTTTACTTAATCTCTTTTGGGGGAGATAGCATACTCGTAAACTACAAACGCTTTATATATTCAAGTTGTGTATAATATTAATATGGTGTTGATATCATGGAAAAGTCCTCACACTTTCGAATTGTTAATATTGAATAGCGGGGAAATTTGGGTAGTTTACTGGGTCTGACGAGCCCCACCTGTGTGACTCAAGGTCAACCGGGTGCAATTTGTCCTATTGAACATTGTCACGACCTGTTAAGTCGTGAGAGGAGGCAACAACGTAACACAGTCAGCTTCAATTGCGAAATCACTATGAGTTAATATTTATTGTTAATGGACTAGCTATCTGTTACAATACACTACTTTTATATTTCTATTATTAAACTGCTTATGTTTGAATATCATTCTTGAACTCACCAACCATTGTGTTGACATTTTAGTATGCTATTCTCAGGTCATTAGCCTACTTGCCATAGGAGCACTACACGGTTCACTTGCATTCTAAGACTCGGTCTTCAAGACATCTGTATTGTTTTAATGGTTAATGTTTACTCTTTTGGGTTGGCGTATGTTTTGCCATAGTATACATTTTTTTATTTCTTTGGGTTGTTTTACAAAACGCTTCCGCACAGTTTAAAGTTTATACTTTGGTTGATTTTATTTTAATTATGGCATATAGAGTCGTTTTGAGTAACTATTGACTGTGATCCTGGTTTGTTCACACGCCTCGCGGTAAAACTCCGCACGTGGATTTTAAGGGTGTGACATGCATAGTGCCCATGCGCCTGAAAGTTGCCCATGCGCCTAAGTGTTCCCCATGCACCTGCATAGTGTCCATGCACCTGCATAGTGCCCATGCGCCTAAGGACTTAGAATATTTTTCAGATTTTTGGGGAAAATGTGTAAAGTAGGCTTTGACTTGGGAGATTCCCAGGGTGCTATATAAATTGACTTTTAGGGTCATAGATGGTATGATGGGCATGTTATGTATTGTGATTGATGCATATGCTTGATGATGATGATGTTGCATGGTTATATGTGATGTATGTTATGTATGTATGATGCCTTGCATGATGATGTATGAATGATATGTTATGTTCCTTATGATGATGTATGTTTATCTTTCCTGTGGCTTTACGTGTTATGTTAATGAATGTAATGAAAGTGCTATGTAACGTAAAGTAAAAGATAAAGGAAAGAGGAACATGAAGTAAGAATGCATGCATTAATGAGTAATGAAAGTAGAGATAGTCTTGTAAGCATGGCATGTACATCAGGGTCTTTCTTTGTGATTGACCATTTGCATAGAACTATTGCTACATACCTTAGGTACTGTGACCACGAGGTGCGATGCACCGTTATAGATGGTCTATGATAGGCCTAGGTCTAGAACCACGAACAGAAAGGTATTGCATATGGCAATGGTAGACCTACATTCATACCTTAGGTACTATGACCACGAGGTGTGATGCATCGTTATAGAAGGTCTATGATAGGCCTAGGTCCAAAACCACGAACAGAAAGGTATTACATAGTAAACATACATTCATACCTTAGGTACTGTGACCATGAGGTGTGATGCACCGTTATAGAAGGTCTATGATAGGCTTAGGTCCGGAACCACGAACAGAAAGGTATTACATATTGCACAGTAAACCTAAATCTTACCCTAGGTACTGTGACCACGAGGTGCGATGCGCCGTTATAGAAGGTCTATGATAGGCCTAGGTCCAGTACCATGAACAACAGGGAATGGTTTATGGTTGTCAGAAAGAAAAAGTAAAGCATGAAAGATTAAAGAAGATAATGATGATATTATATGTATGTACATATAACGTATGATCACAGATCAATGAAAAGTATAGCATGATTTTGAAAGAAAGTAATGAACGGTTTTCGTAAGAAAAGTATGTTTTATTTATAAAACTAGAACTCACTCAGCAACGCTGACTTTTATACATTTTCAGTTAGCAGGTAAACGTTGCTGGGGATGGCACGAGGCGGCTACTCAGCTCTTTTGGATGACATTCTTTTGTCAATGTTTTTGCATTGTAATGAATGTTGTATTATTTTGCAAAAGCATCTATAATGAAAAAGTTATTTTAATGTTCCGCTGCGATGCTTTATGAAAGTTAAATGTAATTATATGTTTTATGTGCAATGAATGACCAACTGTGAGGTATCCGGGAACGGGGCCTTACATAAAAATTATAACAACATAGTGTCTATTATGGTAACATAGATAAGTAACATACAAACAAATCATAAAAAACCAATACTATATCTTCTTCCAGTAACTTTTTCATTTTTTGTACCTTACATATTATTACATTACATCACTACAAATTAAAACTATTTATAATGTAATGTGAGCATTATGTAATTTAAATTTTACTAGAATCGTATGTAACTTAATGTAACTAACTTACATTAATATATTTTTATTGGGTTATGTAAATTACATCATTCGTATCTCAAAAGTTATGTTTTTCTAACATCGAATTATATGAATAATCTCCCATTTACAACATAATTTTATGGGGTTATATGCATTTAGTTACATTTAAGTTATTACATTATATTATAGTATTTTTATCATATTTTAATAACATTACAATGCATATTATCAACGTTATATTAAATTATATTTTAATTTAAGCAACTTAACAATCCATTAAGATAGAATAATATAATAAATTTTCATCATTAACTCTCTCATTTGCATTCATGCAGCTTCCATAAATAAATAAAATTATTGTATTTTTTTCTAAATATTAGTTGTCCATTAACTCGATGACCAATAACTATGAAATAAAATAACAGAAACAAACATAGAATTAATTAATTAATATAAACAATTTACAGTTAACTAGGAAACTAAATGCATAAAATAAGATAAATAAAAATACATAACATAGTAAAGAATTTATATATATATAAAAACACATGGGGAGTGAATTCATATATTAACAATTGATTGATGTGATGTTTGCTTTTTACTAAAAGAACACTAGCATTTAATGTGATTTCAAATTTACCAATTTACCCCTCCTATCTTAATAATATAAGCTGACAAATAATTAAATATTACTAAATATTCTAGTCCATAAGATTAGAATCTTTGAAGATAATCAATGGCCTCAAATTAGTTAAAGGGTTCTTACAATAAGATAGTGTTTTCACTTGAACCTTATCCTATATATATATATATATATATATTATTAATTCCCAATTTACCGTTAGAATCCTTAAGTTTCATTTAGTTATTCCCTTAGGTTTAGTTATATTACCACTTAAACCCTGGACTATAATAATAATAATAATAATAATAATAATAATAATAATGATAATAATAATAATAATAATAATAAATATGTTATTATTAGTATTATATAATATTAGGGTTGGCGCGTAAGGTGGATACGATGAGATTTGATTCGAATACGAAATTTACGGAAAGGAAATTAAAGGAGCTCAAGTCGATTGACGGACCTAATTGTGACGGATGTCACAGTATCCCCCAGTGAGAGAGTTTTGTCCTATAATTCAGTTGGAGTTAGATCCTGAAGTTCCTTCAACGAACAAATGCGGATATTTAGATTTCATTTGGTCTTTCCGTTCCTACGTAAACTCAGGCTCACGCTTAGACCTCCATATCACTCTGACAATTGGAATCTTACTGTGCTTTAATTGTTTCACTTCTCAGTCCATAATTTCTATTGGTTCCTCCATAAAATGTAGTTTCTCGTCAATGTTGATTCCTCAATCGGTATCTGAAGGGATCCATCGGCTAGACATTTCTTAAGATTTGATACATGGAATGTATCATGTACGCCACTAAGTTCTTGGGGTAACTTTAATCTATACGCTACATGACCTATCCTTTCTACGATCTTGAATGGTCCTACATATCTTGGAGCTAATTTCTCTTTCTTTCCAAACCGTATGATTCCCCTCCAAGGAGAAACTTTCAATAAGACATGATCACCCATGCTAAACTTTACGGGTTTTCGACGGTTATCAGCGTAACTTTTCTGACGATCTCGAGCTGCCTTAAGCCTGTCCTTGATTTGAAATATCTTATCAGTTGTTTCTGGATAATCACCGGAATTGTCAATTGACTTTCACCTACTTCCGCCAACACACCGGAGATCTACACTTCCTTCCATACAATGCCTCAAACGGAGCACATCCAATGCTCGTATGATAACTGTTGTTATAAGAGAATTCGATTAACGATAAGTAAGTATCACAACTCCCACCAAATTCAATCACACATGCCCAAAGCATGTCTTCTAGAGTTTGAATCGTTCGCTCACTTTGACCATCTGTTTGTGGATGATAGGCAGTACTTCAATCCAAACAAGTACCCATTACCTTATGTAGAGTCTGCCAAAACTGCGATGTAAATAGACCATCACGATCTAATAGATTTGACATAGACACCCCATGCCTAGCCACGATCTGATTTACATATAATCTCGCTAACCTTTCCATCTTATAATCCTCGCGAATAGGCAAGAAATGAGTAGACTTTGTCATTCGATCCATGATGACCCAAATCAAATCATGCCTACTATTAGTTCTAGGCAACTTAGTGATGAAATCCATCACTATATTTTCCTATTTCCATTTAGGAATTTCCAGTTGTTGCAACAGACCTGATGGTTTTTGATGTTCGGCTTTAACTTTCGAACAAGTCAAGCATTCACTTACATAGTTTGCAATGTCCTTTTACATACATGGCCACCTATATAACTCCTTAAGATCTTGGTACATACTGTCTGCACTAAGATGAACAAAGTACTTGGACTTGTGTGCCTTTTTCCTTACTAGGGTTCAAACATCTCCCCACTTAGGTACCCATATATGATCTACAAAGTACCGTACACCATCCTACTTACAGTTCACCTGTTTGTCTAACCCTCGGAACTTCTCACTTATAATATTCTCCTCCTTTAATGCTTCGCCCTGCCCTATCAGAATTTGCATTGTCATATTCGATTGGATGGTCATTCTAATGCTCGCACACGTAAGGGTTAAACACGTTCTTTCCTACTCAAGGCATAAGCCACTACATTTTCCTTTCTATGATGATATCGAATCTCATAGTCGTAGTCACTTATAAGTTCCACCCATCGTCTTTGGTAAATATTCAGTTACTTTTGGTCAAATGTGTTGAAGACTTTTGTGATAAGTGTAGATAACACACTTAGTCCTATACAGATAATGTCTCCATATCTTAAGTGCAAACACCACTACGCCTAATTCCAGGTCGTGTGTCATATAATTCTTTTTGTGAACCTTAAGTTGACGTGAGGCGTAAGTAATCACCTTATCCTTTTGCATAAATAAACAACCTAGGCCTTGATGTGATGTATCACAGAACACCACAAAATCATTTGACCCATCAGGGAGGGTTAATATCAGTGCATTACATAATCTTTCCTTCAACGTCTGAAATGCCTCTTCTTGATTATGACCCCAATCGAACTTCTTATCCTTTTGTGTTAACATTTTCAACGGCCGAGCGATTTTCAAAAAGTTTGCAATGAATAATCGATAGTAACTAGACAATCCTAAAATTTGTCATATCTTTGAAGGCTTCTTAGGAGCGTCCCACTTTTTAACTATTTCTATCTTGCAGGATCAACGTGGATTCCCTTCTCATTAACCACGTGTCCTAAAAACTTCACTTCTCGCAACCAAAATTCACACTTCGAAATTTGGCGTAAAGTTCTTCTTTCATTCATATTTTGAGAATCGCTTGAACATGTTGTTCATGGTCTTCCTTGGATCTAGAATAGATAAGAATATCATATATAAACACGATTACAAACTTATCTAGATAGGGTTTACATACCCAGTTCATTAGATCCATGAACTTTGTTGGAGCATTGGTCAGCCCAAACGGTATGACTAAGAACTCTTAATGTCCATATCGAGTTCTAAACATTGTGATTGGTATATCCTCCTCATGACCCTGCAACTGATGATAGCCCAGTCGAAGGTCAATCTTAGAGAAATACGAAGCTCTCTGTAATTGATCAAATAGATCATTGATCCTAGGAAGTGGATATCGATTTTTCATAGTCAACTTATTCAACTCGCGATAGTTTATGCACATTCAAAACGTTCCATCCTTCTTCTTGACAAATAGTATTAGTGCTCCCCATGGAAAGTGACTTGGTCGTATAAAACCCTTGTCTAACAACTCCTATAATTGACTCGATAATTCTTGCAACTCTAATAGTGCTAACCGTTATGGCTTCGTCGCTCTAGGAACCAAATCTATGCAGAGTCTACTTGTTGAGGAGGGGGTAAACCGGACAAATCGTCGGGAATACTTTCGGAAAGTCTTGCACCACTGGAAAGTTTTCTAGTTTCCCTTTCCCGGATTTCTTTTCTACCACATATGTTGAGAATGCATAACATTGCTTCTACATGCATCAACGAGCCTTTATACAAGAGAATCTTTAGACTTCTTCCCTGTCGTTCTCCTTGAATCTTGAGCATGTCGTCATTAGGCATAGGAATTCGCACCACCTTCTCTCGGCAAACAATTTCGGCTACACACATTGACAACCAATCCATTCTGTAACACCCGGTTATTCTTTAAAAAGAAAAGAAAAATAAAAAATGAAGAATAAAGGAAGAAAACATCAATAAACCCGAGTTGAGGGGTTAAAAGTGTAAAAAGAGGATAAAAGTACAAAGAAGTTGGTGTAAAGGTGGGCATGGCCGCCCACCCTCACTTCCCATCACCTTTTTATTTCGGATTAGAGAGAGAGTAGAAAAACTCTTGGTTGAAGAAGAAGAAGAAGAAGAGGATTGATTTCAAGTTAAGAATTTGAAGTTTAAAGTGTTTGTGTTGGGTTTTGTCTCGATTATATGCTTATGTGCTTATGTGTTTGTGTGTGTGTGTTTGGTGTGTTCTTAGGTGTTTGAACTCACTTGCATACGGGTTAGAAGGAAGATACACCCAAAGTTTCACGAGGTGAGTTTCTAGTCCCCGGTTTTACTTGTTTTAAACTCTTATTAGGGCTGAAAATGTATTAAATGATTTTTACAATGTTTATGTATGTATACCCGTATGTATTATGCATGTTGATGATGTTTCTTAGATGCTTATAAGTTTTTCATGCTTAAAATAGCCTTGGTAAGCTTAGAACAATTAGACTTGATGTTTGGGTTCAGAATATCCTAGAAATATGTTGGGCAGAAGGTTCATGCGCCTAAAAAGGCTCATGCGCCTGGAATTGCCTTAGAAATGTTTAAGTGTAACCCATGCGCCCAAATAGTACCCATACGTCCGAATGGCCCATGCGCCTAATTTCCATACGCCCGAATAGTGTCCATGCGTCTGAATAGCTCATGTGCCTAAGTGTTGGAAAGGTTAAGTGTTGGCTGATGCGCCTGCATAGTGATCAAAACGCCCAAACAGGGCCCATGCGACCAAATAGTGTCAAAGCGCCTAAACACTTAGAATTTATTACAGAAATTTATGGGAGTCTGTGCTTTTAGGGTTTTGATCGAGGTTTGAATAGGGCTTATTAATGATGGGTTTCATGCATTATTATGAATGCTTTATGATTGTTCTTTATTATTATTATTATTAGTATGCTTATTATTACTATTAGTATGTGACTTTACGTGGTATATTTATTATCGTTACGTAAAGTATTACTACGAATAATAAGTGAAAGAGTAATAAAGAAAAGAAGTGGAACTTAATTTAAAATGTTAACAAGTCTTGCAAGCTTTTAGGAGGTGCACGACCATGAGGTCGTTAGCTCAACTGTGATACGGGTTAGCTACCCTATGATGCACACGGGCTAGTCAATTGAGATTGGCGGACCTTTGCAGCGTAGCCTAGGTGTCTGGGCCAGCCTTATATACAGTTTTAGAGCCCTTGTGGGAGCAGAGGGCCCAGCACCATTTCCCCCGCGCACATAGTTTAGGGTATTGCTCATTGGTCCACATAGACAGTGAAAGATAAACATAAAAGAGTACAGAGTAAACAAGGCATACAGTAAAGAGAAGAAGCATTACCTGATTGTATAGTTAATGCATGCTCATGTATAAAAAGATGAAGTTTTCATAAAAAGAGTATTTTCATATGTATACCTTAGAGAAAGTATTTTATTACTTTTAAAACTAGAACTCACTCAGCAACGCTGACTTTTATACATTTTCATTTGGCAGGTAAATATTGCTGAGGGATGGCACAAGGGTGAAGCTACTCGGCAGGGAAAGACTGACATCCATTCATACCTATTATTGTTGTTGTTTTATAATGCAATTAAACAATTCTTTTGTATTCAGTTAAACAATAGTGTATTGCTCAACAATAGTGTTTTAATGAAATGAATGGTTTTTAGTAAAATAATTCCGCTGCTTAAGCTTGTAAATTTGTAATGTTTAACGTATTTAATGCTTAAATGACCAACTGTGAGATCTCCGGGAACAGGGCCTTACACATTCCCACTACTATGTCAATACTTCCCAGTTCAAAATGTATCAATCTATGTTAAAGGTATGGTCCTCTAATGTAACCGTGCACCCTCTAATTATTTCACTAGCTCTCACAAATTTACCATTCATCATTTCTACTGAATAGCTAGTCTCTAAACAACTAGGGTTCAAACTAAGCAGAGGTGAAAATTCAGATGACAAAAAACTATTATCTACCCCGGTGTCAAATAATATGGATGTAAAGTGATTATTGAGGAGATACCTACTTGTAACAATGTTCGGGTCCTGATGCACGTCGTTTGCACCAATCACAAACGCACGTCCTCGGGCAGCATTTCCTTGATTTCATTGGCCTTGATTGCCGACTATTTCCATCACTTGGTTTTGGTTATTCCCCTGTTGACTCGGTGCTTGATTTAGTCTGGCACATGTTCCGATAATGATCAGGGCTTCGACACTCATAGTAAACCCTAACGTTTCCAGCTAGATTGATTGCATTAATTGGTGCAACCAAATTGGGAGCCACTTTACAATCTTTTGCCACATGTCCCGGGCGCCTATAGTTCATGCATACCTGGCCTGATGCCATTGGTGGATGATAATAGTTACATTTCCCACACTTAGGATGAGGTCCAACGTAGTCCTTTCTCCCTTGATTTACCGCCACAAAGCTTCTCGTCACCTTTGCCTTTTTATCAAACCTCCCCATGCTTGTCTGCTTGACTCCCTAATATCCATTTTTTTCTCACTACCTTTACCTAGCACTCCAGTTCTTATCATTTCATTAGTCAGAGTGCCCTGCCTTCAAAATTGCACTCTGTATAGTCCTGGGTGCCGCAACAGTCACTAGACCACGTATTTGTGGTACTAAACCCCAGATGTAACGTTCAATTCGCTTTGATGTGGCACCAACCTTGCCAATTCATGAAATCGACCGGTATTAGCAGCATGACCTGAGCCTACCGTCGAATGGTTTTAGAACTCGTGTTCCAACTTCTGCATTTCATTCATAGGGCAGTATTCTTTTGTTGCCAACACCTTAATTCCGCCCAAGTCATGGCCATTGCTGCCTCCCTACCTCGATCTTGCACTTGGGTATTCTACCACGTTAATGCTTTCCCCACCAGTGAACATGTAGCATACTTCACTTTCTAATTTTCACCACAGTTGCCAATGTCTATCACAGATTCCATTTTCTCAATCCAACGGGTCAAGGCAATGGCTCCATCTTTTCCATCAAACTCCTTCGGTTTACAAGACATGAACACCTTGTAAGTACAACCAACACTTCCTCCAATACCATTCCCATTCATGTTACCATTACCGTTCATGTTACCCATTCCACCTCCTTCCCTATTGTTATCTCCACCCCCCATCTCCATGTCCATTTTCATCATTCTCTTCATGACCACCATTTTCATCATTATGTTCGTTGTCATCATTACCACCCCCATTATTATGGTTCATGATGTTGTCACTCACCTGTGCCAATATAGTCGGGATGAGTGCTACCAGTTGTTGAGCAATCATGGTGGCTATATCAGGTTTTCCAGCTCCTTGATTATTACCACCCTATCCACTATTATTTTCGCCTACGGGTGCTTCACTCCTACCCCGTGCACCTCTTCCTCTTGGGGCAGAACCACCGTGACTAACACTACGGGTGATCCTTCTGGGCGGCATCTTCTAATCAACATAAACAATACATAAGGTTCAATAATATCAAATGTCATCATAGTCCAGTCAGTCTCATAAAGCATATCATCATAAACATATTTTCCACAATGTAATACCACAAACCAAAGCATAATAATAATATAAAGTCTCATTCTCATAATTCATAATGTCTCAATGTGATAATCAATATAGTTATATCCAGAAATATGCGAAGACCCATAGTCTAACAATGCCTGAAAATGAAATACGGAATAAGAAAAGTAAATCCCCTAAATCTTCAAGTCTCCACAAGTGCTCATGCGACATCAATCCTGCTCGTCGTCACTGCTAGAGGAGCTAGAATGGCTCGGAGCAGGTCAGGGTGGTTACCTCACAAACTAGCCTCATCAGTTGGCACTCGGAACCTTATACAAGTGGTCGAAAACACTCTCTTTCTAGTCGTCCTTAATAGCACCAGTCCTACGCCGTTTTTCTGGTATGGTCCTCTAGGGTAGTCGGGAACCCAAGGTCTCGCCTTAGGGGCGTACCTTGTAATAGCCAGCCTAACAGGTATCATAGGAGCAGCTGGAGGGCAGGGGCGTTTAGTGCAGCAGGATCAACAGGAGCACTTGGTGCGGCTGGGGCGACCAGGTGGTGTAGTACGAATGGCAGGCAACCCTAGCACAACATGGTTACCTATTTCCTCTTCATCGGATGACTCTTTCGCCGACTCCTCGGGGATGGACTATGTATCTGATGACATAGGCAGCATATGATCCAAGAGAACCTCTTCGGGTTCTGACTTAGAGTTGGACAAATGAAATCGGGGCATTACAGGAACGGAAGGTCGAGTAGAAGACATCGTATAAGGAAAAGGTACTTTTCCTCAAATGAAGCAAATCAAAATAAAAAGAACAGATAGATAAAATAGAAAGAACAAACATGTAATATCAGATGCAAACAAAACCTGTTAGGACCTGGTATTTGAACAAAATACCTGGAGATTAGCGTGTAAACCAGATCAAATAGTGCGGAATCCTATTTGATTGGCGATCCAATTAGTGAGAACACACGAAGAATCAATCAGGAATTGAAACTAACGTTAGAAATCGATTGGAAATCGATCTAATATGTTCTGTGAACTTGGAGAACGAATTGGGAGGTTTCTGGACGGCTAGGGTACGTCTAGAATCGTAATTGATCGAGAGTCCTTATTTTTCACGAATTGAGTTGTATTTATAGGTTGGTATTATTCAATCGTGCGACTGAACCATTAGTATGGTTCAGTCGTGCGATTGAACCATGCGGTTGATTCATTCGCACGAATGAGTGTTCAGTTGTGCGACTGAGCCAATCTTATGTTACAATCATACGACTGATCCAGTCTCCTGGTTCAGTCGTGTGTGACTGAGTCATCTATGAAGGTGTTCATGCTTATGGTCCATTCGCATGGGCCATTCGCATGATAACTTCATTATTTTAAGTTTGAATGTATTAATTAGTAAACATTATATGTAAACATTCAACCAATCACTAACCTAATTAATTAATTTAATATCAACTTATTAATGAAATATTAATCATTACAAACCACAAACACCCAATATCATTTCATTCATCGTATCAAATTACACCAGAATCAGATAAACAAGATCTATACATTTCATATCATGATCTAGGGACATACATGTATTAACAAACTCCCCCTTGGACCTAGATCTCTCTAATCTCTGTTTTCTGCATAACCTCTTTGTATTTCTTGTACTTCTCCGCTTTTGTGACTCCCGTGTGAATCTCAAACGTGAAGCTGTTGGACCAAAAGAACCAATGAGCCAAGATCAGAAAACCTCTAAGTCCCACATGGTATCACAACAACTGCTGAAAGCCTCATTAGCAGTTTGACAAGTGCTGAAGACTTCAACAGCTGAAGATCAAGTGCTGAAGACTGCATCAGCTGAAGAACTAAAGTGCTGAAGTACAACAGCTGAAGAACGCAAGTGCTGAAGCTGAAAAACCAAAGTACTGAAGTACAACAGCTGAAGAGTTTACAAGTGCTGAAGATCAACAACTGATGTACAAAGTCTGAAGACAAAGACTGAAGACATCAGCTGATGATATCTACTGAGTCATCAGCTGATGAAACATCTGAAGGTCAAAGTCTGAAGATCAAGTACTAAAGCCTCAGTAGTTTGTCACAACTGCTGAAGAGTACTTCTTCAGTAGTTGTGATATCAATAGTTTTATATTTCTAGTTTCAGTAGTTTTGTAAAATGACTGAAGAGCTTGTTCTTCAGTCGTTGTAGTTTCAGTAGTTCTAATCAGTAGTTTTATATTCTGATATGTTCTCAGTAGTTGTGAACATTTCAGTAGTTTGTTAAGATTTAGTTATTTTTGTAATAGATCTGCCAGTTGTAACTTTTCGTGATAACAGCAGTGATTGTTGCACTCTATATAAGGAGTACAACCTATTGTAATAAGGTGAATGATTTGATTAGAAACATTCTATATCTATAAACATTCCTTGAATCAGAAATATATATTCTCTCACTATAACCGTATGGCTCTTAATGCATACACGTATCAATTCTTGCTACAATTTGTCTAATTCCTGTTCTTATTCCGCTGCTTTGAACTCTAATACATCAAACTTGTGATCGCTGATCCTGTCAAATGGTATCAGAGCAGGTAATCATTGATCGATCTAATAATTGATCATTGAAACTGCTATTCAAGATCTAAGTTTGATTGAATTAGCTTTTGTTTTTGCAAGAAACGATTATAGAGATTGAATTTTCTATATCTCTGGTCATTCATCCTGAGATTTTTTCTTGTTTTCATTGAGTTTGTTGTGGTCTGTGTAAAACTTTTAAAAGCTGAATTAAATGTTTTTGAACTGAAAATGACTACTCCCTCCAATGATCCTCACAATACTGGTTCCTCAACCAAGCCACCAATGCTGGTTAGGAATGAGTATAATATGGCAACGACGAATGCTCCATCACCTGTCTGTTAACAGCGCAGGTTGTTGGACATCAGTGGTACATGGTCCACACAAGCCTATGGTGAATAACCCGGAAACCAATCAAAGGTTCCGAAGAGGAGGGAGCAATACTCAGACGAGGATAAGAAGTTGCTTGAAATTGATGCAAAAGCCCATGGAATTCTGGCCATGACACTGCCCAATGAAATCTATTCTGGGCTAATGCATCATGAAACTGCCCATGACCTCTGGAATGCCTTGAAAGAACAATTTGGAGGAAAAGATGAGGTCTTGGCAAATAATAGAGAAATCCTTGCCCAACAATATGAGACATTTTCTCATAGAAAGGGTGAGACACTGACTCAACAATATGAGCGGTTCTCTTGTTTGATCTCTGAATTAAAAATGGTCAAACTTGAGTACACAAATATTCAGATGAATAACAGATTTCTCAGATCACTTCCTGAGAGATGGGACACATATACTATTGTCCTACGCTCCAGTGCAAGTTTGGACAAACTATCTCTCACCCAACTCCATGGGAAACTGCTCACGTTTGAGAGAGAGATAGAACAGAAGAGAAAGTTGTCTTCATCTGGAAAGCTCACTGAAGACTTTGTACCAGGCAACACTGCCTTGGTTGGTCATGAGTCAGAATATGCTTCATCTGAATGCCAGTATGATGAGCATATTAATTTCTCTTCAAGCACTTTTGATTCTGCATTTGTGAGTGTTGATGGTCAGTTTACTGGGTGTAATAATGACAATTTATGCTTCATTATGGATGATCTCAAGGGGATTGCTGATGACGACTTAGAAGAGATGGATATTTTGAGCCAAATGGCCTTGATAAATATCAGATCTCAGAAGTTCTACAAAAGAACTGGAAGAAAATTCCCAGGAATCTCTGGCAAAACCAAAGTTGGTTTTGACAAGAGCAAGTTGAGGTGTCACAAATGCCAAAGGCTTGGACACTTTGCAAGAGAGTGTAGATCAACTGGATTTAACTCCACTGCACCCTTTGTGACTTTTCCTGGCAATAGTCAACAACACAGAGGGCAACATCCTGTCACTTCTAGTCATCATCCTCAACAACAATCTCCTGCATATTTTGTTCCTCAGGGTCAAATGCCATATCCTTACCCTTGTTATTACATGCCACAGTCAAATCAAGTTCAAGTTCCTATGGCACCACAACCTCATGCACTACCAGAACCTCAGCCATCCAAATCTCAACAACAAACTCAACCACAACAACACAGCTTCTTCACCCCAGGAGTTGTTGACTGGAGCAATTTACCAGATGACATGTCTGGTCATGAACAACTGTTCTCAGGTGCTGGTCAACATGGTGGTGACAGTCCTTTTGGGAATCTAGCTCTTATGGCTTTGGAGTCTGCTGATACTTCATTTTCTAATGCCTCTACACCTCAGGTATCACAGGTATCCTCTGAGGCAAAAGCCAATTATGTTCTGAAACATGCATAGCAGCATTTGCTTCCATTAGAGAAGCAAATGTAGCTTTAATTAATAAGAACATTGAGCTAGAACAAATAATTTCCAAAAACAAAGCTGAATTGAGTCTGTACTTAAAGATAAAAATGATGAGATTTACAAACTGAAATGTCAAATAATTGATGATAAGGCTAGAGAAGAGGTACTTCTAGAGAAGTACAAAGATCTCAAAGAAACCCTTGCAGTTACCCAGGTAGAGTGTGATGGATGGGTACAATCATGCAAAGGTTTTGAAATGCTTCTTAGTAAGCAATCTGCTTCAAATGTGAAGTTTGGTATTGGTTACAATCACACTGCTCCACCTACAGATTTTACTCCAAGAGCAGAGGTAGAATCTGATGGTGAGAGTGATAACCAATCCATCTCATCATGTGATCTACTTCCTGATACAGCACAATCAGAAGTAGCTGTCAGCATCAAGTCCTCTCTGAACCTATCAGCTGATGTTGATGGTTCAAATGCTAACACTCACATGATCAATGAGTTGATCAACTCAGGAGCAAATTCTGAAAGTCCTGAAAGGACTAGAGAGCAGGATTTAACACCGGAAGTTCAAACTCAAACTACTGCTAGTACTGAAAAAAAGATAACTATCAGTAGAAAGAGTTTGAAGCCTAATAAAGAGGGAGTCAAGAAAGCAAACAATGCTTCCAAAGCATTGAAGAGCAAGTCTCCAGTTGCTTCATCCTCTTTAGTTGATGATCAACCCAAGATGAAGAAGAAACCATGTGAAATATGTGGTTTGTTCAATCATCTTACAGATGATTGTTGGTATAAAAGAGGTTCCAAACTCAAACAAAAAGAAGAAATTAAAGAGAAAATGGTAAAAATGAAAAATGAGTTTGAGACCACATTTGTATCAGCAACATCAAATCCTGTAACCCTTAAGTCCTCAAAGAAATCCAAAAAGGAAGGGGTTAAACAGGTGACAGCTGAGAGTGCTCAGAAGAAGAAGGTGCAACATAGGAACTTATCAAACTCCACTGGCAATGTGTCTGATGAATTGAAAGCTTTATCACAAAATCAGACACAGCTGGTTATGATGGTCAACATCTGTTGGGTAGAGTTAACCAACTAGATGCTCTATGTTGAAACCACAGAAAGGGAGGTCCAAGCCAAGGATTCCCTTCTTCACCATCTTCTTCCTCTCAGGCTGTTGTTCCAAATAAACCTGTTAGTTTACCATCTATTAATGAGGCCAGGCCCAAACCAAAAAGGTTTGGGTCTCCAAAACTAACTGATTGTTTATTATTGCAGGGTTCTTCAACATGCCAAAGTAGCATCTGGTATGTAGACAGTGGGGGATCTATGCACATGACTGGGAACAGCTCTCTCCTTCATGACTACTCTCAAGGAAAGAAGGGATTTGTTCTTTTGGCAACGATGCTAGGGGTTACATCATTGGAAATGGCTTTATCTCCAATGGAGAAATCAAGTTTGATGATGTTAATCATGTGGAAAATCTCAAGTACAATCTCTTGAGTGTCAGTCAAATGTGTGATAAAGGCCATGTTGCTCTTTTCACCAGTCAGAACTGTAGGATTCTGTCATCCAAAGTTCTGCATTGATTGATAAGGTGTTGGATGATAACACTCTCCTGAAAGCCAACAGGACAGGAAGAGTGTATGCCTTAGATCTTTCCAAGAAAATTGATCTAAGAGGCAATCCTTGCCTATTTTCCAAAGCCTCTTCTCAAGAATCTAAACTGTGGCACAGAAGGCTGGGTCATGTTAATTTCAAAAACATGAATCAGCTTACCCACAAGAGTTTAGTCAGAGGCTTACCAATAAAGGAGTTCACTGTGATGAAACCTGCACTGCTTGTTTAAAAGGAAAACAGCACAAAGTCTCATTCCCTCCTATTGAAGAGCCTAAGTCCACGCATGCTTGCAATTACTGCATATGGATCTTTGGTCCTGTGAGAGTAATGAGCATGGCAAAGAAGAAATACTGTCTGGTAATTGTGGATGATTACTCCATATTTGTATGGACTTTCTTTCTACATTCAAAGGATGAGGTTGCTCAGAAGATATTCACTTTGTGTGGTATATTGAGAAGCAGTATTCCGTTCCAGTCAAGTGTATTAGGAGTGACAATGGAACTGAATTCAGAGTTCATACACTTGATGACTTCTATCTTTCAAAGGGGATCAAAAGGCAGTTTAGCATCCCAAGGACTCCAGAGCAAAATGGAGTAGTGGAGAGAAAGAACAGGACCCTCATTGAAGCTGCAAGGTCCATGCTGGCTGACTCAGGTTTGCCACTGACCTTTTGGCTGAAGCTGTCAACACAGCTTGCTATGTGCAAAATAGAGTTTTAGTAAATCAGAGGTTGATGAAGACTCCATATGAAGTTCTCCATCATTTGGCTCCTCTGATTTCATTTTTCAAAGCATTTGGGTGTCCTGTTTTATTTCAACACAAAGGATCAACTCCATAAATTTGATTCTAAGGTGGATGCAGGGTATTTTGTTGGTTATTCATCTACTTGCAAGGCATACAGAGTCTTCAACTGCAGAACAAAGTTGGTTGAAGAAACTCTACATGTTAAGTTCAATGAATCTCCAAAGGACAAGATTCCACAAAGCCCTGTGGAGTTTTTTGATTTGGACATACTGCAATATGTTCCTTATCAAACTCCTGCTGTTGCTCCTGTCAACAGTTCACCACCTGGTGGTACTGCTGGTGCTGATGATGATGATGATTGCAGTACTCACCTCTTCTGGTTTAGTGATCAACTGCCTGATTCAGCTAGACCTGATGTTCCTGTAGCTCTAGTAGCACCATCCACAACAAATGCTGATGAGATCTCTTCGAATTCAACTTCCTTTGAATTACCATCCACTGATTGGTTTCAAGGAAATGATTCACCATCACCATCTGTTACTGCTGAGCCTGCTACAAACACTTGCACAGATCTCATTGTGTATCAAGATCTGAAGAATCACCCTATGTCTCAAATCATTGGTGATATCACTGCTGGGGTATCAACAAGAAGTCAATTGTCAAATTTCTGCTTCTATGCTCTCTTCATCAGTCAGCAAGAGCCAAAGAATTATCACATTGCTTTAAAAGACAATGGATGGTTGATGCCATGCAGCTTGAGCTTTTTCAGTTCAAGAAACAGCAAGTGTGGGAACTGGTTCCTCTACCTCCGGCTAAGTGTGCAATAGGCACTAAATGGGTGTTTAGGAACAAAACTGATGAAAATGGGCTTATTGTTAAGAACAAGCCAGACTGGTTGTTCAGGGGTTTGCACAAGAAGAAGGTATCGATTATGATGAAACCTTTGCCCCTGTAGCCAGACTGGAAGCAATTCGATTGTTTTTAGCTTATGCTGCTTATCAAAACCTTAAAGTTTTTCAAATGGATGTCAAAAGTGCATTTTTGTATGGAAAATTAAAGAAGAGGTTTATGTATGTCAACCTCCAGGCTTTGAGGACAATAAACATCCTAATTGGGTGTATAAGCTTGATAAGGCTCTTTATGGGTTAAAACAAGCTCCTAGAGCCTGGTATGAGACATTATCAAATTTTCTTCTCGAAAATAATTTCACTAGAGGCTCCATAGATAAGACTTTATTCATTAAGAAAGCTGGGCAGCATAATCCACTTGTTCAAATTTATGTAGATGATATTATTTTTGCATCCTCTGATCCAAAGTTGTGTGATGCCTTTACAAAGTTGATGCAACAGAAGTTTGAAATAGTGCCATGGGAGAGTTATAATTCTTTCTGGGGTTGCAAATCAAACAAAAGGCTGATGGAATTTTCATTCATCAGTCCAAATACACAAAAGATCTTTTGCAAAAGTTTGATTTACAAAACTGTAAGCCTTGTTTTACCCCCATGTGCAGCACCACACAACTGGATACAGATCAGAAAGGTAAAGTGGTTGATGAAACACTTTACAGATGTATGATTGGGTCCTTGATGTATTTAACAGCTTCTAGACCAGATATTATGTTTGCTACATGTGTTTGTGCTAGATTTCAGGCTGCACCTAAAGAGTCTCATCTGATTGCAGTCAAGAGGATCTTTAAATATCTGCAAGGCACTCCATCTCTAGGTTTATGGTATTCTACTGGACATTTTGGTAAATTAGTTGCTTTTTCTGACAGTGACTATGCAGGGTGTAAGTTGACCAGGAAATCAACTTCTGGTGGATGTCAATTCCTAGGCAACTGCTTGATTTCTTGGCAGAGCAAGAAACAGACCTCAGTTGCTACATCAACTCCTGAAGCAGAGTACATTGCAGCTGCAAGTTGTACATCTCAGGTACTCTGGCTTCAAAACCAACTTTTGGATTATGGCATTAAAGAGACTAAGAATCCATTGTTAATGGATAGTGCTTCAGCTCTTTGCATTGTCAAAAATCCAGTCCAGCACTCTAGGACCAAACATATAGAGATCAGACATCATTTTATAAGGGATTGTTTTGAAAAAGGTCTGATTGATCCTAAGTTTGTGCCTAGTGCTGACGAGCTTGCAGACATTTTTACTAAGCCTTTGGATAGTTCAACTTTCCAAAACCTGGTGTTAAGGCTTGGTATGCTGCAGCTAGAATAAGTGACAACTACTGATGATCTTGGTAATAATTACTGGTGATCATTGGTACCCATGTCACATAAAAGTACTGCTGGGTCCTTTCCCCTTCAGTAGTTTCTATAACTACTGATGGCTAAATGCCTCAAAAGTACTGCAGTACTTTATCTGTTCCAAACTACTGATGTAGTTAAAACTACTGATGTAGTTAAAACTACTGATGTAGTTAAAACTACTGATGTAGTTACAACTACTGAAATCAGTATAAACAGATAAGTACTGATGTCCTATGAAACAACTGAAATCCGCCAAAAAAAAGGCTGATGAATGTGTTGAGGACAGTATGAAACAGCTGAAAAGCTAAGAATTGACGAAAACAGCTGATGAGAAATTTCTTTTCAGTCGTTTGTACAACTGCTGTTTCATTCCAAACAACTGAAGCAATACCATGTCTTCAGTAGTTTCATAACTACTGATGCCAAACACCATGTCCTCAGTTGTTTCCTCATCTGAAGTCAAAACCACGGTCTTCAGTAGTTTTCTAACTTCTGATGCCTAACACCACGACTTCAGCTGTTTCAACGTCTGAAAGGATAATACCATGTCAACGGTCGTTTAAAACTACTGATGACTAACACCACATCCTTCAGTCGTTTTCTTTCCTGTACCCTATAAATATCCCTGACCTAAGCCTTCAATGCTTCATCTTCTTCAAACCTAACGTTCCTCTCCAAAACTTCTCTCTTCTCAATGGCGTCCATGCAAATTAAACCGCGACACAACTGTGTTGCCTACCTTACTAAATCGCCTATCTGGGCTAAGTTCGATACCGCTATCGATCTTATGGTTCAGTCCCAATACAAAACGGCATTTCTTCTGAATCCCATACTACATGCCGAATCCCTTCAACAATTTTGGATGAACGTTACTATTACAACTGGGGAGCACAACACACCATCTCTCCAGTCGGTCGTCAACAACAAAGAAGTAGTCATTACTCCTGCAGTTATCCGCCAAATTCTTCATCTGGATGATGCCTATCTCTTGCTGGATACCGAAGGGCACCACAGATCTATCCTTTGCCCAACATGGATATCAAGGCAATCTCAGTGCCTCCACTATCATGAAGAAACACTTCCTGACGCTGAACGCCTAATTTTTCACACGGTGAATGTATGTTTGGCTCCTAAGACGTCGTCTTGGGATCAAATGTCGACAAAATGGCAGCAGGTAATGTATTCTATTCTTGAGCAACAACTGCTAAACTTTTCAGAAATAATATTTTCGGAGCTCAAGGATATGGCTCAAAAACTAACAGCCAACCGTTGGATACTATATCCACGGTTCATAATGGCCATCATCACAAACCAGCTTAATGTTGAGGGACTTGTTGGCTTGGGAGTCCCTGCTACGGCTGTTCTACCGGAAGTATACTCCCGGCACAACTCTGACCAGACACTCAAAATGGCTGCCAAGCTGCGACAACCCACGCAGCTGGAACCCACAGCCACCACCTCCAAATCAAAAGTCCTCACCAACCCACCAAAAAGAAACCCAAAACGGCTACTCAGGGAATTGAGTCCCCTGAGGATGCCCCTGCACCACAAACGCAGGATATATCCACTAGTCCAAACCCCCTAGTGGATACAATGACTCCTCCAGCCATAACGCTCAGGCTTCCTCTCAACAGGAGCCTGCAGCAACCACACAAGGGGTACCTACATATCTGGGATCTTCCTCACTTGAGGAGACTGCCATTGAAAAGCACCAGCCTCCCCAGGTGCACACTGCTTCTATCCCTTCACCCCAAACAACCGCCCCTCACAGCCCAACTTTAATAGTTGCACAAGTGCTGACTCAACTGCACTCCTCACCCCCTCCCCAGAAACCACTTACTACTAGGAAAACCTCTACAATTGAGGGGGAGGAACACAGTGCACTTGAGAACCCACAGCACAGGGGTTTACCACTTCTATCTCCTGGTGTAGATAAGGAGCTTAGAATATCTAGTGAGGCTGCCACCTCTCCTGAATCAGCACATGATCAGAATGAGGCTGGTAACATTGCTAAGACCGCACTAGAGGCAACAGCTGATGATGGACATTGTCCTGAGGCTGGAAGTCCCCAGTACCAAGCACAAGGGGCACATGCAACAACTGGTCTACACCCAGTGCATGTAAATCCTGCTCTAAGCAGGAGGTCAGATGATTCAGCTTCGGCTGATGATGACCTAGGCTTTTTCTACGATGTTCTTGCCCAGAACACAATCCTTGAAGAGAAAGTCAGTAGGTGCAAAACCTACTTGACCAACTCTCACAAGGAGAAAGACCATCTGCCTCTACCAACCCACAGATGGCACCTTCACTTGAAGGTTCCCCAACACTGAGCCACTCCAAACTCAACCACCTGCCTCTGCTTCAGGCCCTACTTCTTAGGAACAGAACCCTCCTGAGCAAATAGGTGTTGTACTTCAAAATCCCTCCCTCTCATCACACCATAATCACTGATATTGTGACTAAAGCCATTGATGAGAGGCTTTCCTCAACTTTACAACCCTTGATTGATGCTGCTGTGTAAAAGACACTTTCTGCGGTACAAACCCCTTCCTCCAATGCATCCAAAAAGGGGGAGAGTACTGCAGTGAAAGAAAAGAAGAGGAAAAGAACAGAGGAAAAGAAGGAAGAGAAGCACGCCCAAGAGGAGGAGAAAGAAAAACAACCACTGCTCACTTACAAGCGAAAGAAAAGTGCTGATGATCATATTGCTGAAGAAAATCCTTGGAGGAGCTGGTAAAAGAAGCTGATACTACACACAGCCGATCAATGGATAAGATAATTGAACGACTCTTCAGGCAAGGGTTTGACACAGCCACACTGGATAGTGAGATCAGAAGGTTAAGTGCAAGAGATACAAACCCGATGGGCTGGGTATGATGCTCTTGAAAAAGAGAGATTGGAAATAATGATCCGCTTCATTGCAAAATACTTAGGAAGATCGTTAAGGAGATTCGCGCGTGGACCAGGGACAGCATTCTGGCTATAGCCACCAGAATCTGTCTGTCTGAGCAATTCAACAAAGGGATTATTGTGGAAGCCCTTGATGAGGCTAGGGCTGGTAAAAGGTTGGAGATGGCTAAACTCACAAAGGCGAACTTACTACAAAGATGCTGGATCAACCTTCCCTTCCACCCACTCAAACAGAGCCTACCCCTCAAATCTCCCAACCAATCTCTAAACCAAAGTCCAAACATCCTCACTCTTCAAAACCAATTCCCGTACCAACCCAACCATCATCCAATGATGCACCTAGAAGGAGGAGAAGGGTGCTGAGGATGGAAGAAGAAGAAGAAGAAGAGGATGAAGATGATAGTCTGCCACTCTCTGCTGTTCTAAAGCTACCAAAACCCCGAAGTCAACCCATGATCACACCAAACTCTCAAAGGGAAATGGTCAGAGTCAAGATAGAAGAAGAAGAACAGCAGAAACAGTATGATGAGCAACTGTTGAAGATGGTTGACAAGGAATTTCCTCAGTCATCATCTATTCAAGCCATGAAAGGACATGCTCAAAGGCTATACACTCTCAGGCACACTTTTCAGTATCAGAAGGAGAGAGTGAGAGTATGGCCAGACCCCAGGGTGAGTTCTAGAATCCAAAAAGAACTATTCCACACAGATACAATGGCCAGGTTAGAAAAACAATAGAATCTACCATCATGTTGGCCATTGTAGTCACACCTGGGAAATAATTGATGAATTCAAGAAAGCCCATCAAGCAAAGATGACCCCTCAAGCCTTACTAGAAAACAAGATGATTAAAAGGGGTTGTTATAAAAAGCTTGAAGACATCCAGAAGAATGAGCTCCAGTTACTCCTTGAAGGCACCATCCTGATGAATCGTCTATAGGGAGGTAACTACAATAGAGCTGAAAAATGGCAGGACCATGAAGTACTTATTGAGTACTATGGTCCAGAGTTCTTCTTCGAAGGAGGAGTAGAAGAACTCTCTCAGGAGGAACAAGTTGTTCTCCTTGAGGCCTATGTTCGAGAGTCATACCGACTCATTATGGGGAAGTAAATCTCATGAATGGGATAACAACTCTGTGTCCAGTTCCTCAAAACAGAGTTCCCATTCATACCCTGCAAAACAAATATCTGAGATTTCTTCCCAGGCCGGAGCTTACATAGGTCATCTTCTCTACTGATCAACGAGGAAAAAGACCAACATTTTGCCAACAATAAGTGGGACAATAAATAATTTAGAGGTTTTGGCTGCATTGGTTCAGGGGGAGTTTGTTGGACAAAAGAACCAATGAGCCAAGATCAGAAAACCTCTAAGTCCCACATGGTATCACAACAACTGCTGAAGCCTCATCAGCAGTTTGACAGTGCTGAAGACTTCAACAGCTGAAGATCAAGTGCTGAAGACTGCATCAGTGAAGAACTAAAGTGCTGAAGTACAACAGCTGAAGAACGCAAGTGCTGCAGCTGAAAAACCAAAGTACTGAAGTACAACAGCTGAAGAGTTTACAAGTGCTGAAGATCAACAACTGATGTACAAAGTCTGAAGACAAAGACTGAAGACATCAGCTGATGATATCTACTGAAGTCATCAGCTGATGAAACATCTGAAGGTCAAAGTCTGAAGATCAAGTACTGAAGCCTCAGTAGTTTGTCACAACTGCTGAAGAGTACTTCTTCAGTAGTTGTGATATCAATAGTTTTATATCTAGTTTCAGTAGTTTTGTAAAACGACTGAAGAGCTTGTTCTTCAGTCGTTGTAGTTTCAGTAGTTTCTAATCAGTAGTATTTTATATTCTGATATGTTCTCAGTAGTTGTGAACATTTCAGTAGTTTGTTAAGATTTAGTTATTTTTGTAATAGATCTGCCAGTTGTCACTTTCCGTGATAACAGCAGTGATGTTGCACTCTATATAAGGAGTACAACCTATTGTAATAAGGTGAATGATTTGATTAGAAACATTCTATACTATAAACATTCCTTGAATCAGAAATATATATTCTCTCACTATAACGTATGTGCTCTTAATGCATACACGTATCAATTTCTTGCTACAATTTGTCTAATTCCTGTTCTTATTCCGCTGCTTTGAACTCTAATACATCAAACTTGTGATCGCTGATCCTGTCAGAAGCAGAGTCGTATAACGTTCTGGAACTGATTAGCTTGTACAATATCTTGTGTATCATAGAACAGTGGCCACTGTATAGCATATATACATCACTTTCTGACAAGTTTGTAAGCCACATCAGGTCGAATACCCTGATAGTCATTTGTCCCTCTTTGCTTAAGACTATGACCGCTTCAGCTGTTCTCCAATCATAGTACCACCACTTAAAGTGTGGAGTAAAATCCTGTGGCATTTCCTGAGTGGGATTCTGACATTGTGCGCGGAGGATTCCACTTCAACACTATCTTCGGCTTGCCAGTAATGGCATCAACCTCAGACCTTCTGATATACCTAGTAGGCTGTTGAGGTCTGAAGTTAACCCATCTAGTGTGGTACTCCTTCTTTAGGGCAGCCTCAAACCAGCCTGACATCTTCCTCGAGTCAGCATACAAAAGCTTTAGTTTGGCCAGCTGGTTGAGCTCAAAACCTGGTAGAGTCTTTAGATCATGTGGAAACCTAAAATACTCTATGCCCTTCTCCCTCTTAACTGCATAGACGTTAAGGTCATAAAAATATGCCCATGCTATAATCCTACCTGACACCTTATGATGTTTCTTGACTCTGTAGAGTTTGGTGTAGGAATCCTTCTTTGGTGTAGTACGTTGGGCTCTAACTTCTTCAAAACATGCAGCCCACTCAGCCTTCGAATGTCAACATCATCATTTGAGGCTTGGGCTGTGTCTTCTGCTTTCTCTGTTTCTTGCTCCATATTGTTAACACCTCAATAGTATCGCTGACAAGGGATTCACCCAGATTGGGGACCACATTACCCTCATTGTCAGCGTACTGGGTACTCCTCGGCAGTGACATCTTCGATCTCTACATCATCAACATCGTTGAACTCTTCGTCACTAGTCGAATCGCATGTCAGAGCATCTTTTACTATTTCATCTGGATTTAGCTCGAAAAGCTCTGCGAGTTGCTCATTTGATAAGTCATGAATTATTTCCCCTTCTTAGGGGTATAATTCACTGAACTCCTGACTATCCCTTGCAGATCAAGAATCATTGTTAGCTGAGACTTGACCTGCTGAAGGGGAGCAATGTCAAACTCATCTCTTTGGTAATTTTGATCTGTTTGATTTAAACATTTCACACATAAATCATTAGTAATTCATCAAACAGAAAGGCATTAAAATAATATAAACATTAAGTACATTGTGTTCAATTACATGATTCAAATACAAAAGAAGATAAATACATAATCATCTAATCTTTACTTTTTTCTTGTGTCAAGGTTTCATCACTTGTAGGGGCAGAGGTAGAGGCTGATTGATCTTGTCTGTCTTAGTCCTGTTCTCTTGACCTGTAGCAGTGGCCGATGCAGGTGCATCCCCTCCTTCTGCTTTTTCATCATCGTCACTCTCTTCATCTTCATCCACATCATCATCATCACTATCATCATCATCTCCCTCTTTAATCTTCAGAGGTTCATTTTAAGATCCTTTAAGTTTGAGCATGATGGTCTTCTTAGCATTCTCCAACTCTTCAATTTTCTTAGCAGAAGTGACTCTATGCTCTTGGGTTGGGCGATCTCGAGGCTCTGAGCAGCCATTTACTGGGCTACTCCTTGATTAGCCGATCCTGCTCTGAAATCTGATGTGACTGCACAGCAGTGAGATCTGCAAGCTGTCGGATCTGTGCAGTCTTCTCTTCATCCGCAGCTAACAGTCGCATCACCATACGGTTTAGCGCTGACAGCTGGTCCTCTACCCCAAATTGAGGTAGATGAGATCCATATATACGTGCGGGATCAGATGAGGGTCCTGATTGGTGGCTAGTGGTGGTGGTGGTTGTGGTAAAGATAGGGTTGGTTCTGTGAGATATTGGAGGTGATGTAGGAGTGAAAGATATGTGTGGTTGGCATATTTACAGTGGTGGGAGGTGTGGTAGTGGTAGTGGTAGCTGTGGTGGCTGTGGTGGCTGTGGGGGGATGGTGTGGCTGTAGAAGTGGTAGGGATGGTGGTAGATGTAGTGGCTATGGTGGGTACGAAGGTGAGTCTTCTTCTCTTCTTCTTCTGGCCGTGGGGCTGAGCCATCCGTTTCTCCTCGATCCAGTCAAGGGGATGCTCCCCCTAGAACACGGCTAGTAGACTCAGGAGCATAGCTGGGATCTACAGTCGTCTCTCCCGAATCCTTGGGGCGTTCACCAACCGCCCGGATTCCATACTCGGTGGGAACAACCTTGCTTCCCACGGTCCTCGTCAAGGGCTCCTCATCTGACTCTTCTTCCTCCTCACCAGGTATGAAGTCCTGGTGGAAGCCTGCAGACTCAGCTATGTCGCCTGTTGGGGCAGACACTAGGGGTATAACATCTGAAGTTGTGCCCCTCGTTGGAGCAGGCAATATCATCCCCAACATCCCCAGTATCATCATCGTCTGAATCATGCTCTGGGAGCAACAACCTCTCATCATATGAATCGCTGTCATCATGACGCCATTTGCGTCTACCTGGTGCCACATATCGTTCATTAGCCAGATGGCCGATCAACCTTTTTACCTGGGGCTTTACCGCTGCCCTGATACACTCTCATGCGACCCAAAGTCGTGTCATCCATAACCTCTAGGGCAACGCATCATGTTTCTCCTTGGGAAGTAATGGCAGCTTCTCGTTAAAGATCTGCAGAAATCTGGGATACATACAAAAACCCTCCTTCCCCTTGGCCTCCAGATTCTCCACCAGATACGAGAAGATCATGCTCGAGAAGCTGAAGGGGTGGTTCCGCACCAGTGCCACATAGGCATTCTGAATCTGGTCTGACAGGTCATCAAACCCACCCCTTCGAGAAGCAATACACTTCAGGATCACATGCGCCAAGTATTTATACTGGGGACACAGTTGCTCTTGTTGAGCACACCTGAGTTGATATCCCCAGCAATTTAATCCTGAGGAAGCAACCTCTGACTGTAAGTGGATGTAGTCTGGTGGGTTGATCAGTATCATCCCCAAAATCAAGTACTCTCTGGATGTCAACTGCTGTAATTTCAATGTCATGACCATGAATGGAGCTCCGTATGCTGTAAGGCTCATGTGAACGATCTACGGAGGCATTTTCCCAGAAAGCCTGATGTAACGACCTGTAAGGAGTACACTGTGTGGAAATGGCTTTATGTATCCAAGAGCATCGAAGGAATGCAATAATATCTGTAAACTCGGCTCCATTCCGAGTCGTATGGTCCAAATGAGCACATATATTGTGCTTTGGATTTATGGACCATCTATCAGCCATTGACCTGAAACACAAGACACAAAACCATTTGTAAGTCATACATTCAAAATTTAGTTCAAGGTGTATAGTTTAAATTCAATCCGATACATTCGTGCGAATGAATCATGCGACTGGAGTCAGTCGTTTGTTCTTTCGTGCGACTGAGCTCGTTCGGGTGAATGAGACGTGCGACTGAGTTCAATTTGCTGACTGAGTCTGCGATTGGTTCAGTCGGCCGACTGAACTCATTCGCATGGTTCATTCTGCCGATTGATCCAATCTCAAGATTCAATCGTGCGATTGGAGTTCATCCGAACGACCAATCGCATGACCCCCTGTTCAATCGACTGAGGTTCGAATCTTGACCTAATTCAAGTAATTTAACATGGTTTAATGGTCCATTAGACTCGCCATCTTGTCACTGATGACCTATTAAACTTAATTTTAACATTTTGCTTAGTTTATGTAGGTTATTAGGGCATTTTTCAATCCGGTTAATGTTTCATTCGAATAACACAAATTTGACTCAAGATCTTCTGATTTCTATAAGATTTAACTGCAATGTACCTGTATACTTGTCAATCGAATGTCAGAAGATCAATAGCAATGTGAAAACACGATCTCTAGAAATTTTTGGCAGAGTAATGGGAAAGAAGCGATTTGGGTGCGATTGGGAGTGATGAGTGAAATGCGATCGACTGAGGCCCTTTAAATACTGACCCTAATTTTAATCGGCCGACTGGCCTCATTTGCTCAGTTCATTCGGGCGACTGAGGTTCAGTCGTGCGATTGAGTTGGCCGACTGAGTCTCAGTCGGTCGACTGACTCATTCGTGCCCTTTCATTGCTTTCTCAATTAACTGACTGAGTCTCAGTCGGTTGACTGACTCATTCGCACCCTGTCATTCGGTCGAAAGGATCATTCTTAAACGCCATTCGGGTGAATGACTAAATTCATGTCCAGTCATGCGAATGGGATCCATTCGCATGGTTGGTCCATATTCATGGTCCAATCGTGCGAATAGGTCACACTTAGTAGATTTTCTGCCATTTTGAACATTTTAACCTTTTGAAATAGACATTATGAGTTTTGATCATCTCAGACATGATCATTTTTAACCAATTTAGTCACCTCAGACGTGACTGCTTTAAACTTGAAAATTCATGTCGTCATCTCAGATATGACCCATTCAGTGAGTTGATCCCTTATCGATTTTCATGATGTAGTCCGGTAAACAAATTAACTAAAACGACTCGCTAAATTAGAAACTTAAACTAAAGACTAAAAATTAAGACTTTGTTTTGGCTTTTTGTGAGAGATAGAACCTAAGGTGGAAATCTACTGGATTTGGTTCCGAATAGAAAGCTTCAACTTAGATTGACCACACCTGGACCAATTCAATTTTGGAATCATACAGGCACATCAAATCATTTGGGACTTGTTATCAAAATCTTTTGATGCTCAATTCTTGGTGTTCATCCAGAGTCATTAGCAACTTTAGGAAATCATACTGGAACTCTTAGATTACCACATTGATTTGAACTTTCAAGAATTGCAGCCACAATGATTGTCAATATGTTTGTCCACTTAAATCCATACACGGACTTTTGACACAAACTGGTGATCGTTTTTGGTTTAATTATTTCAATGAACATTTGTGGATCCCACACTTATATGGTAATCAACATTCCTCAGGAGCTTTTGAATGGTCAACGGTTATTTTTACAAGAATAGACTATTCTTAGAGCTTTCAAGGAGAAGCCAATCCTCAGGTTAGTGCCATCGCACATCAGAGAGGCGGCAAACAACAATGAATTCTAGAATATCTAGGTTATGCTTATCCTCAGGTCAGTGCCATCGCACAGCAAAGAGGCGCACAACCTATCTCCTTGTTAGAGCAGCTTAATTTTATTTTGCACCAAATGCACCAACAACATAAGTCATTAGCTTGATAGCATTTTTCTTCATTTTTTCTGGTGCTTTGCTCTATTTATGGTCATCCGCACACATTTGTGGCGTTTACATGCTCATTGCCCTTATTGGAATATTGTTGATTGTGTTAACCAGCGATAAGATGGGAGCCCACAGTCAGTTGAACCACTTAGTTTGATCTTGAGATCACCAGTCAGGTCTAATCATCTATTGTGTTGAATCTACCGACATATCAATTGTGGTCTAGCAACCTCTAGGTCTACTCTCATTGTGTTACCTTTAGAGTTACCAGTTTTTCTATCATCTTCCCTTTGATATTGCTTAGACTACACAGACTTATACTTTGAATGTTTGCACCTTTTCTAAATTAAAATTTCAAAGTCCCTCTTGATTTGTTCCAGTGTACTATCATATTCCAAAGGTTTGAATCGGTATCACAGATATGATCTACCTTATATCAGCTTTCCACTCCTTCTCCCTCGGTTTTTTTAATGTTGCTTGCTGACTAATTCTCCCCCTAAAATACTAAAATCATAACTGGTGTCATTATTTTAGGATTTTAATAACAGCAGAATAACATAAGTTTAATTTTAAACAGACTAATTTAACCACATAAGCTCAAATAAAATGAAGAATTAACTAAGCTACATCGGACTACACATGATCATCATCAGGAATAACCTCACTTCTCTTTTTAACGCCGTTGACCTCTAGCAGATATTGAAAACGTGGTTTATCAAAGGCTTTAGTATAGAGGTCAGTGCGTTGAAAATCAGTATTAATTTTTACCACATCAATTAAGTTCTTTTCAAAACAATCTCGTATGAAGTGATATTTAATACCGATATGTTGGTCTTAGGATGTTGGATCGGATTTTTAGTTACTGCAATTGCAGCAGAGTTATCTACAAAAATAGGAGTAGAATAAAACTTTAAACCGTAATCCCGCATTTGCTGTTGAATCCAGATGATTTGTGAACAACAACTTGCAGCAGCAACATATTCAGCTTCACAGGTTGACAATGCAACCGATGTCTGTTCTTACACTGCCACGTAATTAATCTTCTCCCAAAGAATTGACACCTGCTAAAGTAGACTTGTAGTTCATCTTGCAGCCTCGTAAATGAGTCACTATACGCCGTGAGCTCAAAATCATCATCATGAGGATACCACAACCCAAGTGTGGGTGTACCCTTTAGATAGCGAAAAATCCTTTTGACCCCGATCAGATGATTGACCTTAGGTTTAGCCTGATATCTAGAACAAAAACATGTTGCATACATAATATCAGGTCTAGAGGCAGTGAGATACATGAGGGATCCAATCATTCCTCGGTACATCATGGCATCCACAAGATCTCCATTTTCATCAGGTGCTATTTCGTGATTCGTAGCCAGTGGAGTACCGGCAGCAGATGCATTCTCCATGTCAAAGCGATTGGGAATGTCTCTTACGTACTTGGTCTGATGTAGAAAGATCCCATTTGGTGTTTGATCCACCTGTAGCCCGAGAAAGAACTTCATCCCCCATAGCACTCATCTCAAACTCTTTCTTCATAACTGCTTCAAACTCTTTGCATAACTCTTCGTTCTTTGAACGAAAATTATGTCATCAACATAGATTTCTACGAGCAGTAGGTCGCCATCTTTTTCTTTAATGAACAGCGTGCAGTCAATGACTCCCCTGCGAAAGCCGTGTTTCACAAGATGAGTCGAGAGTTTCTCATACCAAGCTCTTGGAGCTTGATGAAGCCCGTATAAAGCCTTGTCGAGTTTGTAGACTCTATCCCGATGATAAGGATCTTCAAATCCCTCGGGTTGATTGACATAGACTGTTTCTCTGATTTCCCCATGAAGAAATGCACTCTTCACATCTAATTGATAGAATTTAATCTTCATGTACGATGCATAGGCAAGGAAGATACGAATGGCTTCCATCCTTGCCACGGGTGCAAACACCTCATTGTAATCAATTCCCTCGACTTGGCGAAAACCCTGAACCACCAATCGAGCTTTGTTCCTGATAATGACCCCTTGGTCATCTTCTTGCATTTTAAAACCCATTTGGTGCCAATGACCTTAGCACCTTTAGGTCTATCAACCAGAGACCATACACCTAACTTCTTGAACTGAAGAAGTTCTTCTTGCATTGCACTCACCCACGCCTCATCATTTAGTGCTTCACTGACATATTTTGGCTCAAATTATGAGACAAAACACCGATAGGCACCATCATGAATATATCCTTTCTCCATAACTGAGGCGTTATCAGCTGAGTATAACTGATTTCGGGTTTGTACTCCTGATCTGAAATCTCCAATGACATTGACTATTGGATGATAGACATTTAGTCGTGATCCTGGAGTAGTAGGAACAGCTACCTCAAGCCAAGATGAACATTTGGTTCTGCATCTGAGGTAGTTGGAGTTTGAGGCTCTGAAGTCGAAGGTGCATCACTGGTAGATGCTTGTGGACTTTCAGGAACTAGAACCTGTTCCGCCTGATTATTCTGGTTATCTTCTTCAGCTTCATCTTCAGAGGAGGAGTTACTGTCGTCGACTACTCCCCCTGACTGGTAGATGATTCTCCCTGTGAGCTAGATGTTGGTGGATTCAAGCTATCATACATCATTCGTGTAGCTAATTCGTCATCTGAGGGAGAGAGAGGGATGTTGAAGGACTTGAAGAATCCATCATAGTCAAAGAAGTAGGCGGGTCCTTTACCAGTAGGTGGTGTGGTGAATCGCTGAACGTCAACATTACACCACACTTCTACTAGACCCGTTGAGTTGTTGTAAACTCGCTTGTTCTGTATGTTGTATCCTAGAAATATGCCTTCATCTGCCTTCTCGTTGAATTTACCCTCTTGTGTCTTCTTCAGAAGTGTGCACGGTGCCCCAAATGGTTCGGAATACTCCAAGTTCGGTTTGCGTCTTTGTAGTAGCTCGTAACATGTTTTACCGTGGCGCTTGACTATCAGGACTCGATTCAGTGTATAACAAGCATTCGCCACTGCCTCATTCCAGAATTGGATAGGCAGTTTCGAGTCTGCCAGCATAGTCCGTGCTGTCTCTATCAAGCTTCTATTCTTTCTCTCAGCAACGCCATTCATCTGAGGTGTGTAGGCAGAAGTGAATTGATGCACAATCCCTTTTCCTTGCAGTATGCCTCCATCCACTGGTTCTTGAATTCCGTTCTGTTGTCTGAGCGTACTTGTCTAACTTTCAGCTTGTAGAGAGATTCCAGTGTGGTTACCAACTCCTTGAATGATTCAAATGTTTCTGATTTGGATTTCAGAAACATTACCCAAGTGAACCTTGAGTAGTCATCGGTGACCACAAAACAGTACAAGTCGCCTGCAATGCTCTTTGTACTGATTGGACCAAATAGATCCATGTGAAGAAGTTCAAGAGGAAGTTCTATTGAATTAACTTTCTTTTCCATATGAGACTTCTTTGTCTGCTTGCCTTTCTTGCAAGCTACACAAAAATCAGGAAGTTGAAAGTTCTTAACATTAACTCCTCTCACCAGATCCTTTTGAATCAAGTGATTCATCTTCCTTTGACTAATGTGTCCCATTTTCCTATGCCAGGAGATGGAATCCTTTTCAGTAGCTTTAGATAGAAAACACTGAACCTCATGATCCATTGTAGAAGCTGTTGACAGATCCAAGACATAAAGATCTTTATATCTTGAAGCAGTCATCAAAACTTGGTCCTCTGGGATCACGTAGTCTTTCTTCAGTACGTAACACTTCTTGTTGTCGAAGATGACTTTAAATTCCTTATCACATATTTGAGAAACAGAGAGTAAGTTGTTTTGAAGTTGCTGGACGTAGTTCACCCTATCAAACTTAACTTTCTGATTTCCAACTTCTCCCTGAGCTGTGATATAGCCTCCCTGTTTCCAGCAAACGAAACATGCCCTCCTTTTATTTGCTTGACGTTTGATAAAAGAGCTCTGTTTCCTATCATGTGCCTGGATGCTCCGCTGTCTACTATCCACGTGTTGGTTTCAGCACTGTATTGAACAACCTGAGTTGATTCAGAAGAGTTAGCCATCAACACAGCATCAGATGTCTCTAGTTCTGGTGATTCTGTCTTTTCTGTCTCTAACGTGGTAGTATCCTCTTTAGGCTGGTAACTGACCTCAGTTGCAGTTGCTTCTTCACTATGTGACATCGCTATCTCAACTGCTAGATCTCCTTCACTAGCGGAATCACTGTCAATATCTTCTACACTTGCAATGTTTGATTCCCCTGGTGAGACAAACCTAAAGCTCCAATCCTGTCCTTCATCATCATGAGCAGTCAAGGCTTTTGGATCCTTGTTTGATGAAGTAGAACTGGTAGCTTGCTTGTCTTGACGAGTGAAGGACGAGAATGGGTTCCCGTTACCCGTCTTCTTAGGCTTGACACATTCTCTTTTGAAGTGCCCCTTCTCTCCACAGTTGAAGCAGGTCACTTTGCTCTTGTCAAAGCTGAATGTGGTGTCCTTAGTCGCTACTAAGTTCTGTCCGGTTTGTTTTACAAACTTCTTTGCCCTCCGGATAGCACTGGCTAAAGCCCACATTATATCCATTCTCTCAAGCTCCATTTCGTCCACCTGGTCGTAGTCCTCGTCTGCCAAATGGCAGTTTCCAATCTTTCCAGCAACCAGTTCATCATAAGAATGAACCACTACTGCCAAAAGATCCATGTGCTTTCGAGCTACTTCCACAGTCACATTACCGAGGTTCTCGGTCTTCAGTCTAGTAGTATTCACTTCAGATCCAATGTATTGGGTACAAGAAGACCCTGACGTTTCTGAACCTGAAGGAGGTGCATGTGTAGGACTCGATGAGCTAGACACAAATGCAGTCTGGAGAGGTGCTCCAGATGTCTTAGCTTGAGGCGTGGCATTGTATAAAACTGGATTTTGATTGTACGTAGACTTCTGAGCTCTGTACTTCATTCTAAGTGATTCTTCTCGCAACTTAAGAATGAAATCATTAATATCCAGTTTTGATAGCATTCCATTATGTCTAAGATTAGACACGAATGAAACCCATTTTTCAGGCAATCCGTGACAGGATCAGCGATCACAAGTTTGATGTATTAGAGTTCAAGGCAGCGGAATAAGAATAGGAATTAGACAAATTGTAGCAAGAAGTCGATGCTTGTATGCATTAAGAGCACATACGGTTATAGCGAGAGAATATATTTCTGATTCAAGGAATGTTTATAGATATGGAATGTTTCTAATCAAATCATTCATTCATTCACGACATTCGCTTTATTACAATAGGTTGTCACTCCTTATATAGAGTGCAACAATCACTGCTGTTATCACGGAAAGTGACAACTGGCAGATCTAATACAAAAATAACTAACTCTTAACAAAATACTGAAATGTTTACAACTACTGAGAACATAACAGAGTGTTAAGTACAAAATATAAAACTACTGATTAGAAACTACTGAAACTACAACGACTGAAGAACAAGCTCTTCAGTCGTTTTACAAAACTACTGAAATATAAAACTACTGAAACTAGAAATATAAAACTACTGATATCACAACTACTGAAGGAGTACTCTTCAGCAGTTGTGACAAACTACTGAGGCTTCAGTACTTGATCTTCAGACTTTGACCTTTAGATGTTTCATCAGCTGATGACTTCAGTAGATATCATCAGCTGATGTCTTCAGTCTTTGTCTTCAGACTTTGTACGTCAATTGTTGATCTTCAGCACTTGTAAACTCTTCAGCTGTTGTACTTTAGTACTTTGGTCTTTCAGCTTCAGCACTTGTATTCTTCAGCTGTTGTACTTCAGCACTTTAGTTCTTCAGTTGTTGAAGTCTTCAGCACTTGATCTTCAGCTGTTGAAGTCTTCAGCACTTGTCAAACTGCTGATGAGTCTTTCAGCAGTTGTTGTGATACCATGTGGGACTTAGAGGTTTTCTGATCTTGGGTCATTGGTTCTTTTGGTCCAACAATCCGTCTGCAAAATTAGTAACTTTCTCTTCCATGGTAGTAGCCACTCCATGTGTATGCAGTTCACTTATCAGATGGTAGAATCTATCTATAACATCGTCCAAACTCTCGTTTCCCATCGATGAGAAGTTGTCGAATTCCTTGTTTAACTCCTTAGCCTTGATTTCCTTCAACGAGGCATTCCCGTCGTACCTCTTTTCTAGCTCATCCCATAGTTTCTTGGACTGCTTATTCTCTGAGTACTGGTGGAATATGTCTTTAGGGATAGACTATGTAATCAATGCATAGACCCTCTTCTCTGCATTATATTTGACTTTCTGCGTGTCTGTCATCCCTCCTAAGGTTAACTTTACTCCATCGGCTCCCACCGGCGTACTATATCCAATCTCGATGGCTTCCCACAGATTCGGATCCACTCCATTAAGGTAGATCTCAAAATGTTGTTTCCAGTGGGGAAACTCATCTAACGTTAAAAGCTTTGGTGGTTTATTATGATTACCCACCTCATTCTCAAGTAACAGCAGGTTCTGGATCCTAGAGTCCTTCCCAGCAGTAAAGGCTGACATTTGATCTTCCATTGTGAATAACTCTAAGTCTAATAAACAATTGTCACTGGGGCGACTGAAGGGTGCGAATGGACTAGTCGTGCGTATGAACAATCGTGCGTATGAACTCTACGTCTGGTTCAATCGTGCGGCTGAACTAAGTGATTAGCTCAGTCGTGCGAATGAATCTGATGCGTATGAACAGTACGACCGAACGGTTCAATCGTACGAATGGAGATACGACTATGTCCAATCGTGCGTCTGAGCAATGCGAATGAGGTCCAGTCGTGCGAATGGCTCACTCGTGCGACTGAAGCTGCTGTTATGCGAAAATTTCTAGGTTAAACATGTTTTAGCCGTAAAAATTTCAACTTTCGCAAGGTTTAATTGCCTAAGTCCGTAGAAACCAAACTTTGATGAGCAGGGAACGTCCAAGATCACTTTTGACATAAAAGATTGCGTTTTTAGTGCAAAAACACAAACTTTTTATCAATCTTGATTGGATCACACATAATCAAGAGCCAATGCTCTGATACCACTTGTTAGGACCTGGTATTTGAACGAAATACCTGGAGATTAGCGTGTAAACCAGATCAAATAGTGCGGAATCCTATTTGATTGGTGATCCAATCAGTGAGAACACACGAAGAATCAATCAGGAATTGAAACTAACGTTAGAAATCGATTGGGAATCGATCTAATGTGTTTTGTGAACTTGGAGAACGAATTGGGAGGTTTCTGGACGGCTAGGGTACGTCTGGAATCGTAATTGATCGAGAGTCCTTATTTTTCACGAATTGAGTTGTATTTATAGGTTGGTATTATTCAATCATGCGACTGAACCATTAGTATGGTTCAGTCGTGCGATTGAACCATGCGGTTGATTCATTCGCACGACTGAGTGTTCAGTCGTGCGACTGAGCCAATCTTATGTTACAATCATACGACTGATCCAGTCTCCTGGTTCAGTCGTGTGACTGAGTCATTCGTATGAAGGTTTTCATGCTTATGGTCCATTCGTATGGGCCATTCGCATGATAACTTCATTATTTTAAGTTTGAATGTATTAATTAGTAAACATTATATGTAAACATTCAACCAATCACTAACCTAATTAATTAATTTAATATCAACTTATTAATGAAATATTAATCATTACAAACCACAAACACCCAATATCATTTCATTCATCATATCAAATTACACCACAATCAGATAAACAAGTTCTATTACATTTCATATCATGATCTAGAGACATACATGTATCAACAAAACCCCAGTATGCATTCTACATGAAGATTCCTAGGTTATAGTCTAGGTTGAGTGATCCACCAAATTCACTATAACCAATGGCTCTAATACCGATCTGTCACACCCCTCTTATAGCGGAAACATGAGGTTGTAACGGACGGGATCGTCATAGCACATTGTTAATTAATAGAGATGCAATAAATGATTAAAGTCAACGTATCATGACGTCACTCGATACAAAAGGATACTTGTGTCGCAATTAGTCAATTCCACGACAAACATAGTCATACAAACAAATAAGTATGAATGCCACAACCCAGGAGCAAGTGAACAAAGCAAAAATAACAAAAGGAAACCCATATAATTGTCAGAAATATCCAATAAGTATAATAATGCAATCCTAGGGTCGTTGCTAAGACATCACCCCTAGCTATCCTCAAGGAATGTTACCTGAAAAGATATGCTGAAAAAGGTCAACATATTGTTGGTGAGTTTGCAAGTTTAAATAGTAAACAAAATTTGATGTTTTATAAAAGTTTGGTAGGACATGAGTGCATACAATTATAAGCAAGTACTATCACATGTAAACATGAGTATCACAACTAAACCTATGACGTACACACAGAACTTGTCAGAACATATTCACCCTAAGGCCCGTTCCTGGCCACTGTCAGTTCCAGCTAGTATACTAACAAACAAGGGTGGGGGTGTGAGCAAAATAGTACTATCAATACTTGTTCGTCGCTCCAACACGGAGTTAAATAGATGTGAATAAAGAACCACATAGACAACTTATGCATGTACGAGATAAATACTTACAAAATAATAAACACAACAGTTCCAATGATTGTATATGTTCACAACATAAAAAGGACGAGCATACTTTTGCCCTAATTTATAAATGTTTAAAAGGAAAATGGGGTTGCGAAACTCATCTTGAATAAAGACGTATAAAATGAACAAGAGAACTTCAATAGATGAGATCAAATGACAATCAAACACCTATATACAATTATAAGTAAAAACTTTAAACACATTCAATGAGAAAATGTACGTTCGGTAGGTTTCAGATCATTTTGGGTAGGTTCAAGTTCAACGCGCGACACGCACACAAAATATAAAATTTATATAGCCCAACACACCATGTAAGAATAGTGACAATAATACTTATAATTTGAATAACAATGATAGTAATAATAGTAAAGATCAAATTAATAATGGTAAAGACGATAGTTATCATAATAACATAACGACAAAATTAGTAATAATAATATTAACAATAATAATAGTAATAGCAATAAAAAAATAATAATAACAATGATAATAATAATATTAATAGCAAAATGACGTTGAAAGTATCTCCACACTATACACTCTCCGTAAATGTATATATACAAACACACACAATTACATACGTGTATATATACATACATATATATGCATATATATATAGATATACATATATATATACATATATATATAGTTATATATAGTTATATATATATATATATATGTATATATATATATATATGTATATATGTATGTATATATATATGTATATATATGTATATATGTATGTATATATATATGTGTGTATATATGTATATATATATATATGGAGGGGAAAGTTCCCCTAAGAATAACTTTTTCCCTAACAAATCTAAGAAGCATTTATAGCCACTAATTTCATGTTTAAGGACATTTCCAGTAATTAAATCAAATAAAGGAATAAAAGGGCATTATGGTAATTTGACAATATAAAATAGAAAAACACAAAATTACGATTTCAAAACCCATCGTGTTCTGTCTATTCCTCTCATTCATCGTCATTCAACAATCAAAATCGAGTAGATTCTTCAAATTATTAGTGAAATCCATTCAATTATTGAAGTTATAATAATGATTCTATGTTTTTTTGCTGAAAAACAGAATCAAAACGACCTAAAATGAAGAAGAAATCGACAATTCATAGTGACGGTAATTCCTTGAATTTACTTACAAATTCGATTAATATGTGTAGTGAATACTAAATTTCAAACCAAGATTCATATATGTACTGCATTCTAAACTTGATTTGTTGCACTGTTTGTTTATATAAAATGATTAGTTTAGTTACGAAGTCAATTTTCATATATGTACTATATTCAAAAACTTGATTAATGTAGTGTTTTCAAACGAAATCAAATGGATGTGTTGTGATATTCATATATGTAGAGCATCTTATCCTTCATTATAACATTAATATATATTGAAATTGGGTTATTATGGTTCCAAGTCGATGCATCTATCATTAATGTACTGCATTATAAATTTCAAATGGATTTTAATAAATGTACTGTATTCTAAACTCGATTTGTAATTTATAAGTATTAACATAGATTTATCATAAATGTGTTACATTCTTAGAAAACATCACACATAATAAAAAACAACACATTCTACACTTATTACAAATGGTGGTATAATTTTTAATATTAACTGATATTAAGTAGTATCTTTTTATTAAAGTTTCTAATATAAAATTACAGTACAATAAATTAGTTGTACTATATTAGAAAATACAGTTCTTGTCATGAATAGTTGTTTTATAATGCAGTACATACTCTACACTGTTATCATGTATAAGAATAACATATTTAAAAAACAGTACAAGTAATTATTTTTTTGAAAACATCCTTTACATGCAGAGGTATTTTAATGTGAGTAAAAAAGTGTTGCAAACTGAGTCATTGGAGAATTTTAGGATGAATGTAGAATGTAAGGCCCCGTTCCCGGGCACCTCACAGTTGGTCAATCACAACAGTTAAAACACTATACATTATAATTATAAAAACTTAAGCAGCGAAAATGATTTATCAAAAACCATTCATTTAAAACACTGTTGTTAGGCAATACATCGTCATTTACTGTTTACAAAAGAATTGTTTTACTATATTACAAAACAACAGCAACATAGAATACGAATGGATGTCAGTCTTTTCCTGTCGGGTAGCTTCACCCTCGTGCCATCCTCAGCAATAATTATCTGCCAACTGAAAATGTATAAAAGTCAGTGTTCCTGAGTGAGTTCTAGTTTTATAAGTAATAAAATACTTTCTGTATGTTGTATATGAAAATACTCTTTTCAGTAAATACAACTCTGTATTGTATATGCGAGCACACATTAACTATATGAACAAATACTGTTCGTTCTCTTTACTGTATGCCTTGTCTGTTCTGTAAACTTTTATCTTTATCATTCACTTTCTGTGTGGACCAATGAGCGATACCCCAACTGTATGTGCGATGGAAAACGGGTGATGGGCCATCTATATCCCTCGAAAGAGTCAACTGTATCCCCCGAAAGGGTCAACTGTATCCCTCGAAAGGGTCAACTATATCCCTCGAAAGGGTTCTGTGTACTGTGTACAAGGCCAACCCAATCACCCAGGGCACACTACAAAGATCCTACCAATCTCAATTGATTGGCCCTGTGTGCCTAATAGGGTAGCTAACCCATAGCACAGTTGAGCTAACGACAACATGGTCGTGTACCTCCTGTAAGCTTTCAAGACTTGTTAACATTTTTATTAATGTTTCTCTTCTTTTCTTTATTGCTCTTTCTCTTTATTATTATGAAATACTTTACGTTACGATGATAAACATACCACGTAAAGTCACATAGTATAAGTAATAATAATATTAGCAATAATAACATTAAGGAACAATCATAACCATGCATGAAACATCATCATAAATAAGCCCAAGTCAACTCTCGGTCAAAACAATAAAAGCACAGACTCCCATAAAATTCTGTAAAAATTTCTAAGTGCTTAGGCGCTTTGGCACTATTTGGGCGCATGAGCCCTGTTTGGGCGCTTCATCACTATATAGGCGCATCAGCCAACACTTAATCATGTATCATTTAGAGGCATGAACTATTCAGGCGCATGGGCACTATTAGTGCATATGAAAACTTAGGCGTATGGGTTATTCGGACGTATGGACACGTAGGCGCATGAGCCACTTGGGCGCATGGGCACTATTGGGGTGCATGGCCCTACACTTAGTCGTCCGACTAATATTTCTAGGCGCATGGACCACTGTTCAGGCGCATGGGTTGTACTTAAACATTTCTAAGGTAATCATAGGCGCATGGGCGACTGTTCAGGCGCATGTATTACACTTAAATCTTTCTTAGGCATTTTCAGACGTATGAGCCTTATCTGGGTGCATGGACCCTCTGTGTAACATATTTCTAATATGTTTTCAAACCCAATCATCAAACCCATCTGTTCTAAGCTTAACATTGCTATTCTAAACATGAATAACCTATAAGCATTCAAGATTCAACATCTAATCATGCACATACATACGGGTAAACATATATAAGCTTTGAAAATCGTTTTAATACATTTTCAGCCCCAAAAATGTTTAAAACAAGCAAAAACCAAGGTCTAGAACTCACCTGATGCAACTTGGGTGTTTCTTCCTTTCTAACCCGCTTGCAATTGAGTTCAAACACCTAAAAAAACACCAAACACACACACCCGAGCACATACACAACCACATAAGCACATAAGCATGTAATCGGGATAAAACCCGTCATAAACACTTAAAACCACGAATTCTTATCTCGATTTTGATTTCTTCTTCTCTTCTTTTCTTCAGCCGAGAGTTCCTCTGCTCTCTCTCTCTAAACCGAAAGAAAATGGTGATGTGAAGTGAGGGTGGGCGGCCATGCCCACCTTTACACCAACTTTTTCAAAGATTTGTCCTTTTAGACACTTTTAGTCCTTCCACTTGGACTTTATTGCTTTTCTTTTAGTTATTCTTCATGTCTTACCTTTTAAATATAACGAGGTGTTACATAGAACACATTTGATTTGATTCTACATTTGGTTCAATTAAAAAAGTAGACATGATGTTCATCCTAATTCTCCAAGATACACACTTTTATGTCATCTGTTTTGATTTCAAAACACCTTCAATTGACATAATGGACAGCATGAAGCGAAAAATCAAACCGAAACAAGCCACAAGCATTTAAATGGTGGTAATATACTAATTTAAAACTCATGTTGTTTATCACACAACATATCTTCTAAAATTTAAAATTATGTACTAATTTACAATATTCTGATTTTAGAAATCAATTATGCTTCTATACTTGAAGGAAGAAGACACTAAAAAGCATGAAAGAATAAAAACATTGAATCCAGCAAGGTTAGCTTTACCATGGGAATCAACAAAGAACTTTGTTGATTGTGGCATCTTTGCAATGCGACACATGGAAACATACTTGGTTAACATAAGAAATGGAACTGTGGTCTTTCAGAAGAGTCAGATCAACAAAATGCTGACTTGTATGATCTTAGAATCAAATATCTGACAGAAATACTATTATCGGATATCAACTTATGAAGGAAATGGTGTCATCTGATGTATTGAACTTTAATAAAAAAGATGATGCTGAGAAGAAGAAACTGAAGGAAACAACAAGGAAAAGAATAGAAGAAAGATTAAAGAAATCCTTTGAATGAAATAGTTATATAATCAAAATATGTTTTATTTTGTTTATCAACAATAGAAAGGAGTACACTTTGTATTTTATGATACATTTAAATGGTTAGAGCTATAAAAAGTAGTACAACTTTGGTTGTTATGTTTGGTTTGCTAAAAATTGAATGTTTATAAAAAATACAGTACATAAGCTATAAAATTGCAGTACAATTGCATTTTATATAGGTTTATTTGTTTGTATACACTGGGAAATAATATCATGTGCTGTATTTTTATATTATAATAAAAGGTATTTTGTAATGTATTTAAAATAAAGCACAACTATAAAAATATGTATGATTGAAGAATATAATTGATTTTTTTTACATCATAAAATAAAAATGCAGCACATCATATGTGTTGAATATGTAGCAAAATGTGTTGTATTTTTATATTGTATTTTGTACTGTATTATAATAGAAGGTATTTTGTACTATTTTTAAAAATGAAGCACAACTATAAAAATATGTATGATTGAAGAATAAAATTGATTTCTTTTACATCATGCGTATAAAATTAAAAAGTGGCACATCATATGTGTTGAATATGTAGCATCATGTGTTGTATTTTTGTACAGTATTTAAAAATGAAGCATAACTATAAAACTATGTATGATTGAAGAATATAATTGATGTCCTTTACATGAAACATATGAATTTTGAATTAAAAAACAACATATCATCACAAATTCTAAGACCTAGCAAACATAATGTCAGGTACTATTTGCATTATCATAACCACCAACAGCATTCTTCAATTTACAACTTCGCTGATTATGGCCGCTCTTTCCACATATCACACAACAACTAGTCTGTTTCCCTATTTTTTTCTCTAAAGATGATATCTCTTGAAATGATTTATAATGTTTATGAGAACCCGAACCTTTGTTTTTAATTCCAACAGGTCTTCTAATCGTAATAGATGATGGCTGATCAGAACCAAGAATATTTCCCAACCTCTTATTCTTAGATATTGGTTTTGAAGGAACAGGTAAAGAATCCACATTCGCTTGTGTTTTTTTACTTCTTCTAAGTAAATTTTTAACTCATCCAAGTTTGAAACAAGTTTGTTGATAATATAATCATGCCTATACGCAATATCACAAACAATGTTGTCAAAAGAATCAACATTCTCACCAGTAGAATCTCGCTCAATAACAGTACGCATTGACTTATTTGCAACAGCATCTCGGGTCCATCTTCTCATAATATATCTTTGAGGAAACTGTTTAATACCACAAGCTCTTAAAACGTAGAAGATATGCCGACATAACAAACCGTATTGCTCATATCTATTGCAACTACATGTAATTATCATATTATTTTGTCTAAATAGAACCTACATCAGAAAACATAACAGTTAGTAACAATTGTAAAATGCAGCACACGTAAATTTATGAAATTGTAAAACAAAACAAAAACAGGAACAAATGCAGCACATGTATAAAATATGTGTGCTATATTATAAAACTAAAACAAAATAGTACAAAAACAGATGATTATATAAAAGTCACCACATTAATGGATAAAACAATCTGTACTGCATTAAAATCTTTGTATAAATAGCACACGAAAGAATGAATTAATACCTCAAAGGTGGCCGAGACATTAGCATCCAACTCCTTAATGATATGATAATTACATGTAGTTACAAATAATTCTTTTTTCTAGAAGTAGGGGATATACGAACACCTGAAACACAAAAAAGAGAACATTTAATTACAAATAATGATTTAATGATTAATACATATAAACAAAAACAGCACACACATATATTAGATACAACACAATATAAAAAACCACACATCTACAGAAGGTATTTTTAATTTAAAACAACACATATAAGGAAAACAACACACATAATAAAAACAACACACATAATAAAAACAACACGCTTAATGAAGACAACACACTTAATGAAAAAGCACATATAATGATAATACATAGAAACAAAAATAGCACACACATATATAACAGCGAAACAAATACAACACACACATATATAGATACAACACAATAGAAAAAACCACCGATTCACATAAGATATTTTTAATTTAAAACATCACATATAAGGAAAACAATACACATAATGAAAACAACACACATAATAAAAACAACACACATATTGAAAACAAACACACTTAATGAAAAAACAACATATAATGAAAACCGCACACATAATAAAAACAACACACAACACAATATAAAAACCATATGAATTGATAGATACATACAGAAAACAATTAACAACACAATGAATTGTAAATACATGTCGAAAGGTATTTAAACTCAAAACAGCACATATAACGAAAACATCACAAAAAGGAAAACAACACAATTTCATAAAAACAGCATGCACAACTAAACAAAACTGAGTATATTAAAATTGTAATCGAAACCTTCATTGACTGCATTGGAAGACATTGTAAGTACAGATTAAAAGAATAACTTCATTCGTGCTCCAAAATTGATAAAAATCATGATCTGCGGCTTTGGTTTCGTGAAACTAAAGATCCTTATGATTGTTTCAATGATCGAACGCTGCAATAGTGGTACTGAAATAGGTTGGAATTGCAAATTATAATAAAAACTCACGATCTCAGGATTTGATTCTTGAAATTGATGACGATGACAACTTGATTCGATCAAAATCACCTCAAATCAGAATATGATTTCATCCCGACCGTTGCAATACTCATTAGATATTGAAATCATTTTGAATTCTATAGTACATGAACTGATCGTGGATTCGAGTGTGAAATTGAGGTCGATCCCCGCTGAAATCGTGAATTCTGTTGAAGAACAATGAATTTGAAGAATATCTTATTTCCAAAAATACCTTCCATTACTAAAAATTAAAAATGTCACATGTCACCATGATATTTATTCTTAGGCAACTAATTATTCTTAGTTGAACCTCTACCTATATATGTATATATATATATATACACACACACACATAAACAAACAATAACACCACACCCATTTCATACGTGCAATAGAACATATACAAATCGAAAAGTACAAACACACACTAGTGTCCATTCACAAACCTAATTAACATACACCAAAACTCTTGAGATTATGGGATATATATACACACACATACAATATATATGTCATCACACACACACACAAGATTATATGCGCACACACAATATATATATCATCACACACACGATTATATACATACGCACACACAATATATATACATACACACAAACACACCGTCTCACCCATAGACACACATTATATGCATACGCACACACACAATATATTTACATATACACATTGCAACACACACACGCAATCTAGCACACAGACATAGACACACTTCAACACACACACACACTCCAGCACACACACACGCACTGCGACACCATCACACACACAATACACACACATATAATACATGTATATATACACCCATACAACCGCCGCATGCTATCGAACATCACTGTAACCCAACCGAATTAAATCAAACCTAGAAGATGACACTGTAACACCCGAATATTTATTATTTTGAAGCCGGTGAAGAAAGAAAAGAAAATAAAGTCCAAAGTCGAGGGACCAAACTCGGCCACGAAAGAAAGTCGGGTGAGGGGGAGTATATAAGGGAGAGGGCAGCCCTTATCCTCTCCCCCACACTCACAAATCAGCCAAAGAAAGGGGAGAAGAGAGAAAGAAGAGAAAAAGAGGAAAAGTGTCGGTTCGGGTCGGTTCGGGTCGCCAAAATTGTCATGAAGCAAGCCGAATCGAAGCTCTTGTCGTTGTGCTCGTTTAGGTGAGTTCTAGGACCCCTCTTTTACCTGTTTTTGAATGATTTTGGGGCTGGAACGCATCTGAAAACCCTTTTTCGCGTTTTTGGGTGAAAACCCGTATGTATGCGTGTATGTATGTGTAGGACCCGTTTGGGGTTTGATTTCTTGCTTGGTTATGCTTGAATAATGTTATGGTATGCATCCCTAAGGTTTAGGATGGTCGATTTAGGCTTAAAATTGGTTTAGATGAGTTTGGAGGCCGAAAACCCTCGGCTGCAGTCGGGTTGAACTGCATTCTGCATCAGTTAGGGCTAGGCGACCGACTGGAGGCCGAATGGAGGCCATACGGCCGATTAGGGTGCGATTGGGGTCCATTCGCACGATTGGGGTTCATTCGCACGATTGAAGGGCCAGTCGTATGGGGGTCATGCGACTGAAGGTTCATTCGCACGACTAAAGGTCCAGTCGCATAGGTGTTCATCCGCATTGTCCATTCGCACGACTGGATGTTCATTTGCATAGGTGTTCATCCGTATTAGTTCAATCGCATGATGTTCAGTCGCATGGAGGCAATGCGACTGAAGGGTGTCCATACACCTGAATAGGGCTGTTGAACCCGAGGAAGGTGTAGATTGACTTCTGACTTTCGGGGGAAAGTGCAGATGTAAGCTTTGATGTAAAGATTCCCATAAGAGTTTTTAAGCTGACGATCGAGGTCTTAGAAAGCATGTTGGGCATGATGAGGGTGATGATGTTGCATGTTGTGTATGTATGATGTTGCCCTGTATGATGTGATGTTGATGCATGTTAATGTTCCTTATTATGATGTATGTTTATCTTTCCTATGGCTTTACCTATTATGATGAATGAACGAAGTATTATGTAACGTAAAGTGAAAGATAAAGAAAGAGGAACATGATGAATGAATGCATGTATTAATGAACGAATGAAACGTCTTGCACACATCGGATACCGGGTCCTTCTTGGTGATTGACCCTGAATGTAGAACCTCTACCGCTCACCCCTAGTACTGTGGCATACGTTTAGCTGTTCATTCGTTGACTTCGGCCCAATAGCTAAGACTGATGGTTACTCTTAGTACCGTGGCATACGTTTAGCTGTTCATTTGTTGACTTCGGCCCTGTAGCTACGACTAACCGGGGTGTAGCACATGGTATTGGTATGGATGATGTCCGATGCGCAAGTAAGGTAATGAAAGAACGAATGAACGAATGAAGAAGATAATAATGATATTATCTATGTGTACGTACGATGTGTGATCATGTAAAAGTAACGAACGGTTTTATATGGAAGTAAAGTATGTTTTATTTATAAAACTAGAACTCACTCAGCAACGCTGACTTTGATGTGTTTCCAGTTGGCAGGTAATGATTGCTGAGGATGGCACAGGCGACTACTCAGCTCTTTTGGGATGACATTCTTTTGATTAATGTTTTTGCATTGTAATGCGAACAAACAATTTTTGTAATGAATGTTGTATTAGTTTGCAAAAGCATTTACATGGAAATGAAAGTTTGTTTTAGTTTTCCGCTGCGATTTATTAAATACAAATGTAATTATATGTTTTATGTGCGATGAGAACCCAGCTGTAAGCGTCCCGGGAACGGGGCCTTACAGACACCTAGTGCAACAAAACGATACAAACTGGGATGGAAACCGAGCACGTACCTCCGGTGGTATGTGTTTCGAAAGGTCGTTCGTGAACGACGGAGAGTTCCCAGCGGCTTAGATGGCACGAAAAGGCTATCAACAGCAGTGGCTTGGTCGGAGGTGGCTTCGGTCGTGGATCAGAGGTCACGGCGGCAGTTGGGTTTCGCGAGGGGGGGGGTCAACGAGTGAAGAAGAAAAATAAAAAATATATATTATATATAATTTCTCAATTTACACTTAGAACCCTTAAGTATCATTTAATTATTCTCTTAGGTTTAGTTATATTACCACGTAAACCTATACTATAATAATAATAATCATCATAATATTATTAATAACAATAATATTATTAATAATAATAATAGTAATAATAAAAATAAAATAATGTTATTATTAGTATTATATAATATTAGGGTTAGGACGTAAGGTAGATAAGACGAGATTCGATTCGAAAACGAATTAATTACTGAAAGGAAATTAAATGTACGAGGATAATTAACGAGCTCAAGTCGATTGACGGACCTGTGTGATGGATGTCACATATAACTATTCAGAAAAAGACCGGAAGAGAATAGAAATTGATCAAAAAGCCATGACAGTCCTTCAAACTACTCTTCCAAACTCCATATACAGAGGCTTTAAGAAGTGCAAAATAGCTAAACAACTATGGGATGCACTAAAGCTAATGTATAAGGGGTCAGTTAAAGCCAAGGAGAACAAGAAGGGTCTTCTGAAATAGTAGTTTGAAAACTTTACCTTAAAGCAGGTGAAACCATGACTCAACAATACTTTAGGTATGTTGAGATTGTGGACACTTTAATGGATGTTGGAGTAGCTCTTGAGAACAAATACATTGTAAGGAAGTTTATGTCCTCTCTTCCTAGACAATGGACACATTATTGTGTTCTCATCAAGGGATAGAAGAACCTTATGACTCTCACTTTGACAGAGTTGCATGGTATTCTTAGTGGATACCAGATGGAGATGAACATGTAAAGTTAATCTGGTAACTCCAGCAATCAGTAGAGTTCAGCCCTCCATGTGGTTGAAAGGGATAGTAGAGAACCACAACATCATCTTATCTGCTACCCGTCTAACTCATAAAATGGCCCTTTCATCACCTTTCCGGAGATACCAAAAGAAAGCTATAGTCAAGGAAGCCCATTCCACGAGAAAAGCTCTTCACAAGCCTTTATGTCTTCTGATGAAAGCACATGCTACTTTCTTTTCACCCTTGAAGATCTAGACTGTATCCACCCACATGACCTAAAATACATGGAGTAGTTTAGCAAATGGCTCTCCTCACTCATAGAGCCAAGAAATTCTACAATTGGGCATGGAGGAAGTTTCCAAGCAATGCAGTCAGCGGAAAGTTTAGGTCAAACAAAAGCAAAGTAAAGCAATACAACTAAAAATAAACGGACAATTTTGCAAGGGAGTGTAAGGAACCAAGGACAAATGGTGTCCAAACACAAGCCAGACCAAACTACACTGAGAGAGCAACCTAGAATGAGAAGCCAAAGCAATAAGATGCACTTGCTCTTAAAGAAAGAGGCTTTGACTAGAGCTTTCAGGTGGAAGATGCATCTCCTAACCAAGCACTTATGGTAGACAATGATGAAGCTAAGGTATTGGAACATCTCTGTACACCTCAATGCATTGCTAAAGTTAATAGATACAAGTCCTGAACTTAGAGATGAGAAGTATTTAAATATCTTAAATCTGATTTCAAAAGAGCTGAAAATGATTATAAACTAAAGATAGAGGACTTAGAGAAAACCATTTCAACTCTTAAACATGAACAAACCAACTACAGGACTCACATCCAAGATCTCATAACTAAGTTGACTAAACGCGAAGCTGAGCTTGTGATCAGCAAAGCCAAAATAGAAATGTGTGTTGTTGAAGAAGAGACCTTCAAGAACATAATATCCTCATCCTTGCATGCAAAAGTTTGTTATCAAAATAAGCAGGGACTAGGATCTGGTGAGATAGTTCCACCATACATAACTGTAAGGCCCCGTTTCCGGGACGCTCACAGCTAGTCAATCATTACTCATAAAACCCATAATTACATTTAACTTTCATAAAACATCGCAGCGGAATCATCAAAATAGATATCTCATTTCATTATAAAAGCTTTTGCAAAACAATACATCGTTATCAAGTTACAAAATACATGTTGCATTACATCACAAAAGCATTATAGAAATGGATGCCATCCAAAACAGCTGAGTAGCCGCCCCGTGCCATCCTCAGCAACATCACCTGCCAACTGGAAACACATAAAAGTTATCGTTGCTAAGTGAGTTCTAGTTTTATAATAAAACATACTTTTCTTTCATTAAAACCATTCTTTACTTTTAAATGTGATCATACATCATACGTACACATAGATAATATCATCATTATCTTCATCATCGTTCGTTACATTCTTCCATTCATTAATCATCATACACTACGTTATCATTCGCTTCATTCGTTCATAACTTCTTTTCTTACATTCGTTCATTTCATACATATTGCGCGTTTCGCACATTTCACACTTTCGTATCTTCGTATCCATCGCACATATCGCACAAATCGCAGAAATGGAGTGGTCACTAGGACAAAGTCCCCCTCTGTGTGTGAACTCTTAGGTGTTTAGCCAAAATCGCACGCTATCTCATAGGTTAGCCAAAATCTCATGCTACATAGCACACAATGAATACCACATCACACGTATCGGGGCAATTACTAAAACTAAACCCCCTACTGTGTGTATGAACCCACATGAGTTAGCCAAAATCGCATGCTACATAGCACATAGTGAATGCCACATCGTACGTATCAGAGCAGTCACCAAGACTAAACTCTTACTGGGTCTATGGTCCGTTATGAGTTAGCCAAGATCGCACGCTGTAAATGCACACATAGTTGAGCTAACAACTCTCAATGAGTTGTGTACCTCCTGTATTTTGCTTGTAAGCCATTCTTACTCTCAAACATTCATTCATGCATGCATTCATGCATCATGTTCATCTTTTTATTATCTTCCACTATACATTACATAATACTTCCATTTCATTCATTAACAATCCATGTAAAGCCAAGGGAAAATAATCATACATAATAATAAGGAACATCAACGTACACAATCAACATCATCACATAGGGCATCATCATACATATAACATACACCATGCATAATCATACAACATCATACATCAGCAGCAATCATGCCCAACATAACCTCTATGGCCTCATAAGTCGTCTATATGAACCCCGGGAACCTTCCACGTCAAAACTTACATATGCACTTTCCCTGAAAGTCAAAAAATAAAATATGATCATTCAGGCGTATGGACCCTATTCAGTCGCATGGTCTTCATACTTATGAGAACACCTAGGCGAATGGACCTCCAGTCGCATAGCCTCCAGTCGCATGATTCTCATGCACATGAACCTCAATGGCATGGTATCCGGACGTATGGACCTCATTTGCATGACCTTCATGCGTATGACCCTCAATCGCACTCCTTTCATGCGAATGAACCTTAGTCGCACGACTCACAAGCGTATGGACTCCAGTCGCATGACCTTCAACCTCATTTCCTTCAATCGCATGACCTTCATCCTCATTTCGTTCAGTCGCATGACCTTCATCCGCATTTCCCTCAGTCGCATAGCCGTCGTGCGTATGGACTTCAGTCGCATGTCATTCGTTCGTATGACCTCCAGTCGCATGCCATTTGGTCGAATGGCTTCCAGTCGCATAACGCTAGCCAGGGTGCAGAATGCAGTTCATCCCGAACCCAATCTGCGATTTACAGCCTCCAAGCCCTCCCAAACTCGTTCTAAGCCCAAATAAACCATCCTAAACCTTAGGAATACATACCACAACACCATTCAAGCACAACCAAGCCCGAAATCAAACCCCACCCGCATCATACACATACACATACACACACAGACGGGTTTTTCACCCAACACCACCAAAAATGACTTGTCATGTGTTCTAGCCCTAAAATCAGTTGAAAACATTTTAAACAGGGGTCCTAGAACTCACCTTGAAAGTCTCTTCAGGTAGAGCTTCTCACAAACTCTTTTTCCTTCGACCTTTGCACCTCGATTCTTCAAAAATCCAAGGTTTTGCTCTTTCTCCTTTCACTCTCTCTTTCTAACCGAATGAAAAGGGGAGAATGAGGGGAGAATGGGCTGCCATGTCCCTTTTATACCCCCACTCCTCCAAATATTTTCTTATTTTGGCAAGTTTGGTCCCTCGACTTTGGGCTTTCTTTCTTTTCTTTCTTTTTCGTCTTTCCTTAGCTTCAAAGGCAATAACCGGGTGTTACAATAATCTTGTCTATAAGATCTTCTAGGTGTGGAACTTATGAAGATGGGCTTCCCCTCATAGACCCTGACTAAAGAGGATGAAGATGAGATAGTGAAGGATGCTTTTGAGATGAGTGAAGAAGAGCATTCTAAAAAGGGTCACTATCCTTCTAAGGAGAGTAAAAGAGTTAGGATGATCAAGTGCAAAAGGAAGAACTTGATTAGAAAGAACAAGAGGAAGGAAAAAAAAGGCTCAAGAGATCAAGGCAACCTTTAACACTAAGCAAAAACACGTTTTTATCTCTGCAGGTGTTGAGGTGTTTAAGGCTGAAGACACAAACTTGAACTTTAGTACCAGGAGTTCTAGTTTATGTCCAAATCATCCCAGCAACATGAAGAAGGCTGATCAGTTGTGTACCACTGCTACATAACCTGAACCATCCAGCTCCAAAGGTAGTTCCCACCCTAAAGGAATAGCCACAACATCTGCAAAGATAAAGATGGAGAAGGCAATTGATCAAGTTCAGATTTGTTCACAAAAAAAGACTCTTAGGAAGAAGAAAATGGATTGTGTTATGTGTGGGAGTATTTCTCATCTTGCTAAGGATTGTCTTACAATCCAAAAAATATTGTCCTCATAACCAAGAAAGAGACTTCTAATATATTGATGAAGAAGCAAGCTTCAGAAGGAAAATCTTTTCTTTTCGGAAGCTCCAGGTTGCAAAAGAAGACTAATGGGAAATTGCCTTTGAAAGAAAATTTGGTCTCGGAAGAAAGGAATATTTCCGAATCACTAAAGCCTACTGTAGTGTTGGCAAGATTTTCCGATGGTGCAGCCATCAAAACTTCTGAAGTCATCAAAGCTTCCGAAGTGTTGAAGGTCAAGTCTAAGCTTTCAAAGGTGGTGTGAAAGACAAAGAAGGACCAAGTGACTGAAAGTTCTCTATCAAAATCAGCAAATGGTCCTCAAAACAAGATAATAGGATCTAATAGTGTTGCATTGTCTTCAACTTCTTTTTGATAAGCCCAAGACCAATAAGTTTTCAAATGTAACTCTACCATCTTCTTTGATGTAGGAACAACTCAAGACAAATAATAATATTTGGATCATTGATAGTGGTTGTTCTATGCACATGACAGGCAGTGGGTCACTACTCCAAAATTTTGAGAAAATTGATGGAGGGCTAGTAGGAGATGCTGGTGGTTACATACAGGAAGGTGCAGGGTCACAAATGGTAAGCTCAGCATTGAGAAGGTAAACTTTGTAAAGAAGCTTGGATACAATCTTTTGAGTGTAGAACAGTTTTGTGATCAGAGTCATAACATGATATTTACTGAGCATGAGTGTATTGTTCTCAAGCCTAAGATGGTCATTCCTCATGAGCATATCCTGCTTAGAGCCCCTAGAAAAGAGAACATGTACAAGATGGATTTGCAAGAAAATCTCCTTTAGGGAAAGTTTCATGCTTTCTATCTAAAGCCAATAGCGATGAGTCTTTCCTCTGGCATAAAAGAATGTGCCATGTAAACTTTAAGAACATAAATAAATTAATTAAGAATGATTTGGTAACTGAAATGCCAAATAAAGAGTTTACAAGTGATGTCCACTATGTTGCATGCCTCAAAGGGAAGCAACACAAGGTATCTCACAAGCCAAAGGAAAGAAACTCCATCACTAGTCCCCTACATTTATTACATATGGATCTCTTTGGCCCCACTAGTGTAATAAGTATAAGAAGGTCCTCTTATTGTTAAGTGATCAATATGACTTTACAAGATTCACTTGGGTCTTCTTTCTTATAACTAAGGATGAGAAACCTGAGATTTTAAAGAATTTCATCTTAAAGTTTGAGAATCAATATGATCACAAGGTCAAAACTATAAGATGTGATCAAGGAACTGAATTCAAGAACCAAATCCTTGATACATTTTGTGAAGAAAAAGGTATTACCAGACAATATAGTGCTCCCAGAACTCCTTAGCAAAATGGTGTTGCTGAGAGGAGAAATAAGATACTTATTGAAGCTGCAAGAACTATGTTGTCCGACTCAAAACTATCCATCACCTTCTAGGCAGAGGCAGTTAACAATGCTTGCTATGTGTAAAACAAAGTTTTAGTAGTTAAGACACATGGTTAGACTCCTTATAAACTTTGGCACAAGAGGAAACCTTCCATTGGTTTTCTCAGGTCATTTGGATGTCCTTACACTATCTTGAATACCAAAGATCAAATTGCCATTTTTGATGAAAAATCATATGATGGATAATTTATTGGAAACTCTTCCCAAGCTAAGTATTATAGAGTATATAAATCTTAAAACTAGAGTAATTGAGAAGTCAGCCAATATGACTTTCAATGAGCACACACCTTGCGTGAAAGGTTCTGGTTCTGATTGGCTATTTGATCTTGATTTAGTTTCCAACTGTTTTAACAAATCTTGTGAGAATGTTTTAGGATCTACATATATATTACCTGCAGGTAATATGATCTAAAGTTTGAGCCGAGAAGACCATTAAGCTATACTAATTCAACTCTAGTAGTAACTGATCTTACAAATGGAGTCCCTATCAGTACAATAATGACAAATCCAGCTGATACCTCTGGGTGCCTTCAAGTTCCAGCTTAGAGGCACAAAACTCACATGAAGGAGCTTCAAATGTATGAGGAAATGGTGGTGGTGCTACTGATCAGGAATTGATAACCACTCCATTAAAGACAACATTAATGATGTTACACACTCATTGGATCAGGTCTCTCTTGATAAGTGTGCTGATGTGGTGGATGAATCATCAAAACCATTTTTAAATTTCTTTAATTTAGATCTCTCTAAGCATCTTGCTATGATTCATCAACTAAGGATCCACAAGTCTCATCCCACTACAAACATCATTGGAAATATTCAAACCGGGGTAAGAACAAGAGAAAAAAGCCATAATGCAAATGTTTGTCTTCACTCTTGTTTTCTATCGCAAATAGAGCCTCAGAAAATTGATAAGTCTTTAAAGGATGGAAGTTGGGTTGAAGCTATGCAAGAGTAATTACTTCAATTCAAAAGACAAAAGGTTTAAAACTTATGTCCTCTTCCCTAAGGGAAGACTACCATAGGAACCAAATAGGTGTTTAGGAATAAGAAGGATGATAAAGGAATTGTCATAAAAATAAGGCTAGACTAGTTGTCCAATGATACACACAAGAAGAAGAAATTGACTACATAGATTTCTTTGCTCCTGTGGCAAGACTTAAAGTTGTTAGAATTTTATTAGCTATTGTTGCATCCAATCATGATAAGGTATACCAACTTGATGTTAAGTGTGATTTTCTTTATGGGGTGATTCATGAAGAAGTGTATGCCAAACAACCACCTAGTTTTTACAGATCTTGATCATCTTGATTATGTCTGCAGGCTTGATAAAGCTTTTTATGGGCTGCACCAAGTACCAAGGAAGTGGTATGAGACTCTATCTTAGTATCTTTGCCAACATGGATACAAAAGGGGTAATATAGATGGAATTCTCTTTATCAAAGGAACAGGAAATGACTTAATGCTAGTTCAAGTGTATATAGATGACATTATTTTTGGGTCAACTAGTCCAAAACTCTACGAAGACTTTGAGATATTGATGAAGAAAAAATTTGAAATAAGTGCCATGGGGGAACTCAATTTCTTTCTAGGAATTCAAGTGAAGCAAGTTGACAGTGGCATCTTCATAAGTTAGTCAAAGTATGCACATGACATACTCAAAAGGTTCAATATGACTGATTGTAACGTTGCTAAGACACGTATAGCCAGAAACCACTCCTTGGACCTGATCTTGAGGGGGTATGTGGATGAACATCTTTACAGGGATATGATTAGGTCTCTTATGTACATCATAACTAGTAGGCCTGATATCTTATTTGCCACATGTATTTGTGCAAGATATCAAGCCAACCCTAAGATGTCATATCTGGTCACTATCAAGAGAATTTAAAGATATCTTAAAGGTGTCATAACACTTGGCTTTTAGTATCCAATGAATTATGACTTTAATATATATGCATATATAGATAGTGACTATGGTGGCTGCAACATGACTGTAAGGTCTACATCAGGAAGATGTCAGTTCCTTGGTGGAAGGATAGTCACTTGGCAATGCAAGAAACAATCTTGTGTCTCTGCATCAACTGTTAAAGCTGAATACATTGATGCTGCAAGCTACTATGCTTAAGTTCTTTGGATTCAAAATCAAATGTTGGACTATAGATTCAGCTTCAAATAGACTCCCATTCACATAGACAACAATAATGTCATCTCTATCACAGAGAATCCAGTGCAGCACTCAAATACAAAACACATCAATATCAGATATCATTTGATTAGAGATAACTGTTAAAAGGGATTAATAAAACTAGTCAAAATTAACACAAATGAACAATATGATGATTTGTTCACCAAAACTTTTGATGAGCAGAGATTTAAAAATCTTATATAAGCTATTGGGATGATTAACTTTGAGTTGTTTTTCTTAAAAACTAATTCATATTATTTCTAAAACCTGTGTGTCCTAGATTGTCTATTTTATCACCTTCATAAGCCCTTGTTACTCTGGAAGGAAAAAATATTTTTAGAAGACATTCCTTAGATTTTTGAAAATTTTGATCTTTTTATTCTTCGAAAGACATGTATTTACCTTCAGAAGAAAATTATGTCTTCAAAACAAACAACTACTTAAGAAAATTTTCATTCGGAAGAAATTTCCAAAATATCTTCGAAAGCTTAACATTATTCTTAAGTACTTGTATGTTTTCAAGAACAATTTTCTTCCGAAAGTAATTAACTCTCGAAAGCTTTATTAAAACTTCCAAGTCTTAATCTCTTCCAAAGCAAAATTTTCTAAAATCTTTGGAATATCTTCCGAATGCATTTTGGCTTCGGAAGCTTCTCATCAAAACTTTTGAAGTAAAATTACCTTCAGAAGATTTTAGACTTTTCAAGAAAACTACTTTTGAGGAAAAGAAAATTGTTTTTCAGAGGTGGGACCAATATCCGGATTTCAAAGTTTATTCCTCTTTCATTAACTTTATCTCAGATTCATATCATATATATACCTAACGGTTCCCCCTCTTTCACTCTCTTCTTCCTCTATATTATTCCAAAACCTAAATTTACCTATAAACCACCTTTGTTCTTCACTTTCTTCACCTTTAAGCTTTCTAAAATGGCTAACCTTAACCACAGAAATGACCCTAATCTCTCCATGTAACTTCACAAACAATATAATCAGGTTGTCCTGTTGAACTCTAAGAAAGATTCTAGTTTCTCAAAGGTTTGCGAATTTCTGGCTTTATCCAACTACTTCATCTCCGTAACCATTGATCCTACACTCTATGAGGATCATCTGCTTGAATTCGGGAAGACCTACCAAGAGGTCATTATGGATGTGGAGAAGGCATTGTTTACTACAGCGAAGGGAATGACAATCTTCATTACTCCAGCCATCATCAACACTCATCTTCAGCTCAATGATGATAAAGATGAATGGTCCTTTCCAAAGAAAACTATAAACCAATCCTTTCAGCAGATGAGCTATAAAGGAGATATCCCTGTAAAGACCTCCAGGAAAGGGAATGTCTTATCCTAGTGGAAGTACCTACTCCATGTGGTCATTCACAGCTTATCCAACAAGCATGGAGGATGAGACTAGATTCCTAAGGATCTCTCCTTTAAAGTGCATGGAGTACTCTCAATTTGTTTACACAAATTTACTTGCAAATTTGGACTCCTTAGAGTATTACATGTTTCCTAGATATGTTTAATACATTCTCAATTATGAACTGGGCTCACAGTTGAGGGAAACAAGTAATATTTTTAAATTAGAACAGATGAAGCCCGACAACTTTAAGATATTGAAGAAGCCAACTGTTGGTTCTCTAAGGGGTACAAACAACTCTTGTCCCAAAAATGTTAGATCTCATTGCTCAAGGTGACAACCTAGCAACACAAGCTAGTGTTGAATCTACACATTCTACTTCTTAACCCAAAAGACAACCACCAATCATCCTCACCTACCAAAGAAAATCCAAATGAACCCCTTCATAAGCTCCTCCGTTTATACAGGCCCCCATATCATTACCCATACATGAAGAAGTGGACATTGGAGACCCCACTTCTCCTGATTAGCAAACATTCCTATCTCATCAAGAATCAGTGTTAAGGTTCCTCATGCTTAGCCTAATGAGCTCATTAGCCTATCTGCCTTAAGCATTCACTCTGAATCTCAACACTCAAATGAACAACCTTCAGGGGAAATTTACCATCCCCGCCCTCTAGATCTAAACCAACCTATCCCTAACCTTGAATTATATGAATATGAAGATATAGGGTTCAATGAGTACCATGAGTCTCTCTACTCCTCCCTTACTCAAAGAGAGACTAGTGCTCCTGATTCTCCCATATCTAGCCCATATCATGCACCCATCACTAAGGTGGATCTCCCTGAACCTGTTTAGGAGGTCCATATGGAATAGGATTTCACTTCAGCGAGTCATAACATAATTGGGACATCAACCATAGCAACCCAACCCATTAACACTTCAACTAAAGTTGTTAGTGAGCAGGGGAAATCCAATAGCCAAGAACTCTATGTTGGTGGTAAGAGAGAAAAATTTGGTCCCATTCTCTCATCCCTTATGATTCTTCTTCTTCTGATGAAGATGAGGGGAACATGAGACTAAAGGTGCAAAAATTGTCACAAACATGCTCCATTAATTCTCTAAGGTTAGTCATTTGGAATCTCAAGTGACTACCTGAAAAAAAGAGTCAATGATCAGCAACTTGAGATATCTTATCATAAGGAGAAACTAGTTGGGAGACTGTTAAGAGAAGCTCATCCAGGAACACTAGAACCTATGGATATGATTGACCGAACTCCTAGCTAACCCGATGATGCTACCAAAAAGGGGGAAAAGTCATAACAATCACAGAACCTGGGATGGCTTCACAAAGGATGGACAATGAGGACTCACCATCCTTACTTGTAGTTGTTCATAGTTAGCAACCTCCTCAAGTTCACTTTGATGTGGACTCACTCATACAATCACTATTTGAGGAAGGTATACCAAGGGCTATGTCATCCCCACCTCAAGGATCTTCAAACTACATAATTAGGTGGAGGTATGATGCTGTCAAAAGAGTGTTTATACTTCAAAGAGTTTAAGGGAAACAAGAGATCTTTAACTTTCAGATCTTGAACTACTATGAAGGTCTTGATCTAGTCAAAATTCCACTTGCCAATCCAAGCCAATCTAGGCAAGCTAACAGGCTGGCTCAAAGGACTCAAAGACAGGATTATTAAAGAATTCAGCCAAAGAAGAAGACAACGGCAATCAGGTAATGTCATTGGTCAATTGGATGTTGAGACAAACCCAGAGATTTGCTTTAAAGGGTAAACCTTGACTGAAGGCCTAGTGATAGAGTTTGAGAGCATTGTTATAATCATAACTACTTCAACAATCCATTCGCTCAGTGAAACACCTGCTGGTGAAGGTGTACCTCTCTCTAGCTAGAGCATGGATGCTACTCCAAGCAACGAAGGCCAATGCTTCTCCACCCTGAGTCACAAAGGTTTGTGGGTTATAAATGGAAAATTATTCTAACTCCAGAGGAGATTGAGAAGGAGGAGAGAGAGGAAGAGGAAGCTAAGGGTAGATAGTTTCATTGGGTCCTCAGGCTTTATGAAAGCTACAATCAGGGCTGCCCCCTGACCAAACACTGAAAATGATAAGTTGATGGTAGTTCAGATTACCTACCTGCAGACCTGAAACTATGGCATTGATGAGATCATATCTCTCCCCTTAGAGGAACTAAATGAACTGGCAGACATGGAAATATCTAAGGAGAGGATGGAAGCAGAGAATGTAAGGGTGCTTCTCCAAATCAAAGAAGAAAGAAGATAGAAAAGACTATACAAACATGTTCCTACTCTCTCTCCAGTTCAAGAAACCCATGTGCAAGAGACTATGGCAACTCCACAACCTCAGGTAGACAAAGAAGCTTACAAGCAAAATATGATCAGCTGCCTGACTGCCACTAGACTCTACCAGGCAGCTGCACTTCTTCCCATATCCTTAGAGTATATTCAATTTAAGTATCTCAAACAACTTGAACTTCAAGTACTCAAAAAACAAAATGCAACAGAGATAAAGATAAGGGAAGAGGCTGCAAAGTCAAGAGCCATCATCCAAAAGAGTATTAAGAAGTCTGCTGACAGAAAAAGGATGATGACCTTGTTAAAGCTACATGGATTCTCCGAAAGGAGACTTGGTCCAATGTCTCTATCCATCATAGATGAGCATATAAGGATGATCAAGCAGAAAATCAAAAGAGGAGAGCTCATTGACTTACATTCTCTACCAAATCAAGCCCTACAATAAGTGGATGTTAAGGTTGAAGAATTTGAGACAACACAACCTGGACCTTCTGCTGGGTCTCAGGAAGCTTCATCTTCTGATTCACAACAGGGTTAAACTCCCTTTCCTTCTGAACCAGTAAGGGAGGTAGACCCAATTGAGAAAGACAAGACTGAACAACAAGGTGCTGTAAGCCAGTCTTCTCAGTTGAATTTTCCAAAAAGGAGGAAAAGGATGGCCTATAGACCCAAGTCAAAGAAGAAGAAAAAGTAAGATTCATTCACATCCAAGCCTTAGGATGAATAAGATCATCCTAAGAGAGTGCATGAAGAGGCAACTCAATCAACTCTAATTCAAGTAGCTCCTCTTACACAAGAAAAATCCATCTTATCCTGGACCTTCACTACTAATCCAGAAAGATGACATGTAATCAAAGATCAAGGTGGTGAAGATGTCTACACATGACAAGATATGTTCAACCTACCTTTGTATGATTTCTTTGAGATGAGAAAACACTTAGAAAGTCTAAGTGATCCTAACTATCGAATGAAGAAGGGTATAGTCATCATCATGATGAGGATTGTCAATATCTAAGGTCTTCAATAGTTTTGATAACATCAGCCTAGGGGGAGTTTGTAAGGTTTTATATAAGGCTGATGCATCTAAAACATCCAAAGTCTCTCTTGCATGGATGCACTAAAGTACCAAGTAGAAATGCTTCAAAAGTTTTACACCCAGCGTCAGAAATATTCTAAGTGTGAAATTTTCTGAAGCCAAAAATGAAGTCTTCCAAAGCTTCAAAGACAAAGTCTTCTGAAGCCAAAAAGTGAAGACTGATTTCTTTCGAATTCTTTTGAGACATTCTTTATCTGATGTACTTTATCATAAAGCTGGACCACTTTCTGCTGCAACTCTGTTGACTCACCAACTTTCACAAGTTGATGAAAAGGTCCATGTTTTTTGTAACTGTACATTGAGGTCTTAATCTGTGCTTTCTACTTTATGTACTTTTATTATTTTATAATATATATGATGTGATTTGTGGCATGTCATAGTCACTAGTATTAAAGCAATCTGCCTTTTGACTTTACATTTGATTTTGTTGTTGTCTAGATCATATGTTTCCAGCTGGCTTTTTAAGTATGGCCGGCTGTAAGATTAATATAAAATATCTCAGGTCCTTGTATTTTTCTTTATGCTTTGTAACACTTGTAAAGAACTTGAGAGCAATATACAACATTCTTGAAAACCAATACTTGTGTTGTTCAGTCTCTTGTTATGTCTCGTATTTGCTTGTGTTCTAAGATTTAAACCATAATGTTATGAGCTTCCTATTTGATCTATTAAGTATTCTCAAACAACTCTTCTCATTGTGTGTTTGTGTTGTATTGACTACCCCTCAAACGGTCCTGCAGTTATCGAATTCAGCAAAGTATTTTTGCGACGTCATAGTATGACATGCGCAACACATAGTCCGTCGGAATTTGTTTCACTCGCATGTTTCTAAATTGTTTTATTTTATAGGCGAATATGCTTGTTGATTTTACATGTAATTCAAATGATAAATTGTTTTTGAATACAGTCGAGCTAGTTTCATAAGTTTTTTGTTTAATCACTTGTTTTTGATTTAATAATTGTTTCTAACTTGATGTTGAGAATGTAACAGGGTGAAATAACACATGGTTGAAACGAATTTGGATGGACTATATGTTGCGAATGTCATCATGTAACATTGCAAAATATCTTAATATAAGTAGTAACATACATGTATTTGGCTTTCAACTTGTGTTTTGTATTTGGCTTTCAACTTCTGTTTTGTATTTGGCTTTCAACTTGTGTTTTGTATGGCGAATGTGTGTTTGATATTATGCTTGTTAATTAACAAGTTTAGATTCTTTTGAATAGTTATAATTTTGGGAGTAGAGATGTTTAGTATTTGAATCAGGTTAAGAAAACTTAAAATTCGATTTGATTTCAATATCACCAATTTATAATTTGATTCAAAAAATTAAATTTGAATTCGATTCAGATTGAAGTTTTCAATCGAATATTGAATTTGTAATTTTCAATCTGATTTTATTTGAAATTAGAATCGAAAATACACATACATATTTTTATATATAAATGTAATATAGTTACTGATTTTATATATTATATTTTATATACATATATACTTATCTAATTTATTTCAGTCATGATTTCTTTTTTAATTATTAAGTTTGCCTATATGTTGAATTTGTAGTTATCTGCATACACTAATTTTCATTATGTATTTATAGGTTGCATCCATGATCTCTTGAATCGTGAAAGTTTGAGTGTTTTAGTTAATTAACTCATTATATTTAAATTTATAATTTGGATATTTCTTAAGTAAATGTTTTGATTCTCACCATATTATTATTTTCCTTTTTGAACTTTTTATTATTAATTTGAAAAGTTTAAGTTTGTACTTTGAATTAAAGCTTAGTACCTTTGAAACTTAAAATTAAAATAAACTTTTTAGAGGATTTCTTTTTGAATTCGATTCAAATGCAATATTCAAATTTGAATTGGATCAAATTTCAAACATGGTTTCAAATTTGAATTCGAATTTGAATATGTTTTGAATTCAAATCGAATTTGAATCATGATTCACATAATCAAAATTCTAATAATTCAATTAAATTAATTCAAAATTTCAAAATTCGATTAGTTAAACACTCTTAATTATGATAATTTTAATATATTTTTAAGAGAAAAATAAAATTGTAAAAACTTAAGGATCATTTTAGTAAAACGAATCAAAGCATCTTAGTCGGGTTTTAGCATATTATTCACTTTTCTATCAATTACAATCAAGGGTTTGACATCTATTAATATAAGGTTTTTTTTTATAAAACTTCGCTTTAATGTATAAAACCTGAAAACTTTTGATAGTCAGAGGAAAAACGGACCCTCTTTAACCTTTTTGTACTCCCTATCTACGATTTATTATAGGAAGAGTATATAGCTAATGATGGCCACTTGTTCTAAGTTGTTATAATATAATTTATAAGATGTATTGGGTGGGCATCTTCGTGCCAACTTTAGGCTAACAAAGAGCACTATATAAACCATGCCACGTGATATTCTATTTTTCATTTATATTATTATATAGGATATAAAGTTGTATATTCATAATAACATCTTTATCTCAATTTTTATAACTTAACTAAATAAATATCCTATTTCTCTTAAATCATCATTATGTTTTGTTTCACATCCCACGTCTTACCATCCATCTCTATCTCACTTGCAAACACGTATTTTATTATTATTTTTCTTTTATCTTACAATAATATAAGAATTGATAAACTGTAGATCTCTATATTCAGAGAATCAATGTTTAAAAAACTCTAAAGCTTAAAGACGAAGATCTAATATAAATATAAAATACAATAAATCTCTAAATAATAATGAGCAAGACCCTTATTACCATACAATGCACATAAAAGAGCAATCAAATGCATATAGTATAACAATCAAATGCTTGCACGTAGCAAGACTCAAGTGACAAGAAAATTGTGTATGCAACCTTTATTACAACCTTATTACATGCATACCATATAGCACATTGACTATGGGCAAACAATGTTATACATAGAAGCACTGGCATACTTGTACTTTATTTTGATAAGTTATAGAATGCTTAGAAATTACTCTAAGTATGTATATATACGCATGAATAAGGATCTAAGCATTAGCAACAAGCTGATCTATGTAGGAACAAGGATATATGCATGAATAATGGCTATCTACGCATGAATAAAAGTTAATTGCGCATAAGCAATGTATCTACGCCTAAAAAGATACTTTATATACTCTATGGATTTGTTTGATTATCTATTTAAACCACGTATAATTGGATACTTGTATTAGATGTTAATTTTGAATTAAATAAATGTGTTAAGACGCTTTCTGATTAAAACACCAAAGGTTTGTAACTTTGATAAAAAGATACTTTGGTATTTAAAATTGGTGCACAATACCCAACAACTTTTACGTGGGATTCATATGTCTCAAAAGTCTTAACGTTGTTTGTATATAGGAGTTTAATGGATTATGTATAAATTGAATCCAACAAGGAAAATCATAAGAAATATATGGCCTAGTCCATGATAGATATATAAGTTTCCACAATTTGCTCAACAATGTATCTGTTGGTTTTCTCCTAGCAACCCAATTTCTACTAACAACATCACACTAGAATGGTACGTGATTATTTTTAAATTTTACTCAACTCAATCTATCTTTTTTATATAATTGTCTTAATTAACACTTGCTTGTAGCGAATAGAGGTAGGAATGGAGCCTAAGTGGATGAGGGGTACCTGAGGCCCTAAGAGAGATTCCATGAAGGGCAGGGGCGGAGCATCATTGAAGGGTGCAAAATGTGGCCTTATCATAAGTCGCATGAAGTGTATGCAAATTTTCTTTAATAAAAAACTAAAATTTCTATTTTGTTTACTTAAACTACAAGAAGACTATAAAAATGACACGAGGAACAAGGGCGAGGCTTCGGGTGGGGGGAAGGCTTTTATTTCGTCACTAGTGTAAATTTTCGGTTCGATAGTGTAAAATTTCGGTCTGCTAGTGGAAATTTTTTAATAAATATAGATTCCGCCCCCTTAAAAAAGTTTACTTTCACCTCCGCCCCTTCTAAACTTTGGTTCAAGCTCCGCCACTGATGAGGAAAGCACGTAGAGTGAGGCTAGTTGGTCTTAGACATGACACAAGTTGATCAAGATAGTCTGTGGGTATTATATGGCGAGGGAGAAAGAAAGGTCGTATATTTAGTAACGGACGAACACAACTCCCCATTTTTTCCTTACAGGATTGGTTAGCATTTAGAGATAATACGTCCGTACACTATGAGCATGGGTGCGTAACAGATAATCATAAATATGTTTATTTACAAATATATGCTAACCAATAACTGTATATCATTTTAGCCTGTATAGTCTGTCGAGTTTGAAGATTTGCAAAACCTGATTACTTCAACGCGTCACCGAGATAATGGTTCCAAATTGTGGAAACTAGATTTTTGGCCTTCTATATTGGGTTTTCCGATCAGGTACCTTAGTGGACCATTAAGCAAGACATGGCGGTCCAATACAGACATAAGAAATGAATATTCTCATTTTTAAATAGAATAGTCGTATATTGCTTGCAAAATTCCTCGCTGAATGTTAAGCTTGCCCTTGGCATTCTGTAACACCCATTGGTGGACCGTCACCTTCTGCATGGCAGTCCGCTATGAGACCCTTATCTCAGACCTTAAATTATACTTCCTGGCGGACCACTAAGGTCAACCTTGGTGATCTATGATGGCATCCGTTTCAAACCCTAATTTTCTCACTTGGCATATCGTTGTAGTTACCCTTAATTGTTTGTTATGGTTAGAAATCTCATATTGCTCCCTCTTGTCCCATTATTTTTATTCTACTCTACCCATTGGCCAAGGGGTCACATTTAAAGATTCAACTCCACCGACATTAATGGTTAGAAGTGCATAAAACGGGTAAAGTTAAAAAAACTAGTTTCCGTTAATAGCCGAACATGTTATTTGGATAGGGGAAAATCTTGTTTTCAAATTTACTAGTTAGGTTAATTATAGATTTTTGGGCATGAAATAGTGTTTCTAACTTGTTAGGGTGTTAACGGAAATTATTAGGCGGTATTTATTAAATAGTTGTTTTTTTCTAAAAAAATTATTAATTAATTAAAAAACATGTTATAAACTCAATAAACTTTATTTTATTAAATTTGTAATCTTAGAATTATAAAATATTTGTTCATTACAAAAAACACATATGAAACTGAAGTTACATTTTTTTTAAAATTGGGTAGATTACAAAACAATCAATGGTCCGGTCGTCGTCTTTATTTAAATTTGTTAAACCTTTGCCTTTAAGGCTAGTTCAACGTATGATTCGTCTTACATTTGTTCTTCTTTGAAAAGTGGATATGTCATTCTCGCCTCTACTTTATCTCTTTTAAGACTTCTTTTGACTTGTGTACTGTGGTGTTCCTTTGGTACTTCACGCAAATGCTTATTTCTATCAATTGTGGGGTGAACCTCATTTTTCAAATGGATAAAACCTTACAACTAAAGGTAGATTTTGAATCGACTGTAAAAGTTTGAACGGTTAGTAGATCACAAGTAATATCGACAAGAACATGATATTAGCATCATCTTTCTTTCTAGTAAACCAAAATGCCAAAAGTTAGAAATTGGTTTACCCTAGTCCCATGGTGGAAAAAAAATTAATTCTAGTTAACCTCTCGATCGAGCTTGCTCCATGTTGAGGTACTCTAAGCTCGTTTTGTATTTTTCATGTATTAAGTATTATACAAACTTATGTTGTGGTCCCTATGTAGGAACTACTTGATGCTAATTGCATTGTTTCACGAACTGATTAGGCGGTATTGATTAAAAGTGTTGTGTATTCTAAATAAGTTACCAATTAATAAAAAAACATGTTATAAGCTCAATAAACTTTATTTTTTATTAAAATGTTTAATCATAGAATTATAAAATATTGGTTCATTACAAAAAGACATATGAAATTGAAGTTACATTTTTATACTGGGTAGATTACGGATCACGTGTCAATAATTTGGTGTTTAATTAATATAAATGCACGATTTCACATCATGATTATGGTTGAACGAGTTTAAGTTGTTTGTGTTTTGCATTATAGGATTTTGGAGCTAAAGAAGGCTCATTTTGGATAAAGAGAACCTAAACATGCAACTACAAGGACTGAATATGTAAATATCAATATCTAAATAAAAGGCACAAGTTTAGGTGTACCGACGTATAATACGCTGGATTTGGGCATATAATACGTCGGGCGGCATATTGGTGGCGTATCAATGGGTGTATTTGATGAAAAAAAGATAGTTGGGGCGTATTTGAGCTATCTTGGGCATATTATATGCCCATGTGGGCGTATGATACACCGGTCCCTAACAAACTTGGCGAATTTATGGATCTTCAAGTTTATTTAAACACATAAAACTCAAAGTCGAATAACAACTTTTTCCAGCCGAATTTAGGTGATTCAAAGAGATTTTGTGTGCTTCCAAGCTCCCCAATATCATCCATATCAACATGGATCATCATCAAATCAAGATTGAAGATCAACAAAGATGATGTGTGGCTAAGTTCTCTTAATTGCTTTCGGGAGTATAATTCTTGTAAAGTGAGACAATTGGTATGTTTTATTAGGTCTTTGTATTGAACATTTATTATAGAATGAAACATTATGTTTTGGTTGATTTAAACGATTTGCTTATAAATAAAGTTGTTTGCTTGATTATCGGTTTTCTGTATTCTTGCATTGTGAGCTTATTAAGAAAAGTAGGCAACGTGATATAAGTGAATTGATAACATTGTGAATGAACAAGTCTTAATAAATTATTCCTTTTTTATCACTTTAATTAAAATTTATGATCTTTAAGTATTGTTTCTTACAAACTCTAATGTAAAAGTACCGATCATTGATCTTGTAGATTTGGAACCCAGAAGTAATTGTCTTTTATTATTTAAGTAAAGTTGTTTTAATGTTTCTTGCTTTTCGTAATTGTGTTCATTAAGTTTCAATTTTTATTTTAAAGTTTGATTATTTAAGTTAATTGAGTCGTATTCTTTGAACGCTTTCCATATATTATCTGTGGAGACAAACTTACTTACCCTTATACAAAAAAATGTAGTTAAGACCGATATAATTACTTGTTTTTGATTGAGTCTCGACAACCATATCAAAATGGCTTCGTTGCCGGGAATTAGCGCGCAAAGTGTTTATTTTTGTAATCTTTTTAGTTTTTTTTGTTTTGTGCGGTGCTATGCTAGGTGTTTTAGGTTATTTTGAAGTACTTAAATCTCAATATGAATAGAGTTTATTATTCATGTACATGTTGCGGAAGTCCAGTTCATACGCGAGGTCATTGCCCTAAGTACTTGCAAAAGTGTGAAGATGCAAGAAGAAAATTATATATGTTGGATGTCTATTATGATGATGTACAATCATCTTATCTGTACTATGATGCATCTTCTACATATTATGAGGGTTATTATCAATCAGAGGTAAATTACAACTTTGAGTAAGATTGGGATTGCAACAACTATTAACCAGAGATGACATCAAGCTAAAGTTATCAGGAGAATTATAACCACTATCATGAAAAATACTCTTAGGTGACATACGAGGATCAGAATCAATGTCAATTTCCTAAACAAGAACATGTTCTCCAAGATTTCGAGTAAGTTCAAAATACTTATCAATCTGAGGAGGAGGAAACTATTGCTCGATTGAAGTTGATATTGCTCGAGATCGATAAGTTGTTATCACAAGACCATCTTTTAGATTAGGAACGAATTTACTACTTAACTATCAAGCATGACACATTATTATTGAAAATAGAATTAGAGGAGTCCATCTCACCATGTGTAAAAGTTGAGGATGAGGCCATAGAGATCAATACCACACAAATTCTCACATTTGTTGAAGAGCCATGTGTAGAACAAGTGGTGGTTAATAGTTATGTTGATGATGTGGTTGAAGAGTCCATGGATCTATTAGAGCAAGAATATGAATATGCAGTCTCACTTGAAGACAATAATCTTTTAAAAGTCAATGATTGATGTAATCAAAGTTTATCCTAAACCTCATCCGGTACTTATTATACCAATCAACACAGTTATTAAAGAAGATGCAAGGACAAAGATTAGAAAAGTGGGAATGCAAGATGTCGGGCAATTTATTATAAAGTCTATATGCAACAGTTGTTTAATATATATGCCTATAACTATAAAGAAACTATGGATGTGGCATGTCAACTTTCAAGCATTTGTTGGGAACTCAGTAGGTAAAGGTGCACCTCGATCACCATTTGTGGTCGTAGGTAAGGTTTGACTGAAAACCTAAAACTTAGCATTTGCGGGAGGCAACCCGAGAACTTTATGGGTGCGTTCACTATAAACCCTCACTAGAGTACAACTCGTCTAATCAGGTCTACCTAGGGGTTTAAAGGTTTGTTGCATACACTAAATGCAACCATGATTCCTTCAAAAGTAAATTGTATTTCCTTTATTAGTTTGTGTGTTTTATTTTTTTTTGTTAGTTTAATCACACACCAAATGCAAGCACTCAAGTGTGGGGAGGTGCAACTCAATTAATGAAGACTCTCACTAATGATCAAGTCTATGTAGTCATTCTTTATCTTGTTTATTCATTATCACCATGGTTATTTATATTTTAAAACCATACATTAGGGATAATTTATCTCAAGTGTGGGGATGGGGGAAGCAAATGAGAACAATGTCAAAATTTGAAAAAATTAAATTTTTGAACAAGTGTCCTAAGTAAGCTTGAAAAGAGGTAAAGATTAAATCTTTTAGTACAAATCACTAACTAATTACCTACTGAAGTATGGTTCTTGGTTCTTGGTCATGGTTAGATTCGTTTTGAATTTCAAAATAGAAAAAAACTTTAGATTTATCTAATCGAGGGTAATAAGCTAGAAGATAGACCTTTCATGCATAGGTTACATTAAATTCCCAAAATTAAAAGAAGCAAGAAAGCAAAGTATGCACAAAGATGATTAACACATTAGGATCAAGCCTTAGGAATTGAAAAGCCTTTTATTTTTTTAGATCATACCCAATATTACTATTAGAAACCTAAAGAACCTAATATGACACCCAATACTATATATGATGAAAAAAGAAAAAGATTAAGCCTTTTATTATTCTAGTTTAATTTTTGATGAAATCCAAATTGGATAGGTGATTATATGTTAAAACATGGCCAAAGTGCCAAGCCTCGTACTTCATTAAGCTGATAAGGATGTTTCTAATTTTTTATGAAAATATAGACTGAAAAAGGTTATATCGTTCGAAAAGCGAGAAAGCAAAAGAGGATCAATGTTAGTATGCCCCATAAAAGTAAACAAAATATAAAAGATGGGCCAATGTTTGTCTCACAATACAAAATGCATTGACATCAATAATATACCTTCAAAGAAGGTAGCCTTATCCAATTTTTTTAATTCATCACTTTTTAGCCATTTTATCCTTAAAATCCTAACCTTAACCTAAGCCTAATAAAACCCATAAAAGTCCTTTTGATTTGTGTATACTTTAGGTGTATTGTGAGAAAATGTGATTATATGCATAGGCAACATGAAGGCCTATTAGGCTTGATTAGGTAAATCTAAAATCTAAATTGACATGATTTGTTTGAAAGAACAAAATTGACAAATACGTTTAAAATAAAACATATACGAGTTTGGGTATGACCTTGAACCAAAGCTGAGAAGAGTAAGGGATTGGAGAATGTGTTTGATAATAAAGTTGAAACTCATTAGATTTGCTTAAGGACAAGCAAAAGGTTAAGTGTGGGGATGTGATCGCCTATCGATAATTTGGTGTTTAACTGATATAAATGCTTGATTTTACATCATGATTATAATGGAATGAGTTAAAATTGTTTATTTTTCAATTATAGGTGTTTGGAGCTAAAGAAGGCTTATTTTGGATGAAGAGAACCAAAACACGCAACTACAAAGACTGAAGATGTAAATATCAATATCCACATAAAAAGGCACACTTAGGTGTACTGGTGTATCAGTGGGCGTATTCAATGAAAAAAATCGAAATTTGGGCGTATTTGAGCTGTCTTGGGCATATTATACACCCATGTGGGCGTATGATACGCCGGTCCCCAACAAACTTCCCGAATTCTGTGTATCTTCAAGTTTATTTAAACACATACAACCCAAAGTCGAAGAACAACTTTTCCCAGCAGAATTTAGGTGATTTCAAAGAGATTTTGGGTGCTTTAAAGCTCCTTAATATCATCTATATCATCATCAAATCAAGATTGAAGATTCAACGAAGATGATGCCTGGCTAGGCTCTCTTAATTTCTTTCGGGAGTACAATCTTGTAAAGTGAGACAATTATTATGTTTGATTAGGTCTTTGTATTGAACATTAATTATTGAATGAAACATTATGTTTTGGTTGTGTCACATCCCGGCAGAAGCGTGAAATACTTAGGGAGTGACTTGATTGTTCAGAACTCATTGTCAAATACTAATTAACAGACAACACATAATCATACATATTTCATAACATAATATTAAGGTTAGGATTACATAAAGTCATGATAGTCAAAATTTGAAATTACATAATCCTATTACATCATAAAGTTTTAACAGCTACATCTTCAGAGACGATGGAAGTGAGCATCCACCGACACACTGAAGTCATACAGGTTCACAGTTAGGTTCACACAAACTTTTCCTACAACTTCACCCCAGCCATTAAAAACATCAAAGGAGAACGTTAGGTTGTTAGTCATGATGAATTCCTGAAAAAGCATACCAAAAATAGTCAACACAAAGTTGGTGAGCTTCACAGGTTTATTAAACATATAATATTGATGCATTATATATATACAACCAAACCTTACATAGCAATCAGATTATTCATATCTCTCAAATCACATTCTCATAAATCAGATAACATAGCATTATAACACTCATTCTGTTAATGCAGGATATATCTCCTAAGTAGCGCTACCAATGTTATCTAACGGTTCCACATCCGAACTAATGGTTGTAACATAAATTTCAGTAATAATGCATCAATTCATAAATTAGTATGCTTTTTCCCCAAAACTTAATAAAAACAAAATGGGCCATGAAACTCACCTTTACTCCAAATGGTAACCTATAAACAAAAGAATTTTATAGTTTAGAAAACATAACTATTTTCTTCAAAATTTTCAGTACCTTAATAAATTTTGAAATTTTTATAACGAATAGGTTTAATATTCTGGAATATCACATTAATTTCTTGTTTCCAAGAAATTTACAGATTATTTTCTATAATTGTTATAAATTCATCATAAATTGCCAAAAATAGTTTCTGTAGTCCATAAATTCCCAAAATTTTACAGAAGGTTCATCATAGGAATTAGAACTTCTTATAAATTTATCAAAGTCTAAAACATAACAGATTAGTTTCCGTAATTTTTATAATAATCCCAATTCTTCACAAAAATAACTATACAGCTCCAAAAATTATTAAATTTATACATTCTGCAGGTTTGGATTTATCAATTTATTCATGATTTTCTCAGATTTTATTATGCTATTTAAGTATTTATTTTGATTTTTCTACTGCAGAACATGTAAAAATTCATATTTCAGATAATACTTTGAGTTAGGTCACGAGATTTTTCCAGTGGATTCTATGATTCTTAATGAGTATATAATTTTCCATATATTTAATAGGATCGGTTCTTCCGATATAATTTTTCCTTTTAAATACTTAAAGAATTTATATAAATTAATTTACTTATGGGAATAGCACCAAAATTTACAGAATTATATTTCCCAATATTCTTAACATATTTTCAATGTTTGTTCCCACAATCATAGTCGTTAATATGCAGAACTGATTTTAACAAATTACAACTAGGTTTTCAACCCTTTTGTTGATAATTTCTTGCTAAAACTTGATTTTTAAGTTTTGTTTTCATGTTTCCAGATTCTTAAAATCTTCCTTTTTGTCTGAAAAGTAAGTTTGATGTTTAAACAAAATCTTGAGTGTTAAATCAAAAGGGTTAGTCACATGTGTTTATTTAAACACATGTTTTGCTTTTGTAATCTTAATCAAGTAGGGTGTTAGAGTTTGGAACCTTGATTTTGACAGAAGGAGAGTATGAGAAGATGATGAGGATGGTCTAAGCTTACTTGGTTTTGGTGTTCTTGACAATCTTTCGAGAGGTGATGCTTCTTCGAGGCTTGGATGTTGCTGCCTAGTAACCGAGAGATTGATAGGAAATGGTGATAACAATCGGTTGTTTTGGTGTTATACGAGAGTGGGGATGATGGTGGTGAGGTATGGTACTCGGGAGGTGAGAAGTGTGGGTGAAAATGATTATGGTGTTCGGTTGAGGTGATGGTGACCGAGAATGTTTGTGGTGTTTTCCCTTCAACCGAAAGCTTCAAATAAAGAGGATGAAGTCGGCTGCCATTAAAGCATCATCATGATCCTAGGATTCTAGACTTGCAAGGTGGAGTGCACAAGGGTATGTTTGGAGTTTGGGGTAGCTAGGTGTCGAATGAAGAGGTGTGTGAGTCACCACACCATCATTACAAGATTATCTAATAGTTTAGTTTGTGTAATCGGTAATTAAGAGTGTTAATGGACCGGTTCTTATTTTGATTTAAGGTTTGGGTGTAAGGGATTGGTTTAGATTTGTTTTGATGTCAAGTTCTCTTGGTGTTAACTTGTGTTTATGGTGTTTGGTTGGGTTATGTTTTGGTTTGTTTGATGTTGTTTGGTTGATGTATCTTGAGCATATATGGTTTTATATCAAAGATTATGCTTTTGAATACATGCACACGTAAATTATACATGCATGCAACCATGCATACGTTCAACACATATATATGCATATAAACACATAATACACACATGTATTTAACAAGAGATGGCACATGCATGAGTAAAACATATATATATATATATATACATGCATACGTACATGTATATATAAAAATATATATTAATCTAGGTGTGGCTTAGAATATTTTAGTGTATAAAATTTCTTAATCTAGGGTTGTCACATTCTCCCCCCGTAAAGATAATTTCGTCCCGAAATTTATTTGAATAGTAATGAACTTATCTGACCCTTGACTTAAAATAGATGGGGGTATCTTCTTTTGATTTCATCTTCTCTTTCCCACGTATACTCTGGTCCTCTCCTAGCGTTCCACTTAACTTTCACTATGGGGATTCTGCTCCTTCTTAGCTTTTTAACTTCTTTACCTACTATGGCTATTGGTTCTTCTGTAAAACGAAGCTTCTTATCTATCTTTATTTCTCGAACTGGAACTTTTAATGTTTCATCTGTTAAACATTTCTTCAGATTGGACACATGGAATGTGTTGTGTACTTCACTTAATTCTTGGGGTAAATCTAGCTTATACGCAACAGGACCAATTTTGTCAATAACTTCAAACGGTCCAACATATCTTGGGTTTAACTTATTTCTCTTTTCAAATCGAAAGATTCCTTTGGTGGGTGATATTTTTAGATAGACTTTGTCTCCAATTCGAAATTCTAATGTCCTTCTTCTTTTATCAGCGTAACTTTTCTGCCGATCTCGTGCTGTCTTTATCTATTCTTGATTTCTTTGATCTTGTCGGATGTTTCTTGAATTAAATCAGGACCTATAAGTTGCCTATCTCCTACTTCATTTCAACATAAAGGCGATCTGCATTTTCTTCCATACAAGGCTTCGAATGGAGCTGTTTTAATGCTGGAATGATAGCTATTATTATAAGAAAATTCTATCAAAGGTAGATGTACATCCCAGCTGCCACCAAAGTCTAATGCACAAGCACGTAACATATCTTCTAGTGTTTGTATTGTCCTTTCACTTTGTCCATCTGTTTGTGGGTGGAAGGCCGTGCTAAGATTTATTTGGGTTCCTAGAGCTTTTTTTAGGGTTTGCCAAAACCTTGATATGAATCTACTGTCTCTATCAGGTATAATGGAGATTGGTATTCCATGTCTGGATACGATTTCTTGTATGTAGATTCTTGCTAATTTTTCTATTTTGTGATCTTCCCTAATTGGCAGAAAGTGTGCTGATTTGGTTAACCTATCTACTATAACCCAGATTGTGTCGTAGCCACTTGAAGTCCTTGGTAACTTAGTTACAAAGTCCATAGTAATTTGATCCCATTTCCATTTGGATGTTCAGGTTGTTGTAGATATCCTGAAGGCTTTTGATGTTCTGCTTTGATTCTTGAACACGTATTGCATTTTTTTACAAACTCTCCAACTGATCTCTTCATGCCAGGCCACCAGTAATGATTTTTCAAATCTTTATACATTTTGTTATTTCCTGGATGTACTGAGTATTTTGACTTATGTGCTTCTTCCAATATAACCTTTCTAAGTATGGCATCATTAGGTATCCAGATCCTTTCTTTAAATTTTAGAATTCATGTGTATCTGCCTGTAAATCCTTTTCTTGTCCTTTTATTTCTATCTTACTTTTCTGTTGAGCTTCCCATATTTGTCTTAGTAGATCTGATTGTAGTTCCATTCTCATGGCTCGTACTCGTAATGGTTTAGCCCTATATTTTCTACTTAAAGCATCTGCAACTACATTTGCCTTACCGAGATGATATTTGATTTCACACTCATAATCGCTTAGTAATTCTATCCATCTTCGTTGTCTCATATTCAGCATTTTCTGCTCAAATATATGCTGTAAACTTTTGTGATCCGTGTATATTGTACATTTTGTCCCATATAGATAATGCCTCCAAATCTTAAGTGCAAAAATTACTGCTCCTAATTCTAAATCATGAGTAGTGTAGTTTCTCTCACTTCCCCTAAGTTGTCTAGAGGCATATGCAATGACTTTACTTGGTTGCATTAATACACATCCAAATCCTTGACGAGACGCATCACAATATACTACAAAATCGTCAGTCCCTTCTGGTAATGATAAAATAGGTGCACTACATAACTTACTTTTCAAAAGTTCGAATGCATTCTTTTGTGTTTCTCCCCATACATATGGTTTGTCTTTTTGAGTTAGCTCAGTCAAGGGTTGAGCTATCCTCGAGAAATTTTCTATGAATCTTCTGTAATATCCTGCTAATCCTAGAAATTGGCGTATTTCTGTTGGTGTCTTGGGATCCTCCCAATTCTTAACAGCTTCTATTTTTGCTGGATCTACCTGTATTCCTTCTTGATTGACTATGTGTCCAAGGAATTGCACTTCTCTTTTCCAAAATTCACATTTTGAGAATTTTGCATATAGTTTTTCTTTTTTTAACAACTCCAAGGTCAATCTTAGGTGTTGCTCATGATCCTCCTTATTCTTAGAATAGATTAAAATGTCATCTATAAAGACTATGACAAACTTATCTAAATAGGGTTTACAGATCCTATTCATCAGATCCATAAATATGGCGGGAGCATTGGTCAATCCAAATGGCATTACCAGAAATTCATAATGTCCATACCTTGTTCTGAATGTTGTCTTAGGTATATCTTCATCCTGTATTCTTAGCTGATGATATCCTGATCTCAAGTCTATTTTTGAAAAGTAACTAGATCCTTGTAGTTGATCAAATAGGTCGTCTATTCTAGGTAAGGGATACCTATTCTTTATAGTTACTTTATTGAGTTCCCTATAGTTTATGCACATTCTAAATGTTCCATCCTTTTTCTTGACAAATAAAACTGGTGCTCCCCAAGGTGACACACTAGGTCGTATAAATCCTTTATCCAAAAGTTCCTGAAGTTGGCTCATAAGTTCCTTCATTTCAGTAGGTGCTAAACGGTAGGGTGCCTTAGCAATAGGGGTTGTTCATGGCATCAATTCAATTTTGAATTCCACTTGACGTGGGGGTGGTAATCCAGGTAATTCATCAGGGAATACATCTGAATATTCATTGACAACTGAAACGTCTTTCAGGTTTGCTTTGTCCATCTTAGTATCAACAATGTGAGTCAGATAAGCCAAACATTTATTCCTTAGACATTTTTGTGCATTCTTGCAAGAGATTATCTTTATGGTACCTCCAGGTTTTTCACCATATATACACAATATTCTATTCTATTTAGTCAAAGGAATTTTGATCATTTTCTTACCACATATTATTTCAGCTTGATTTTTACTTAACCAATCCATTCCTACGACAATGTCAAATCCTCCTAAATCAATAGGAATCAAATCTATGTTGAAATAGTTTTCATCTAGATTCATTATGCAATTAGGAATGATTTCATAAGCTTCGATTACCTTACCATCCGCTAATTCTATCATATATTTTTGATCTAATTTTTCTGTGGTCAAGTTAAGTAGTTGCCTAAATGTATTTGAAACAAAACTACGGGTTGCTCCAGTATCAAATAACACAGTAGCATACTGATCGTTTACAGGGAACGTACCCGTGACAACTTCTGGTTCATGTTGCGCTTCTTCTGCCTGCATTATGAACGCTCTTCCCCGAGGGTTGTTCTGATTAGCCGGTGTTTTTCCTTTCAGCTGTGGACACTCGTTTCGGCGATGATTTTCATTCCCACATTAATAGCAGACTGGTTTTGGATTTGCAGGGTTTTTGCAGTCTCGGGATATATGCCCCTTTTTCTTGCAGTTGTAACAGATTACCATCGCACAATTGCCTTGATGGTATCTTTGGCAAGTGCTGCACCATGGCTGGTTTTCTGTCTGGGGTTTCTTTTCCCGTGTCATTCCTAAGTAATTCCGAGGGGGCTGTCTAATTATTCGTTTCTGAGGGGTTCCCCTAAATCTTTCTCCTGTGTTATCATTATTCCACTTTCTCTTTTCTCCAGATCTGGGGTTATTTAATGATCCATTTCTTATCATCTCATCTGTCAAACTTCCTGATAAACTTACAGTATCTTGAAAAGTTTTGGGCCTAGCTGATTTTACTAATCCCCTTATTTGTGGCACTAGTCCCCAAATATATCTTCCTATTCTTTTTGATTCTGGGGTCACTAGGTGTGGTACTAACCTCGAGAGTTCATTATACCTGTCGGTATATTCCCGATATGCTGCACCTTTCATTTCTAAAGCTAGAAACTCAGTTTCTAACTTTTCTATTTCATTATAAGGGTAGTATTTCTCTATAATCAAATTCCTGAATTCTTCCCAACTTAATTTATTCATAGCGTGCCTACCTTTGATGGTCATTTCCAACTTCCACCAGGATTGTGCTTCTCCCTTTAGTGAGTGTGAAGCAAACAAGGTTCTGTTGTTATTGGCACATTTGCTGATTTCCAAAGTTGACTCCATTTCATCTAACCAGCGTAAAGCCTGTACTGCTCCGCCTTTACCATCAAATTCTCGAGGTCTACAGGACATAAAAGCTTTGTAGGAACATCCTCTTCTGGTTGTTCCCTCATGGTATCATCCATGGGTATCTCATTACCTGGTGTTGTTGTTCCGAGATTTAGGTTTTGTTAAAGCTGAGTTACTAGTGTGGGTATGGCAGCCTCTAATTGTTGTGCTACTATCCGCGTGATCCTTTCATCTTCATTGGTGTTTGGGTTTATAGGGGTTTCTTCCCCAAGTCTGGTTCTAGGTCGTCCTACTCGCGCCGTTCTTCTTACAGGTTGTGTGTCCTTTCTTGGCGGCATGCTTTTCTATAATTAATTATAGTAAATATTAAGAAGAATTTTAGATTCTTAACAATATTCTAATTAACACATAAGCAAGTAATAGCTCAAACACAAAATATTTTTCATTTAGGTTCTTATTTAAAGATTTCACATTAAAAGTTAGCTTCTAATTTCCCTGCACCCATTTCCATATCCTTGAGAAGATGTTTCTTTTGGGTGCTTTTAGTTCCTTAACATCTTTCTGAATATTCTTGATTTCTTGTTGAATTTTCTTGAGCTGTTTAAGGGTTGGTTGAGTGACTGTGTTTTGATCTTCATCCACCCTTTGTCTCTTAGCTTTACTTCCTTCGTTCCTGAGAGAGTTAGTTTCTTGTATCTCCTTGCCTTCGTATTGCTTGGTTTTAGGTTTGTTTCCGGGTCGTACCCTTTTCCTAGGAGTTTTAATGGTATATCCTCCTACCATTACAGTGCACGACGGACATAAAATTTAGGTTCAGGATTATCTTCTTCTTTGGTTGGAAGAGTTTCTAGAATTTGCTGAGGTTTAGGTTCAGGCGTAAGTCCTTTGTGATCAATATAATCCAAGTATTCGGATGAGTCAGTATCACAAAATTTGTTATTGGTACTCATGGCTGCAAAACAAATCCTTTCATGGTTTGAACCCAATAGTTAGTTACTTATTTCTATACATATTATAAGTTCTTTGCATGGAACATGCTTTAATATACATGGAATCATAATACGCAAAATCATATAAACACATAATTATACAGATATGAGCTTATGGTTATAGTCTAGGTATTTTATGGTACCTAATTCTCTATAACCAATGGCTCTGATACCAACCTGTCACATCCCGGCAGAAGCGTGAAATACTTAGGGAGTGACTTGATTGTTCAGAACTCATTGTCAAATACTAATTAACAGACAACACATAATCATACATATTTCATAACATAATATTAAGGTTAGGATTACATAAAATCATGATAGTCAAAATTTGAAATTACATAATCCTATTACATCATAAAGTTTTAACAGCTACATCTTCAGAGACGATGGAAGTGAGCATCCACCGACACACTGAAGTCATACAGGTTCACAGTTAGGTTCACACAAACTTTTCCTACAACTTCACCCCAGCCATTAAAAACATCAAAGGAGAACGTTAGGTTGTTAGTCATGATGAATTCCTGAAAAAGCATACCATAGTCAACACAAAGTTGGTGAGCTTCACAGGTTTATTAAACAGATAATATTGATGCATTATATATATACAACCAAACCTTACATAGCAATCAGATCATTCATATCTCTCATATCACATTCTCATAAATCAGATAACATAGCATTATAACACTCATTCTGTTAATGCAGGAGATATCTCCTAAGTAACGCTACCAATGTTATCTAACGGTTCCACATCCGAACTAATGGTTGTAACATAAATTTCAGTAATAATGCATCAATTCATAAATTAGTATGCTTTTTCCCCAAAACTTAATAAAAACAAAATGGGCCATGAAACTCACCTTTACTCCAAATGGTAACCTATAAACAAAAGAATTTTATAGTTTAGAAAACATAACTATTTTCTTCAAAATTTTCAGTACCTTAATAAATTTTGAAATTTTTATAACGAATAGGTTTAATATTCTGGAATATCACATTAATTTCTTGTTTCCAAGAAATTTACAGATTATTTTCTATAATTGTTATAAATTCATCATAAATTGCCAAAAATAGTTTCTGTAGTCCATAAATTCCCAAAAGTTTACAGAAGGTTCATCATAGGAATTAGAACTTCTTATAAAATTTATCAAAGTCTAACACATAACAGATTAGTTTCCGTAATTTTTATAATAATCCCAATTCTTCACAAAAATAACTATACAGCTCCAAAAATTATTAATTTATACATTCTGCAGGTTTGGATTTATCAATTTATTCATGATTTTCTCAGATTTTATTATGCTATTTAAGTATTTATTTTGATTTTTCTACTGCAGAACATGTAAAAATTCATATTTCAGATAATACTTTGAGTTAGGTCACGAGATTTTTCCAGTGGATTCTATGATTCTTAATGAGTATATAATTTTCCATATATTTAATAGGATCGGTTCTTCCGATATAATTTTTCCTTTTAAATACTTAAAGAATTTATATAAATTAATTTACTTATGGGATAGCACCAAAATTTACAGAATTATATTTCCCAATATTCTTAACATATTTTCAATGTTTGTTCCCACAATCATAGTCGTTAATATGCAGAACTGATTTTAACAAATTACAACTAGGTTTTCAACCCTTTTGTTGATAATTTCTTGCTAAAACTTGATTTTTAAGTTTTGTTTTCATGTTTCCAGATTCTTAAAATCTTCCTTTTTGTCTGAAAAGTAAGTTTGATGTTTAAACAAAATCTTGAGTGTTAATCAAAAGGGTTAGTCACATGTTTTATTTAAACACATGTTTTGCTTTTGTAATCTTAATCAAGTAGGGTGTTAGAGTTGGAACCTTGATTTTGACAGAAGGAGAGTATGAGAAGACGATGAGGATGGTCTAAGCTTGCTTGGTTTTGGTGTTCTTGACAATCTTTCGAGAGGTGATGCTTCTTCGAGGCTTGGATGTTGCTGCCTAGTAACCGAGAGATTGATAGGAAATGGTGATAACAATCGGTTGTTTTGGTGTTATACGAGAGTGGGGATGATGGTGGTGAGGTATGGTACTCGGAGGTGAGAAGTGTGGGTGAAAATGATTATGGTGTTCGGTTGAGGTGATGGTGACCGAGAATGTTTGTGGTGTTTTCCCTTCAACCGAAAGCTTCAAATAAAGAGATGAAGTCGGCTGCCATTAAAGCATCATCATGATCCTAGGATTCTAGACTTGCAAGGTGGAGTGCACAAGGGTATGTTTGGAGTTTGGGGTAGCTAGGTGTCGAATGAAGAGGTGTGTGAGTCACCACACCATCATACAAGATTATCTAATAGTTTAGTTTGTGTAATCGGTAATTAAGAGTGTTAATGGACCGGTTCTTATTTTGATTTAAGGTTTGGGTGTAAGGGATTGGTTTAGATTTGTTTTGATGTCAAGTTCTCTTGGTGTTAACTTGTGTTTATGGTGTTTGGTTAGGTTGTGTTTTGGTTTTTTTGATGTTGTTTGGTTGATGTATCTTGAGCATATATGTTTTATATCAAAGAATTATGCTTTTGAATACATGCACACGTAAATTATACATGCATGCAACCATGCATACGTTCAACACATAATATGCATATAAACACATAATACACACATGTATTTAACAAGAGATAGCACATGCATGAGTAAAACATATATATATATACATGCATACGTACATGTATATAAAAATATATATATTAATCTAAGTGTGGCTTAGAATATTTTAGTGTATAAAATTTCTTAATCTAGGGTTGTCACAGGTTGATTTAAATATTTTCTTATAAATAAAGTTGTTTGCTTGATTATCAGTTTTTGGTTTCCTTACATCGTGAGCTCATTAAGAAAAGTAGGCAACGTGATATATGTGAATTGGTAACATTGTGAATGAATGAGTCTTAAAAAATGTTCTTATATTATCACTTTAATCAAAAGTTAAGATTTCTAAGTATTATTTCTTACAAACTCTAATTAGAAGTACCAATCGTTGATCTTGCAGATTTGGAACTCGAATGTAATTGTCTTTTATTATTTAAGTAAAGTTGTTTTAAAGTTTCTTGCTTTTCGTATTTATGTTCATTAATTCATCTAAAGTTTCAATTTTTATTTTAAAGTTTGAGTCTTTAAGTTAATTAAGTCGTATTCGTTATAAATTTTCCATATATTCCCTGTAGAGACGACTTTACTTATCATTACACAATAAAGATTGCTAAGACCGATATAATAACTTTTTTTGATCGAGTCTCGACAACCAGATTAATTACAAAACAATCAATGGTCTGGTCGTCATCTTTATTTAGATTTGTTAAACCTTATCCTTTAAGACTAGTTGAACGTATGATCCCTCTTACATTTGTTCTTCATTGAAAAGTGCACATATCATTTCCACCTCTACTTCATCTCATTCAAGACTTCATCTAACTTGTATACCATCATGTCCATTTGGTACTTTAAGCAAATGCATATTTCTATCGATTGTAGGGTGAACCTCATTCTTCGTATATATAAAACCTAACGACCAAGAGAAAAAGTAGATCTTAAATCGATTTTAAATACTTGGATGGTTAGTAAATCTCAAGTCGTGACAACAAGAACGGGGTATTGTGATTCGCTTTCTTTCCACTAAACCAAAATGGCAAAAGTTAGAAATTGATTTACCCCATGTCCCATGGTGGATAAATAGTTAGTTCCAATTAACCTCCCGATTGAGCTCGCTCCATGTTGTGGTACTATGAGCTCGTTTCGTATTTTTCATGCATTAAGTCTTAAACAAGCTTATATCCTTATGTGAGGAACTACTTGATGCTAAACATATTGTTTCATGAACTGTGATGTGGAACCATATGCTTGTAAATATATACGAAAAATATTTTGTACATTATTTTGAAAATGTTTAATTGTATTACTTGCAAAAAAGGGTTTTCTTTATGTAATTCCAAATGCCTAACCAACTGTGCCTACCATATGTTCAACCCTAATAACATTTAGCAATGATTTAATTTGGCGGAAAATGTAAAAGAGGAGGTATCTCTAAATTTTTTTAAACCTTTCTTTCATTGAAACCAACATTTGTTGAAAAATAGGACCTTCATATTCAAAACCATTTAATGTTGAACACACAGACAATAAACTTTCGATAAAAATGTAGTTATGTTTTTAAAAACTTCAAGCAATTCTGTTGATTTTCTAATAACCTCCCTATGAAAGTTTCTTTAAAATATTCTATCATTTTCTGATAAACTACCGATAAATGTAGAAACAAGTAATAGCATGAAATATTTCTTTAAAATACTCTCTCTTTTCTTTCATTTGTTTTATCATTTCATGAAACATTTCTTTCTCATTTCAAACTTAGTTTAATTTAAAAGCATATTAATAAGCTTCGGTTATGTACTAAACAACTTATATGATAATAATCACTAGATAAATTATTAGTTGTTTTTTTAAGACTCAAGCATATCAGTTAATTGTTCAATGTGTAACAAACTTGACTGCGGAAATGGTGTAACCCTATTACACTTGACAAGGTTATGATTTAAATCATTTTACGATTTTTTTGTCATAAAACGTTTTCAAACATATTACCCATTAAATACTATCTAGTAGGTTAGTAAGTCCCAATTCAGACCTAACCAAATGAAATTCATCTTTGCGGGCCAAGTATTGAGGTTTACTAAAAAGAGGGTAACGTAAATATATGAATTTAGTGAAGCGATGAAGCCTCTAAACAGCTCAAGTTAAACTTATTTGGTTTCCAATGTGTACTCCTTCGTTGCTTTCAACCTTCATCTGGAAGCCAACAAGCACCACTCTTTATATATTTTTTATATCTCTTTCTGCATGTTATTAAATGAGTTATTAATTAGCTTAGACGTATCTAAACTGCATGCAACAAAAAAACAATCCTTTTGCCACAAAAGCTACACGAATTCTTGTCACGTATGGGTTGAATTTTGTTAGTTGAGCGTAGATTTTGGTGATGATTGTGAATGAAGGTGATACAAAAATCATTATTCACGTTCAACATGAACTTTACCCTAAAATAGAACAAAATCGAATTCATAAGGAAAGTATTCAACTACGGATTTGTGCATGCACATTATAGACTTATAGTTATAGGCATTCACATTCTCTAATATTAATACAGGGGCATGTTTATTTCAAAACGAATAATATGTATAAAATTAAACTTTATGAACCGGATAATGTACTTGTATAAAGTGTAAAAATAATCAAAATATTGAGAGAACGTAACTATATTATGTATGACATATATAACACTAGGTACAAATATATACGTGATTCTTTTAGTTTTTACATATTTTTTATCTAAAAAAGAACGTCTCTTTATTAATATAAAGGTATGACATAGAGGTGTACAAACCGGTTTGGGGGCCCAAACGGTTTGGTCAAACTCGGTAAAAACCGGTTTGGCCCCAAACCGGTTCGGGTTCAAACCGGTTTCAACCGCTAAAAACCCAAACCTATCAAACCGGTTTGGGTCGGTTTGGAACCGGTTCGGGCCCAAACCGGTTCAGTCCAAACCGGTTTTTTTTATTTTGTTGTTTGTTATATTCAAACAAAATTTTAAACTTTTAATTAAAACATAAATATTTATAACATTTATATAATTTAAACAATTTATAACAAAACATTTTATATAATGTATATAATTTAAACAATTTATATAATTTAAATAATTTATAACATTTTATAACATATATAAAACAATTTATAAAATTTATAACATTTAAAACATTTAAATAATTTAAACATTTAAACGATTTAAACAATTTATAACATTTATAAACACACATATATATATTTATACTATGTATTAACATTTATAAACAATTTAAGCATTTTAACCATTAATAACATTTATAAACAATTTAAAACAATTTATATCATTTATAAACAATTTAAACATTTTAACAATTTATAACATTTAAAACATTTAAATAGTTTAAACATTTAAAACTAAACATTTAACATAGTCGTTTCTTCGTTCGTATTATACTTGTACGTTTATTCCTCGCCACCTGAACCGAAACTATTACGAAGGTAGTCATCATATGCCGCTTCATCATCAGTCATTCCTGGTGTCAATCCGCTCTCTACCTCGTCCTCGTATAATTCTGCTTCGTATTCTAGTTCTCCTTCAAGCGATCGTTTGTCTTGTACTCTTTCCGCGGCATCCAAATAATATTTCAAGCAAATTGACATTTCAACTACTTGTGGAGTGAGTCGAGTTCATCTTATTGATATAATCATGCCACTAACAGAAAAAGCAGATTCCGAAGCTACCGTAGAAGCTTGGACGGTTAGAAAAAGCAGATTCCGAAGCTACCGTAGAAGCTTGGACGGTTAGTAAATCTCGGGCCATGGTGGATAAGATGGGAAATTGATCTTTCTTACCTTTCCATCAAGCCAATAAGTCAAAATTTTTAAATTCATGTGGAGTCATGGTCGATAAAAAGTTTGTAAGACCATACCTCCCGAGTTCACTACTCGGAGTGTTACCACATTGACGTTTATTACATTCATCCCTTAAAGTATTATATAAATCAAACATTGAATCATTCGAACATTCGGCATTTTCCGCATGCCTTAAAGCATCATGGATTTGTGATGTTCCCCCGTATTTTAATAAATAAACATCATACATTTGTTGTAATTGTTTGTTGAAAGTAGCTTTTAAAGTTTTACTATACATTGGTTTACCAACTTCTAAATCCAAATTAAAAGTAATTTTATCAAGTAAAGTTTCAACCCCCGACAAATTTAAACAAGGGTTTAAAGCAGCGGCACATGTAATAACGGGAGGCATTTCTTCAAAATATTTTTTAAGTTTTTCTTTCATTGGGGGTATCATATCGGAATAAGGTCTACCCCTACACGACAATTCATTTAATTTTGAAGTCATTAAATAAATTGGTGTAGTACCAATGGACTCGTTGGGTAATAAACTCCAGAAAGACATGTAGTTGCATTTTTAAAAACTTGAAGCATTTTTATTACTTCTTCGATGATGGCCCAACCCGATGGATGGTAAGAATTTGCCTTTCCCCGACTTACCAAACTATTATGAAAGGCTATTAAACTTTCTTTTTGTTCAATAGCCTTTTCAAACATGTTACATGTGGAATTCCGTCGTGTTGGTACGTCCCAATTCGGACCTAAACATTTAGTATTTGCGTCTTTACAAAACTTGCGATATTTAGTATATCTTTAGTTGTTACTAAAAATATCACGTAACATTCTTTTAAAACAATCTTTAACTGTTTCAATCGTTTTTAAACCGTCTTGAACGGCTAAGTTTATGATGTGCGCAACACATCGACTATGAAAAACACACCCTCACATATTGGTTTATATTTTAATTTCAAATGATCTATCGCAAGAGTGTTGTTTGACGTATTATCAAAAGATATAGAAAATATTTTGTTTTCTAATTTATATGTTTGAATAACTTTATCAATAAGATAAAAAATGTTTTGGTCGGTGTGAGGATAATCAAACAATTCAAACGCAATCGTACGTTTCATCATTTGCCACGAATCGGGTTCAACCCAATGGGCGGTGACACAAATGTACGAGTCCGGTGAATAGTGAGGTGTCGACCAAATATCACTAGTTAAGTTAACACCGGTTTGTAAATTTTCAAAATAAGATATTAATTCATTTTTAGCTTTTTTCCATATTTTTAAACAATCTCTTCGAAGAGTAGCACGACTTACATTGGTGTAACATGGTTGGAGAGTTAGTTGAATGAGTCGAGTCAAACGTTCGTTGTCGAGATGTCTGAATGACAAGCTTTCTTGAATTACAAATTGCACCATTTGCTCCCGAACCGCATCAACGTTATAAGCCCAAATATTTCCTTCATTTGTCATCGAAGCTTGACCTTGAGAAGGTTCACCTTTTAACGCAATATTTATTTGCAATATGGTTTTTCAACGTTGTGTTTGCATCTTTTTTGAAAAACTTATGACAAAACTTGCACCGAGCTTTGTTTGGACCGCTAGCCATTTGACATAAATCGTAATTGCACCATACTTCGGGGTTCCTATTCGTAGGAAGGATTGCTATCACCACGTTGCTTGAAGACGCTTCACAACCAACGGATGATTGAGCACTTGTTGAAGCCATTTCAGAGATTTTTGTGAGAGCGTTTTTGAGAGCGTTTAAAACGAAAGTATTTATGAAGAGCGTTTTTTAGATTTTTTAAAAGTAGAGAGTGTTATAAGTTGTTGTGATTCAACCAAAACATCAAATACATATATATACTAACCTAGTGGGGGTATAATGGTAAATAAACATCAAAAAAACGGTCAAAAATCGGTAAAAACGGCTATATAGCCGTTGGGTAACGGTAACCGGTTTGAAAACCGGGTTTAAAACCGGTTTGAAAATTGGAAAGGAGAAACCGCTTAAGAACAGGCGGTTCGGGGCGGTTTGAAACCGGTTTGGGCCAAACCGGTTTGGGCCTCAAACCGGTTCCGGTTTTTTTGGCCGAACCGGTTCCCGAACCGGTTTTTATGGCCATCTCTGACACATCATGTTTTCATGATTTTCCCGTGTGATTAAATGTATTTATTTTTTAATGTATCACCTAAATTGTGAAATATACGTTTTTATTGTTTTTCTAAATCACATTTACGTGTTATAAATTAAAACTAATAAATAATTTCCGCAATAATCATTACTTTCCTGTACCGAAATGCTATTAAAGGAATATTAACATTTATTAATCTATTCATTAAGTTTCTAAAACGTATATTCTTATATTTACTCTCAACGTACCTTACTCTCAAAACCAACATTCTACCATTCATTATGCGATTCACTCTACTACGGATGTTGTTGTTAGCTTGTTTCTCCATTTTTCTGTTAACCTTGTACCGTGGAGCATTCATCCACAGGGGAATCACAAGCTCTTTCGTTCGTAAAGCATCAAAACCGATCAACATGCCTTTAAGCAGCGATGTGTTCTCTCGTCCTCCCGTTACAATGCCCCTCAACAGGTACTCTTTCTACTCACCTATGATGTTCTGGATAATCTCTCTAAATCATACAGTTCACTTTAAAGTTAAAGTAATTCTAAAATACTTTCGAAATCTTAATTGAATAACATAGAATGTGTTTAAATAAAAATAAAAAAAGTGTGTATTTTTTTATATAAACATTACCCAAAAGTAGTCCAAAGTTAAAGTAATCTCAAATACTTTCGAAATCTTGACGATTCGCAAAAAAGTGTTATCGTTTACTAACTTGCATCTTGTGCACCGATAGTTTTACATCTATTTGGATTGATTTGATTTGTTGTAGGTGCATATCATGCAAGGAGATCATGTGGGTAGAGCGGTGATTGTGTCATGGGTGACTCAAGATGAACCTGGTTCTAGCAGTGTGGTTTATTGGTCCGATAAGAACCCACAAAAACACAAAGCCACAGGCAAACTCACAACTTACAAGTACTATAATTACACTTCTGGATTCATTCACCATTGCAATATTAAGAATTTAGAGGTGGGATTTTAAATTTAATAGTTTGAAGTGAAAATCATCAAATCAAACATGTTAAACATTTTAAGCCAAAATAGTCATTGATATATAGCTAACTCAAAAATAAACATTCCCCAAAACAACCAATCACATAACTAGATAAGCTAGCCGGCTAAAGAAACTAGATTTTAGCCCGCACAAAAAAACCTTGAAAAGTACAATAGGGTTAAACGCCATGTATCATGCCGGCTTGATTTCAGCCTTAATCCGGTTGCTAGATTTCAGTCTGCATCTATAACACGTGAATTGGTGTTTGGTGGATTCCTATCGTCCATTTTCCTTCTTTGTGCTAGCTATACTTTGTTCTTTTAGCGTATTAAACTTAACTGGCGTTTTCTGATATATTGCTTTTAAATATGTTTATTTTTGAATGGGCTAAAACGCGATGTATATTTTGACTTAAAAGTTGGTCAAAACATATATTTTGATGATATTTCATAGTTTTATACTTATGATTGTAACTTTGATAGTTTAATGTGATAATGATTGATGCAGTTTGACACCAAGTACCACTACGAGGTCGGGATTGGTCACACCACAAGAAGGTTCTGGTTCATGACCTCTCCAGCGATTGGACCTGATGTCCCCTACACTTTTGGCATTATGGGTAAGCTTTCAATTTGAATACTCGGTACATGTTCAATTAGATTGACCAAATTTGTGCAGGAGACTTGGTCAAACTTACGATTCGAATCTTACACTTACGCATTATGAAATGAACCTGGTGAAAGGGCAAGCAGTCTTGTTTGTTGGCGATCTGTCATATGCTGATCACTATATGTTCCATGACAATTCGAGATGGGATAGTTGGGGGAGATTTGTTGAACGTAGTATCGCGTATCAACCTTGGATTTGGACTGCTGGAAACCACGAGCTCAATTATGACCCGAGTATCGTAAGTACCTTTATCATTAATACCTAAATCACATATAAACACATGAAATAATCGGGCAGGAAATCTTAACGTTTAAGTAATGCCTATAAAATGTTTACACATGAATCGTCTTGTCTGAACATTCGACGCATATAGTCATGAGTATATGTACTCACCTAAAACTCTAATATTATTACCATATACGTGAATAACACTACATACACAACTCTAACACTATATGGGCATGCATCATATTAGTTTAATTCATTACGGATAGAATAAGTGTTTTGTGGGTGTAAAAGTAGAACCTGACTCTTAATTGCATATGTCATATGGTTATATACTTAAATGAGTGATTTCTTTTTAACATTACCATATTGGTATAACACTCTAAAAATAACTATTTTGATAAAACATTTCAACTTTATTGATTTTTTTATCTTAGGGTGAAACCAAGCCATTTAAGTCGTTTCTTCATCGATACCAAGTACCCTTTCAGGCATCAGGAAGCACGGAACCACTTTGGTATTCAATCAAGCGAGCGTCCGCGTATGTTATTGTATTATCTTCCTACTCGGCTTATGGTAACGTTAACTTGTTTCCAAATTATGTTGTCACATTTGATGGGAACCTTATGAGAAAGATATAATGCCGCTTTTGTAGGTACATACACACCACAATACCGATGGCTGCACAATGAATTCCCAAAGGTGAACAGAAGCGAAACACCATGGGTGATTGTGCTCATGCATTCACCATGGTACAGTAGTGATAGTTATCATTACATGGAAGGTGAGAGCATGAGAGTCATATATGAACCGTGGTTCGTGAAGTACAAGGTTGATCTTGTGTTTGCCGGTCATGTTCATGCTTATGAACGCTCGGTATGCTGTAAATGGCCACAAAAAGTATTATATTTACACAAGTACTCGTGTTTGATCTTTTACAAAATTATTATGCAGGAGCGTATATCAAATATTGCTCATAACATAGTGAATGGGGAATACGCTCCAGTGAATGACCAATGCGCCCCTGTGTATATAACCGTCGGTGGTGGGGGCAACATTGAAGGCCTAGCAAACAAGTGAGCATAATGTACATTCATATTGTTGAAAACAATATCTAATCAGTGTTTGTTAAACCATATGTAGGATGAGAGAGCCACAGCCAAGGTATTCTGCATATAGAGAAGCTAGCTATGGTCATGCGACATTAGAGATCAAGAATCGAACACATGCTTACTTGGCATCGCAATACAGACGCTTATGCTGTTCCAGCCGACTCTGTGATGTTTTCTAATCGATATTGGTACCCTAATGACGATTCTACAACCAGAAAGTAAACAAAAAAGGTGCCAAAATAAGTTGAATTGAACTCTCACATTGTCTGGCCCAACCCACATATGAACGATTATGATCTCAAAGAAAAGTTAATATTCCAGTGAACATTTGGATTTTGGAAGAAAAGCAACATGAACAAAGTGGAAAAAACCTTGAATGACATAAACTAGACCACCAAAAACATCTTCACGAAACATATACATATAGATTAATCATGTATCACCATATTTATCATCTCTTATCAACCCTTGTGCTTGTGCTGACTGTGAGGATTAATCTTGATAGGTCAAACTAAGTCACGGGCCAAGTAGAAAAGTATTTAATAAACTAACTAATCACATGTTTGTTTTCTGGTCTATTAGAGTTAAAGTGTGGTCAAATGATAGTTTAGTTTGATCAGGTTCTTAGGAAGATGTGGGTTACGTTGATGAATAAGTCTTAGTACACGTTGGGTAGAAGACTTGGTCTACCGGTTGTTAAGTGGAAATATGACTAAGTAGGTAGTTTTCTATAGTATTTTGTTGCTATTATCATGTTCATTTAATATGAATGAAGTAGTGAGCTTGTTTATTAGTTTTTGTCTTCTGCAATTTACTTTCACATACATATGTGAGAGTTTATGTGTGTTTAATTGGGGCCTGAACCAACACCGACTTGTAGTGTACGTTCCTGTTGAACAGTAGGTTTTTTAAAACCATTGCATCACCCCCTATGGCGCTTTGTTTCCATCCGAAAAACTAGAACATTCTTCACATGCTTAATAATTAAACAAGAAAACCAGAAACCACAATATCACTAAAACAATGAAGAACTCAGTTAATTTTTATTTTGCAGATCAAAATCCAAATGCACAACCATTAAGAACAATCAAGCACTGAAGTTCCAGAATTCAATGGCAAAATCCAACTAAATTCAAAGCAGCATATTATACAACCTACCAATCTATGGAGCCATCACATTAAGGTATTGTACCATTAAATCATCTGGATTGTATGGCATCTCGCACTTAAAGTACCTAGCATTGAACATAAACCAGTCAAATTAACTCGCAAGATAAACTAATCGATTAAACTACAAAATGAATGACAGAGACTTACTGATTCAATCAATGTGATAGCAATTTCATTATGAAACATAAGAAAGCTTATACCTAGTTTGTTATCACGGCAACTTTATCTAGACTATAAGCTTCTTTAGAAGAACTATATTCAAAATGACAGAAAATATTTACTTTTCATGGATGTCAAGCTTCATGTAGCTCTTGAAAGTTTAAACGTTATGTTACACTTTCCTTCGATTGTATTGTATAATAAAAACGTTTTTTTGTGCCGTGAAATGTCTCCGGCTACCGATAGGATCCTCTGCTCGATAGTACCACCACACGTGAACTTTGACATTATTTCCTCTAGCCATTGATTCAATCGTATCAGTTGGCAGATATAACCCGAAAAGTCAGGGGCATCCCAAATAAAAGGTTTTGTAGGGTATATTAATTTAATAACTTTTTTTCTACGGTCCATTCATTCAATAATAAGATTTTCTATTGTCAATAATAACTTGTTTAGAGTAAGGCTTCATCTTCAGTGATGTATTCAAAAAAATTTACACAAAGGTCGCAAAGTTTAAGTGTCGGTCATCTATCATTAATTATAAATCTTTTTGATACGGTCTGCCAATCGTGCCTTATTTGATACGGTCTGATTCAGGTCGGGCCAAATCACACAAGAAGACAAAAAATCAAATTAAAACAAATAACATTCAACACTAAGGGTGTAAATGGGACAAACGAAGTCGTAAGTTACTCGGGGTGAGCTCGTCAATATCTTTGATCTACCCGAGCTTAAACAAGCTTGAGCTTATACTATTTATCATTTAATAAACTAGCTTAAATTAGAGCTTCACATATCGATCCCTCTCGGAATGAATTTTTTTGTATAATTATTACTATATTAAATATATTTATATAGATATTTCTTATTATATAAAAATTTGTGATAAAAATAATTAAATTATAAATAAAGGATATTAAGCCAAGCTTAAGTTTGAAAATTTCAGAATAAAAAATATCGGGTACTAAATTAAAAGTTTGCACAAGACGTGCTCGAGCCTTACAATTAATATTCTACATAAGTCGAGCTCGATCCCAAGATCAAACTCTCTTATGTCAAAACAATCTCTTGCTCAACAGGACTTGTCTATATCCCTATTTCACAGTAATGGGAACATTCAAATAATCAAGTATTCAAGCAATCAATCCATTAAATAAATCAAATAATCTAATCTAACAATCTATTAATAAAAAAATTAATAATTAATTAATCAAATAATTAACTAATAAGATAAATTACTTAGTTATTCAAACTAATATTTTTATATTTGATATATAATTTTTGAGATCGTTTCATAATAATTCGGTTGGTCTCAAACTTTTTAATGGGTCGTATAAACTTCCTTATAAGGTTGGGTTTTTAATCTTATATAAAATTGAGCTTTTTAAATTTTAGGGGTATTCTAATTTTGGCTCAGGGTATCCTGAGACATACAAAGGTAAGAAAAAGATTTGCACTTCGAAACGAGAGTTCAAGGGTAGTTTAGGGATAGCCAAGGGCTATCCCTTCGCTTTCAATAAGTCTGCCCCTGATCGTATCCAATTTAGCTGCATACGATGGCTTTATTGAATTGGAAGGGTGCATTAACACACAATTGTTGACTGAATAAGATAATGATTTAGGGTTTTTCTAGTAGTGCGTGGTTTTGCCATTAGACGGGATGACTTTGAAGACGTGAAACTAACAACTACAAAATTCAAAGAGCGAGCTTGCACGCCTTTTCTTCCATACTAAAAGAAAGATTAAAAATAGGTAAATTCACAAAATGAAACGTTCAATAAACCGACTAAATAAGCTCAAATGAACATTTGACCTTCAAGCATGACTTTAATATACTTTCAATCAATGGGTAACTATAAATACCTACTTCTGGCTAACACGCCTATTCCCTAGCCAGAAAATCATCATCTTGAACCAACACGAAGTAGGACGAAGAACTTATACGTGTCCTAACTACGTTAGAGCTGATAAGTGGGCATTTTGGTTAACCCTTAGTCGGCTTCACCTTCCTATTCCCTTTGCCAGCTACACTCGCCTATTCCCTAGTTACTGTTCTCATGTGCTCTTAAAGACCTATGTTACCAACAACAAAAAGAAGTTAAACGTACAAGTGGGCTAAATCAACTAAATTATAATCGGGTCAATGTTGATTTTTTACTTTTTTGTGTGGTCAAATGTTTAGTATGAAAATCTCTCAGGAAACATACTAGCATTGATGTTTTATCTCGTCTTTTAACACTATGACATGACTTTTTCTTTTTGTTAAGAGTAACCAATTGGATCAACCCAAAAACATGTGTAAATACATAGAATTGAAGTAATATACTTTGACTCTTTTCTTATTATTAAACTTGAAAAATAAAATTGAATACATAACTATAAAATTAACATAAGGTTGATGCAACCCAAACACCCAAAGTCTCTCCTGCATGCATGCATAAGTGTACCGAAGTAGAATGCTTCGGAAGTTTCACACTCCGCCTTAGAAAATATTCTAAGTGTGAAATCTTCCGAAGCCAAGACCAATATCTTCCAAAGCCAAACATGAAGTCTACCGAAGCTTCAGAGACAAAGTCTTTCGAAGCCAACACTTGAAGACAGATTTCTTCAAAAGACTTTTGAACACATGCTTTATCTGTGTACCTTTCCATAAAGTTGGACCCCTTTCCGCTGCAACTCTGATAAGACACCAACTTTACATAAGTTGGTGAAATGTCCATGTTTTTAGTAACTGTACATTGAGGTCTTGAGTCTATAACTTTCTACTTTATGTATTTTATCCTTATTGTAATATATTAGGATGTGAGCTATGGCATGTCATAATCACTAGTCAAAAGGTAATTTGCCTTTTGACTCTACATTGATTTTGTTGTTGTCTAGATCATGTATCCAACTAGCCTTCAAAGTATGACCGGTGTAGGTTGTAGTATAAGTATCTCTTATCCTTTGTATCTTAAACCATTCCTTTGTAAACACTTGTAAGGAACTAGAGAGCAATATACATCATCCTTGAAAACCAACTATTTGTGTTGTTCTTATTCTGTCTCTTGAATACCTATGTTTCTTAGTTCTCACTAAAACTGGTTTCTAGTTCCTCATTTGATCTTTTAAGTGTTATTGCACACTCTTCTTTTTATGTTGTTGTGTTGTAAGTTATTACCATTAAACGGTCCTGCAATTGGTATCAGAGCATTCAAGGCTCTTGATATAAGATCTCACTATCTTAAGATCCCTCACACATACAAAATACTTAACATCTCAAATGGCAGCTATCTCTAAAGCTGATATGGAAACTGGAACCATGACACAGTCCCTACTGGTCATTCTAGATGACTTTAACACTTGGTGCCAAAGAATGGAAGGCTTTATCAAGTCTCTAGACTCAAGAATGTGGGAGTCTGTTGTTACTGGACCTTACATACCAAGAACCTCTTTAGCTACTGCTAGAGGTGGTATGATCCCCAAGGTTGTGGCTGACTACTCAGATGAAGATAGAAAGAGAGTAGAAATTGATCAAAAGGTCATGACAGCCCTTTAGACTGCTTTTCCAAACTCAGTATACAGAGCTTTTAAGAAATACAAAACAGCTAAGTAGTTGTAGGATGCATTGAAACTGATGTATAAGGGTTCCACTAAAGCCAAGGAGAATAAGAAGGATCTTCTGAAGCAGCAGTTTGAAAATTTCACCTTCAAAACAGGTGAGACCATGACTCAACAATACGTCAGGTATGTTGAAATTGTGGATACTCTAGTGGATGTTGGAGTAACTCTTGAAAACAAGGATATAGTAAGGAAGTTCATGTCCTATCTTCCTAGGCAATGGACACATTATTGTATTGTTATCAAGAGGACTAAGAACCTGAAGACTCTTACTTTGATAGAGTTGTATGACATTCTTAGTGGATACCAGATAAAGATGAACATGCAAGATTCATCTGGTAACTCCAGCAATCAAATGGGTTCAACCCTACATGTGACTGAAGGGGATAGCATAGAACCCTAACATCATCTCATATGCTACCTGGAAAACTCACAAAAAAGTCATTTCATCACCTTCCCGGAGACACCAAGGGAGAACTATACTCAAGAAAGTCTATTCCAAGAGACAAGTTTTTCTTAAGCTTTTGTGTCTTCTGATGAAAGTTGTGGTATCTTTCTCTTCACCCTTGAAGACCTAGACTTTATCCATCCAGATGATCTGGAGTATATAGAGATAGTCCAGTAAATGGCTCTTCTCACTCACAGAGCCAATAAGTTCTACAAGCGGACATGAAGGAAGTTTCCCAGCAATATAGCTAGTGGAAAGTTTGGGCTGCATAAAAGCAAAGTCAAGTGTTACAACTGTAACCTGATGGGACACTTTGCTACGGAGTGCAATGCACCAAGAACAAATGGTGGCCAAGCACAGTCCAGACCAAACTACACTGATAAATCCACCTATAATGAGAAGCCAAAGCAGCAAGCTGCAGTTGCTGTTGAAGAAGGAGGCTTTGATTGGATCTTTCAGGTGGAAGATGTATCTCTAAATCAAGCATTGATGGCTGACCATGATGAAGTCAAGGTATTTGAACATCTTTGTACTCCTGAATGTATTGCTAAAGTTAACAGATATAGGTCCTACAACTTAGAGATGAGATTTGATCTTGAGTCCTTAAACATCTTAAAATCTGATTTCAAAAATGCTAAAAATGATTATAAGTTAAAGATAGAGCACTTAGAGAAAACCATTTCAGTTCTAACATGAGCACACTAATTATAGGACTCAGATCAAGGATCTCATAACTAAGTTGACTGAATGCCAGGTTGAGCTTGTGATCAGCAAAGCCAGGGTAGAAGAATTGTTCTTGAAGAAGAGACCTTCAAGAACATCATATCCTCATCCTTGCATGCAAAAGTTTGTTATCAAAACAAGTAGGGACTGGGATCTAGTGAGATAGCTCATCCACACACAATCTTGTCTGTAAGATCATCTAGGTGTGAAACTTGTGAAGATGAGCTTCCTCTCATAGCCCCTTGAGTGAAGAGGATGAAGAAGTGATAGTGAAGAATTCCTTTGAGAAGATTCAAGAGGAGGATTCTAAGAAGGGTCACTATTCTTATGAGGAGAGCAAAAAGCCTATGATGACCAAGTCTATGAGGAAGAACTTGATCAGAAAGAGCAAGAGAAAAGCTAAGAAAGCTTAAGAGATCAAGGCCACTTTTGATTCTAAGCAGAAACAAGTCTTTATCTCTGCAAGGCTTGAAGTGGTTAAGACTAAAGACATAAGCCTCAACTCTTCTACCAAAAGTTCTGGTTCATGTTCAAATCATCTCAGCATCAAGAAAAAGGTGATCTATTGTGTACCACTGCTACACACCTTGAACCATCCAACTCCAAGAACAGTTCTTACCCTAAAAGAACTGTCTCTACATCTACAAAGATGAAGGTGGAGAAGTGAAGTGATCAAAGTCAGCCTTGTTTTCAGAAAAAAGGCTCTAAGGAAGAAGAAGATGGAATGTGTTATATGTGAGAGTATTTCTCATCTTGCTAAGGATTGTCCATACAATCCAAGAGGTACTCTTCATGTGTCCAAGAAAGAGACTTTCAAGATCTCTAAGAAGATTTCAGCTTTGGAAGGAAAATATGTTTCCTTCGGAAGCTCCAAAGTAAAGAAGAAGGCAAGTGGAAAATTGCCTTCGGAAGAGAATTTTGTCTCAGAAGAAAGGAATACTTCGAAGCACTAAAGTCTGTGGCAGTGTTAACAGGATCTTCTGAAAGTCAAGTCATCAAAACTTCCGAAGTCTTAAAGCTTCCAAAGTATTGAAGGTTAAGTCCAAACTTCCGAAGGTGGTGTGGAAGTCAAAGAAAGACCAACTGACTGAAAGTTCTCCATCAACAATAGCAAAAGATCCTCAAAGCACAAATATAGGATCTATTACTGTTTCATTACCCTCGACTTCCTTTGATAAGCCCAAGACCAATAAGGCTTTGGTTTCCAAATTTTACTAATCATTTTCTTTGTGCAGGAACAACTCAAGACAAACAAGAACGTCTGGATTATGATGGTGGTTGTTCCAGGCACATGACAGGCAACAGGTCACTACTCCAAAATTTTGAAATAATTGATGGAGGGTCAATTGCTTTTGGAGGAGATGAAGGGGTTACATATCTGGAAGGGGCAAGGTCACAAATGGTAAGCTTAGCATTGAGAAGGTAAATTTTGTCAATGAGCTTGGATACAATCTTCAGAGTGTATCCCAATTTTGTGATCAGAGTCATAACATGCTCTTTACTAAGCATGAGTGCATTGTTCTCAAACTCGGGGTGGTCATTCCTCATGAGCATATCCTGCTCAAAGCCCCTAGGAAAGGGAACATGTACAAGATGGATTTGTAAGAAACATCTCCCTCAAGAGAAGTTTCATGCTTTCTATCTAAAGCTAATAGTGATGAGTCTTTCCTCTGGCATAAAAGAATATGTCATGTAAACTTTAAGAACATGAATAAATTGATTAAAAATGATTTGGTAACTGGAATATCAAAGAAATAGTTTACAAGTGATGATCATTGTGTTGCATGCCTAAAAGGGAAGCAACACAAAGTACCTCACAAGCCTAAGGAAAGAAACTCCGTCACTACACCCCTACACTTGTCACATACGGATCTCTTTGGCCCCACCAGTGTAATGAGTCTAGGAAGGACCTCTTATTATTTGGTGATCACAAATGACTTTACAAGATTCACTTGGGTCTTTTTCCTTAAAACTAAGGATGAAACTCTTAAGATTCTGAAGAATTTCATCTTAAAGATTGAGAATCAATGTGATCACAAGGTCAAAACCATAAGATGTGATCAAGGAACTGAATTTAAGAACCAAATCCTAGATACATTTTGTGATGAAAAAGGTACTACAAGACAATACAGTGCTCCCAGGACTCCTTAACAAAATGGTGTTGCTGAGAGGAGAAACAAGACACTGATTGAAGCTGTAAGAAGCATGTTGTCTGACTTTAAGCTGCTCATCATCTTCTGGGCAGAGGCAGTCAACACTACTTGTTATGTGCAAAACAAAGTTTTAATGGTTAAGACTCATGGCAAGACTCCTTATGAACTTTGGCACAAGAGGAAACCTTTCATTGGTTTTCTCAGGTCATTTGGATGTCCTTGCACCATCTTAAATATCAAAGATCCAATTGCCAAATTTGCTGAGAATTAGATGATAGACATTTCATCGGATACTTTTCTCAAGCTAATGTTTATAGAGTATACAATCTTAGCACTACATTTGTTGAAGAGTCAGCCAATGTGACTTTCAATGAACACACACCTAGTGTAGCTGATTCTGGTCCTGATTGGCTATTTGATCTTGATTTAGTTACCAACTGTTTTTACAAATCTTGTGAGAATGTTTCAGGATCTACAGATATCTTACCTCCAGGTGATCCTGATCCAAGATTTAAGCTAAGAAGACCTTCAAGTTACACATCTTCAGCTCCAGTTGTAACTACTTCTACAAATGAAGTTTCTATCAGCACAACAATGACAAATTTAGCTGATACATCTGAGATGCCTTCAAATTCTAGCTCAAAGGCACAACAACCAGATAAAGAAACTTCAAATGCAGAGGAAAATGGTGGTGGTGATAGTGATCAAGAATTTCTTAATGCTGATAACCACTCCATAGATTAAAACATCAATGATGTCACACACTCATTGGATCAAGTTTCTCTTCATAAGTGTGCTAATGTAGTGAGAGAAGCATCAATGCTAGATCTAATTTAGATCTATCTCAACAACTTGCTGTGATCCCTCAACTAAGGATCCACAAGTCTCACCCTACCAAATACATCATTGGAGATGTTAACACAGGGGTAAGAACAAGAGGATAAACCCATGAAGCAAATGTTTGTCTTTACTCTTGTTTCTTATCTCAAATAGAACCCAAGAAGATTAATGAGGCTCTGAAGGATGGAAGTTGGATTGAAGCTATGCAAGAGGAGTTGCTTTAATTCAACAGGCAAAAGGTTTGGAACCTATGTTTTCTTCCTCATGGGAAGACTACTATTGGAACCAAATGGGTGTTTAGGAATAAGAAAGATGATAGAGGCATTATCATCAAAAACAAAGCTAGACTAGTTGTTCACAGGTACACATAAGAAGAAGGAATTGACTTCATTGATGTCTTTGCTTCTGTAGCAAGACTAAAAGCTGTTAGGATATTCTTGGCATTTGCTGCTTCCAAGAACTTCAAGGTCTATCAACTTGATGTCAAGTGTGCTTTTCTGTATGGTGTGATTGATAAAGAGGTTTATGTGAGACAACCACCTGGTTTTGCAGATCCTGATCATCCTGATTATATCTGCAAGCTTGATAAGGCTCTTTATGGGCTGCACCAAGCACTAAGGAAGTGGTATGAGACTTTATCTCAGTATCTCTACAAGCATGAATACAGAAGGGGTACTATAGATGGAACTCTCTTCATCAAAGGATAGAGAAATGACTTAATGCTAGTTTAAGTGTATATAGATGATATCATCTTTGGTTCAACTAATCCAAGGCTCTGCAAAGACTTTGAGAAGCTGATGAAGGACATATTTGAAATGAGTGCCATGAGGGAACTCAATTTCTTTCTGGGAATTTAAGTGAAGCAAGTTGAAGATGGCATCTTCATAAGTCAGTCAAAGTATGTTCAAGACATACTCAAAATATTCAACATGACTGATTGTAAGATTGCTAAGACACCCATAGCATGAAATCACTCCCTTGGGCCTAATCTTAAGGGGGAGTGTGTGGATGAACACCTTTACAGGGCTATGATTAGGTCTCTTATATATCTTATAGCTAGTAGGCCTGATATCATGTTTGCCACATGTATTTATGCAAGATATCAAGCCAACCCCAAGATGTCACACCGTATCACTGTCAAGAGAATTCTAAGATATCTCAAAGGTGCCTCAACACTTGGTCTTTGGTATCCCAAGAATTCTAACTTCCACTTGTATGCTTATACAGATAGTGATTATGGTGGTTGTAATATGACTGCAAAGTCTACATCTGGGGGATGTCAGTTTCTTGGTGGAAGGGTTGTCTTATGGCAATGCAAGAAACAATCATATGTCTCTGCATCAACTGCTGAAGCTACTATGCTCAAGTGCTTTGGATTCAAAATCAGATGCTTGATTATGGATTAAACTTCAAGGAGGCTCCCATTCACATAGATAACAATAGTGCTATCTCTATCATAGAGAATCATGTGCAACACTCAATGACAAAACACATCAATATCAGGTATCATTTAATTAGAGATAACTTTGAAAGGGATTAATTAAATTAGTTAAAGTTAACATAAATGAAAAATATTTTGATCTATTTAAAAAAGCCTTTGATGAACAGAGATTTAAGTATCCTATATAAGCTATTAGGATTATTAACGTTGAGTAGCTTTTTCTTAAAACTAATTCATATTATTTCTTAAAATCTGTGTGTCTTAAGTTGTCTAGTTTATCACCTTCATAAGCTCTTGTTTTCTTTGGATGAAAACCTTTTGAAGACAACCCTTAGATTTTGAAAAAATCTTGATCCTTTAAAAGATATGTTTTATCTTCAGAAGAAACTTGTGCCTTCAAAACAAATAACTGCCTAAGTAATTTTCTTTCGGAAGAAATTGCTGGAATATCTTCCAAAGTTTAAAATCTCTCTAAGGCACTTAAATGTTTTCAAGGACAATTTCCTTCCAAAGCAAATTAACTCTCGGAAGCTTTGTTCTGTTGAATAAAACAACCAAGTCTTTATTCTCTTCCGAATAAAATTTTTTAAAACTCTTAGGAAATTATTCCAAAGTCATTTTGACTCCGGAAGCTTTTTCATTAAAACTTCCGAAGACAATTTACCTTCGGAAGCTTTTTCGACCTCCAAGAAAACTACTTGAGCAAAAAGCAAACTACTTTTTCAAAGGTGGGACTAACATCCAGATTTTAAAGTTTATCCTCTTCATTAACTTTGTCTTAAATCTTTTTCACATATAAACCCAACGGTTTCCCCTCTTTCTATCATCTTTATATTTCCTCCAACCTAAATTCCCAAATTTCTCTCTGAAACCGCCTTTGTTCATCTTTCCTTCACCTTTAAGCTTTCTAAAATAGCCAACCTTAACCGAAGAAACGACCCAGATTTCTCCATGCAGTTACACAAGCAACACAACCAAGTTGCTCTGTTAAACTCTGAGAAAGATCCACACTTCTCTAAGGTTTGCCAATTCTTAGCTCTGTCCAACTACTTCATCTCCCTTACCATTGATCCTGTTCTTTATGAGGATCATTTGCTTGATTTCTAGAAAACATGTCAAGAGGTTGTTCTAGATGGGGAGAAGGCACTATCTACTACGGTGCAGGGGAGGACAATCTTCATCACTCCAGCCATCATAAATGCTCATCTACAACTAGATGATAAGGAAGATGAGTTTTCCTTTCCAAAAGAAGTTGTTAACCATTCCTTCTAGTAGATGGGCTATGAAAGGGATTTTTCTGTAAGGACCTTCAGGAAAGGGAAGGTATCATCCCAGTGAAAGTACTTACTACATGTGGTTATCCACAACTTATCCAACAAGCATGGGGGTTGGGACCAGATTTCTGAAGATCTCTCCTACATAGTGTATGGGATGGTTCAAAGGTCAAGTTCAGGTACTCTCAATTTGTTTATACAAATCTGCTTGCTAACTTGGACTCCTTAGAGTACTACATGTTTTCGAGATGTGTTCAATACATTCTCAACTATGAACTAGGCTCACATTTGAGGGAAACAAGTAATATTCTTAAATTGGAATAGATAAAGCTCAACATCTTTAAAATTTTGAAAAAGCCAACTGTTGGCTTCTTAGGGGTAGAAACAGCCATTGTCCCAAAAATGTTAGAGCTCATTGCTCAAGGTGACAACCTAGCAACACAAGATAGTGTTGAACTCACACCTTCTACTTCTCAACCATTTAAAAGACCCCAAATTACCCACACCTATAAAAGAAAATCCAAACGAACCCCTGCTCAAGCTATTGAGTCTGTGCAGGCCCCCATATACTTGCATATAGGAGGAAGTGGATACTAGAGCTCCCACTTCTCCTGAGGAGCAAACCACTCCCATTACTTTAAGATTAGTGCTGAGGTTCCTCATGCTCAGCCTGATGAGCTCACAAGCCCAACTGCCTTAAGCCTTTACTTTGAGTCTCAACATTCAAATGAATAACCTTCAGGGGACAGCTACCATCCCTAGCCTTTAGACTTAAACCAACCCATTCCCAACCTAGACTTCTATACTGATGAGGACTTAGGTTTCAATGAGTATAATGAGTCTCTCTATTCCTCCCCTACTCAAAGAAAGATGAGTGCTCCTGACTCACCTGAGTCTAGACCACATCAATCACCTGTCACTGAGGTAGATCCTTCTGTTCAGGAGATTCATATGGAAGAGGCTCTCACTTCAGCAAGTGATTACATCATTCAGACCTCAACCATGGCAACTCAGCCCATTGACACTTCAACTGAAGCTGTCATTAAGTAGAGGAAATCCAGCAACCAAGAACTCCATGCTGGTGGTGAGAGAGAATACGTTGGTCTAATTCTCTCATCCCCCAATGATTCTTCTGATGAAGAGGATGGGAATCAGAGGCTCAAGGTGCAAAAACTATCACAAACGTGCACCTATCTAGTCTCCAAGGTTAGTCACCTGAATCTTAGGTGACTACCCTTCAAAACAAGGTCAATGATCAGCAACTTGAGATTTCTTATCTCAAGGAAAAACTAGCTGGGAGACCTCTAAGAAGAGCTCAACCAGGAACACAAGAACCTATGAATGTGGTTGATCTAACCTCTAACTCATCCATGCAAATGGATGATGCTATCAAAAAGGGGGAGAAAGTCTTCACAGACACAGAACCTGGGAGTTCTTCACATAGCATGGACATTGAAGACTCACCATCCTCACTTGCAATTGTCCATACTCAGCAACTTCCTCAAGTTCACATTAATGTGAACTATATAGAACTTTTATTCAAAGTCTTTTTGAGGAAGGGATACCAAGGGTAATGTCATCTCTACCAACTTCAAATCACATTACAGGGTGGATGTATAATGAAAATAGAAGAGCCCTTATCATTTAAAGAGTTCAAGGGTAGCAAGAAGTCTTCAACTTTCAAACTTTAGAACTTTTATGAAAGTATTGACCTTGTCAGCATGCCACTTGTCAACCAAAGCCAATCTAGACAAGCTGACAGACTGGTTCAAAGGTTTCAAGAGAGGATCACTGCAAAGTTCAGCTATAGAAGGAGACTAAGGCAATCATGCAATATCATTGGTCAACTGGATGTTAAGGCAAACCCTCAAATTAGTTTCATAGGGGAAACCTTGATTGAAGACCTAGTGGTAGAACTGAGAGCCCTATCTCACCATCAACTGCTCCAGAGATTCATTCACTTGATGAGACACCTACTGGTGAAGGTGCATCTCAACCACTCTCTGGCCAGAGCTTGAAAGCTACACCAAGAAATAAAGGCCAAAGCTCTCTCCACCCTGAGTCACAAAGGTCTGTGAGTGACAAAGGGAAAAGAAAAATAACTTCTGAGGAGATTGAGGAGGAGGAAAGAGAGAGGAAAAGGAATCTAAGGGGAGAAAGTTCCTCTACTAGGTCTGCAAGATTCATGGAAGCTGTTATCAGGGTTGCCCCCGGGCCAAACAATCAGAATGATGAGTTGAGGGCAGTCATGATCAACTACTTGCATACTAGGATATTGATAATATCATATCCCTCCCCTTAAATGAATTAAATGAACTGGTTCACATGGAATTATCAAAGGAAAGAAAAGAGGTAGAGGATGCAAAACTACTTCTTCAAATAAAAAAAAGACAAAAAAAGACTCTACAAGCAAGTGCCTACTCTCTCCCCAGTTCAAGAAAATCATGTACACAAGGATGTGGCTCCACAAGAACCTCAGGTAGACAAAGAAACTGATAGGATCAACATGATCAAATACCTGAGTGCCATAGGCCTTTATCAGGCTGATGCACTTCTTCCCTTACCCTTTGATTACCTTGAGTTTGAGTACCTCAAACAACTTGAACTTGAGTTAGTCAAAGAAAAAAAATCACTAAGAAGTAGTTAAGGGAAAAGGCTGCAAAGTCAAGAGCCATCATCCAAAAAAGCATAAAAAAGTCTATTGATAGGTAGAGGATGATGAGCTTCTTGAAGCTGTATTGATTCTCCAGAAGGAGATTTGGCCCTATGTCTCTATCCACTATAGATGAGCACATTAGGGTGATCAAGCAGAAGATTCAAAGAGGAGAACTTGTTGACTTACACTCCCCACCAAGTCAGGTCCCTCAAGAAGTGGCGATTAAGGTTGAACCATTTAAGACAACACAACTTGAGTCTCCTACTAAGCCTCAACAAGCTTTCACTTCTGATCGATAGCAGGGTTCTATCCCCTCTCAATCTGAACCTCTGAGAGAGGAAGACCCAACTGAGAAATACAAAGAAGATCAATGAGGTGATGTAGGCCAGTCTTCTCAGTTAAAAGGTTTAAAGAGGATGGCTTCCAGACCAAAGCCAAAGAAGAAGAAGAAGAAGTATCCATCTCCAAACCTCAAGATGAGTCAGAACATCTTGCAGATGTGCAACAAGAGGATGCTTTACCAACTCCAATTCAAGTAGCTCCTCTAGCATCAGGAAGACCCATCTTGTCCTGTACATACACTACAAATCCAAAAGATGGCATGTCATCAGAGATCAAGGTGTTGAAGATGTCTGCTCATGGCAAGACATGTTCAATCTGCCTTTGCATGATCTCTTTGACATGAGAAGACACTTTGAGAGTCTGAGTGATCCGGATCATCTTATAAAGAAAGGGATGGTCATCATCATGATAAGGACTGTTGATATCTAAAGCCTTCAAGAGTTTCGGTAGCATCAACCTAGGGGGAGTTTGTAAGGTTTAATATAAGGCTGATGCAACCCAAACACCCAAAGTCTTTCCAGCATGCAAGCACAAGTGTACTGAAGTAGAATGCTTTGGAAGTTTCACACTCTGCCTTAGAAAATATTCTAAGTGTGAATTCTTTCGAAGCCAAGACCAATATCTTCCGAAGCCAAACATGAAGTCTTCCGAAGCTTCAGAGACAACGTCTTCCGAAGCCAACACTTGAAGACAGATTTCTTCCAAAGAATTTTGAACACATGCTTTATTTGATGTACCTTCCATAAAAATGGACCCTTTTTCGTTGCAACTCTGATAAGATTCCAAAGACTTTTGAACACATGCTTCATCTGGTGTACCTTCCATAAAAATGGACCCTTTTTCGCTGCAACTCTGATAAGATTCCAAAGACTTTTGAACACATGCTTTATCTGGTGTACCTTCCATAAAAATGGACCCCTTTTCGCTACAACTCTGATAAGACACCAACTTTACATAAGTTCTTGAAAGGTCCATGCTTTTGGTAACTATATAACATTCTACTTTATGTATTTTATCCTTTTTGTAATATATTAGGATGTGAGCTATGGCATGTCATAGTCACTAGTCAAAAGACATTGATTTTCTTGTTGTCTAGATCATGTATCTAGCTAGCCTTCAAAACTAGTTTCTAGTTCCCCATTCGATCTGTTAAGTGTTATTGCACACTCTCCTCTTTGTGTTGCTGTATTGTAAGTTAGTACCCTTAAACGGTCCTGCAATAACTTATATTTAAGTAGTCATAAACTAATTCTAAATCAACTCAATTACAATTTACATAATCAAATAAATAAACTAATAATTATATATTCCTTACAAACTGATAATTACTAATTATTTAAGCCAAACTTTTAGCTTCACTCATTAACCTTTTTTATTTATATTATACTAATTAGCAACTTTAGGTTGCTTTGGTGGTTGTATTATATGCACTAGAGGTTGTACATGTCTTTTGTTTATTTTTCTATTTCTTTTGTTTTTCTTTTAAATCTAATATTTTTACATCTTTTATAATTTAACCCCTACAACTTTTACTTTTTACATTTGTTGCCTATTATTTTCTTCTTTTACAAAATTTTCGTATACATTTCGCTCTAAATTTTAAAAGATAATACGCCATAACATTCATGTGTGGTTCAACGTTGTCACGCCTATTTTTTTCTACTTAACAGTTTGGTTGCAACGTCCGAATCCTAGATCAACTTAGCTATTATTTTTAAAGTTTTACGTTTTACAAGCGTGGTTCAGTGTTTTAACATCTATTTTTCGTTCGCTTTTTTTCGTTTTTATTTTTGTTAATACGAGTTTTGCTGACGTGGCGGTCGTTGATGGTGGTGTGATGTTGATGCTATTTGCCATAATTTTACACCCCTGCCGCAAAGCGGGAGGCTTAATATTTACCCTTTAATAACTATAAATATAGTAAGATTAGATCCTTCGTTCACCCCTTAAATCTTTATATTTACCTTCACTTCTCATTTATGTTTAATACTATTTATCTCATCGATCTCTTATAGACCATACCTCAACCCTAGTCACGTCCTAGATCTCGATTTAAACCCTTGATTTCAACAACAATTTCTTTGGATTAAAAACCACATATTTGACTTGTATTTCTTCCCGGATCCTTTAAGTCACCATCTCATCGATCTCTGATTGAAAAAATTGGCCCCTTGCTTTCCTGTTTTTACCCGGCTGCTAAGAAAAAACTTATCACCATGTCATTTCATTTATTGTGCCTCCTATCAAATTACTTCCGCCAAAGAACTAACCGCCTACTAATTTGTTCTTTTCTTGGAAAGGAGGAGAAAAACTCTGCTATTAATCCTATCCTTAATACATTCGTTGATTATGAAGAGACCTAGTAGACGCCCTTGATCGATTACACCTGTTAAAGAAGAATGGATTAATCATGACCCAAGTACTCTTCAGCTTAGCACAAAAATTGCAACACATTTTGAAGCTTTACTGCTTAAGTGACGATATATCATGTAACGCATCCAAACTGCATATTAGAAACATGCTTTCTTAAGAAATCTTTAAACTTCGATTAGCAGCAATTCATTTTAATATAAGAATTATACAAATATGGAACTAGACGCAAAGAATTTGATTCGTTCTCAAATTCAAATCGAAATTCGAATATAAAATCAGGTTTGTAATTCGATTTGATTCAAAGTTGAATTCGATTCGAATAGAATTCCTTCAAAATAAGAAACTTTTAATTTTTATTTCAAAAGATAATAAGTTTAACTCAAAATACAAAACTAAATATTTCAAATGATAAAAAGTTTGTCTAACATTCAAAGGATTCAATTAAGAAATATCCAAATTACAAATTAAAATATCATAAGTTAACAAATTAAAATTTCGAAATTTCAATCTTCATGAGATCATAGATACAACATGCAAAACCATAATCAAAAGTAGTAAGAGAGACAACTACGACTTAGAAAAATAAACAAACTCCAAGGACCTAGCCTTATAGTTACAATATCAAGTGAAAAGCAATCATGAGATAAATACAAGCAAGCAAGAATTCCAAGATGATGGATAAAAATTTCATCACGCGAGAACATCTAGATTGTATATATAGATGTTTTTCATTTGTATTTCATGATGTGTGTTCATTTGTAAAAGTTCTCTAAGAGTGAGAGAGTAGAGAGATGTGTGATAGGCCACCCGAGGGGAGCTCCCTTCGGGTGGATCGAGCTTAAACGACGTAAACTCCTTGGGTATTATAATTCTTTGATTGATAATATTCGATTGAGTTTGTTTGAACTTCGTTTATATCACATGGACACATCCGTCTTATTCTGAATATCAAGTGCAACATATGTGGAATCGAACATGACGAGGACCTTACATTTGGTATCAGAGCAAGGTGTTGCTCTTGATACACGAATTTTCATTCCGCGATCATCCGTTTAAGATGTTAAACATGGAGATTGAAGATCTAACTATTTAGATCGAGTTTAGACCGGTTTTGAAGGAGAGAAGGTGAAACCGAGGGTGAACACACATGAAATTGGCTTAGTTACATCAATACGCTCGGTATCTTCAACTTTTGGTGGAAAACAAAGATCTCATACCGTAGCAGTGATTTAAAATCATAAAAGTCGATTTTGGTTGACGTTTTCATGGGAGTAATTGTATCGTGTGAGAAACTAGAAAAAATAACTGTATTTTGCGATTACGTTTTCACGAGAGAACTTTTCATGAGAAAACTTTTCTATGCAAAAACGTTTCCATGCGAAAACGTTCATGCGAGAACTTTCTATGTGAAAACTTTTTATGTGAGAACTTTTCATGTAAGAACTTTTCATGAGAAAACTTTATGCAAAATCTTCATAGTAGTAACTGTCATTTGCGAAAATTTTCTCATGCTATAACTTCACCATGTTTCTTAAACAAGAGGTTTTTGTGATGTTTGTTCAAGTTCGAGATTTGTAACACCCGTTTATTTTAAAAGTCAAAGAAAGAAAGAATAAAGTGAACGAAAAGAAAGAAAGAAAATAAAGTCCAAGTAGAGAGACTAAAGGTGGCAAAAGGACAAAATCTTTCAAAGTTGGTGAATAAAGGTGATGGCCGCCCATCACCCTCTCTTCACACCTTTCATTCGAACATTTTAGAGAGAGAAAGAAAAGAGCAGAAAGTTTTCAGGACTTTGAAGAGCAAGGGAAGAAGATAGAATTCAAGGTAAGAATTCATGATTTTTGAGTGTTCTTAACTGGCTTATTCTCGGTTGTATGCTTATGTATGTTTGTATGTGTTTGGGTGTGTGTTTTTGGTGGGTTTCTAGGCGGTTGAACTCAGTTGCAAACGGGTTTTGAAGAAGTCATAACCAAAGGCTGTAAATGTGAGTTCTAGAACCCATATTTTAATTGTTTCGGTGCTGGAAATGCATGTATGAACCTTTTATAAAAGTTGGGTTTTTACCCGTATTTGTTTATGTGTGTATGCTGCGGGTGGGCTTTGACATAGGAGATTCCCGGGTGCTATAAAAGTTGACTTTTTGAGATCATAGATGATGTGATGGGAGATGTATGATGTGATGTATGATTGATGCTTATGCATGATTGATGTGTGATTGATGATGTTTGACGATTATGTATGATTGCATGTTGTGTTCTGTTATGTTCCTTACTACATATGATGATGTGACTTTATGTGGTGTGATATTGTTAATGAACGTAAAGTATTATCTTAACAAAGTGAAAGATTTAAGATAATGAAAGTGGAACATAATAAACGAATGAAAAGTCTTACAAGCAAATGAAAGGAGGTTCACAACTCATTGGGAGTTGTTAGCTCAACTGTGTGTGTCTACAACGTGCGATTTTGGCTAACTCATAAGGGTTCATACACACAGTAAGAGTTCAGTCTTGGTGACTGCTCCAATACGTGCGATTTCCTAATTATTGTGTGTTATACAGCGTGCGATCTTTGCGAACCCATAAGAGTTCACACACACAGGGGGAGTCTGTCCTAGTGATCACTCCATACGTGCGATATGGGGTCCTTGTCGCTTAACCCTAGATGAAATTACTTGGTGCTCTAGAGGGGGGTTAAGTACATGACAAGACCTAGATAGAAGTGAAAGATAATAAATGTACGAAAAGTGCGATAAGTACGAAATGTGCGAAACGTGCAAAATGTACTAAACGAACGATTATGAAGATAATAATTATTACCTTGATGTACGTATGATGTGTGATCACGTGCGATAGTAATGAAAATGTTTGATGGATGAAAGGTAATATAATGTTCTATAAAACTAGAACTCACTTAGCAACATTGATTTTTATGCATTTTCCAGTTGGCAGGTAAAGGTTGTTGAGGATGGCACGGGGCGGGTACTTGGCTCTTTTTGGATGCATCCATTTTTATAATGCTTTTGTGATGTAATGCAACAAGTATTTTGTAATTTGATAACGATACATTATTTTGCAAAAGCTTTAATAATGAGATGAAATGCTTGTTTTATTATTTCTGCTGCATGTTTTTAGCAAGTTAATACAAATGTATGTTTTATGTGCGATGATTGACCTGCTGCCTTACAAGTTGGTATCAGAGCCAACGTTTAAGTAAAACGGGTAGATTTTCAAAATAAACCTAAACTTAAACTGAAAATGAGACGGAAAGGGAAGGGATGCCAGTCCGAGTAGCTGCGTGCCATTAGGTATTTTCTTAATGTTAACCGGTATTACATGCACATGTTATGTGGTTTATGTGTTGTTAGTAGATTTAGATACTAATGTAGTCACGATAGGTAATGCTTGGGGTATGAAGAGTATAGTAAGTGGCTAATCACAACTGGCCACTGTAATTACGAACTTACTATACTTGACATAAACTGAGTTGTTCCCTTGAATGACCGTGTTGGTGTTTGAATCTTATAGTGTGTTTAAAGGATGGCCGGTGGTAGATCATCGAAGGATTCATATGGTGGAGGTCGTGGTGGACGTGGTGCTGAACCACGAGCCACAAGAGGAAGACCCGAAAAGGTGGTTCATGAAGAACCCGAGACCCCTCATCCAGAGGGCGGAGATGAGAATGCTAACTTGAGAGCCTCGGTGAAGGAGGCTGTTGTGGAGGAAGTGCATCAGGTCATGCAGAAGATCTTACCGTCTATGGTGACCGAAGTGATTAAGGCTATAAGAGAAGGAGAAATAAGGGAGAGGAATAGGTCCTCGGAGGACAAGAACAACCGGAGATTGAGATGGTTTTCTCTGAAAATGAAGAAGAGAAAGAAGAGCCTGCGCTGGAGGCGGCACGAGGCTGCAACTACGGGGCATTTCAAAGATGTAAGCCCCTACCTTCGATGGTAATGGCACTGCTGCTGCTCATCGATGGGTGACAGAGATGGAAGTTGTACTGAACATCAGGGAATGCCGAGAGGACTAGAATGTGAAGTTTGCCGCCCACTCGTTTGTGGACTCGGCTCTGTGTTAGTGGGACAATATTGTCCAAGCAGAGGGTAGTCGGGCAATTGGAAGGATGAAGTGGGCAGAGCTAAAAAGGCAGGTGATTGAGGAGTTCTGTCCTCACCGAGAGATGGATAAGGTTGAGAGAGAGTTCCTACAGCTGGAAGCAGGAACAATGACACATGAACAATACACCACCAAGTTTAACGAGATGGCATGGCTCGTGCTTGATCAGGTAACACCTCTGTCACGAAAGATCAAGAGGTATATTCAGGGCTTGCCAACAGATATTCGCAGGCATATGATCGCCACTCGGCCGAGCACGTTTAGGTCGACGGTGGATTTGGCGGGAAGATTGTACGAAGAGCGAGAGGTGGTGGTGGCTGAGGTGAACAAGAAGGGTGGTGGTGACCGAAACTGGAATGGGAAGCGGTTTGGACGTGCCGGAGCCACTCCAAACAACAAAGTAGTGAAGGTGGGTGACCGACGTGTGGTCATATTTGGTGCAGGGTCGAAGAGATGTGGTAAATGCGGGAAAGAGCATTCGGGGGAATGCAAATGGGGATCAAACATCTGCTTCAAGTGTGGGAAGCCTGATCATATGGCTAGAGATTGTGGGGTTATAAGGTGCTATAATTGTGGAGAAAAAGACCATCTGAGCAGGGATTGCAAGAAGCCAAGGGCGGGGAGTTCCAGGGTAGGGAAGAAGACCGGAACTAAAAGGCAGAGGGCGAGTGCTAGAGCGTTCACGATGATGCATGAGGCTAGGACGGACCCCGATGTTGTGTCAGGTACGTTTCTAGTAAATTAAACTTTTGCCTCTATGTTATTTGATTGTGATGCTAGTACAAGTTTTATTTCTGCTACTTTCTGTGTTAAATTGCCTGTTAGTAATAAGAATATAGATACTCCTTATGATGTAGAAACTGTCGTAGGTAAGTCTACCAGGATTTCCAAGATGATAGAAGGTTGTGACGTGGAACTAGAAGGTCACAAGTTTCCTGTTAGACCTTTTGTGATGACCTTAGGTGGGTTTGACTTAGTCCTAGGAATGGATTGGTTGGCGGACTACGAGGCGAATATTGTGTGCCAAAAGAAGATGGTTCGATTGACAGCGCCTGACGGTAGTATGGTGACGGTTTATGGTAATCGAGTCACGATGATTCGGAAGGTGATTTCGATGGCGGTGGTGGGAAAGTGCATGAGGCGTGGATGTAGTGCCTACTTTTCCTACGTGAAGGATGTGGATACGCCAACACCACAACTGTCCGATGTACCGGTTTTGTGTGACTTTCCAAACGTGTTTCCCGAAGACTTACAAAGAGTGCCACCTGACTGGGAGATCGAGTTCCAGATTGACTTGATACCGGGTGCCCAACCTGTTTCTATGGCGCCGTATCGGTTGGCTCTGACTAAGATGAAGGAGTTAATGGAGCAATTGAAAGAGTTGCTTGAGAAGGGATTTATCAAACCGAGTATCTCTCCTTGGGGTGCTCCGATCTTATTCGTGAAGAAGAAAGACAGTAGTATGATGACGTGTATAGACTACCGTGAGTTGAATAAGCTGACGGTGAAGAATCGGTACCCCTTACCGAGAATTGATGACCTATTTGATCAGCTTTAGGGTGCCAGTTGGTTCTCGAGGATAAACCTTCGATCTGGCTACCATCAGTGAAAGTAAAGGAGCAGGATATTTCTAAAACAGCTTTTCGCACGCGTTATGGACACTATGAGTTTCTCGTTATGTCTTTTGGTTTAACCAACGCGCAGCTACTTTTATGGGCTTGATGTGTGTCGGCTGATGTTGGATAAATCATTGATTGTGTTTATCGATGATATCTTGATTTATTCGAAGAGTGAGGAGGAGCATGTCGGCCACATTCGAGAGGTGTTGGAGATGTTGAGAAGGGAGAAGTTGTGTGCTAAATTCTCCAAGTGCGTATTTTGGTTGTGCGAGGTCCATTTCTTCGGTCATGTAGTGAATCCTGAAGGGATTATGGTGGACCCGCAAAGGTGAAGGCAATGATGCAATGGAAGTCTCCGAAGACGCCATCCGAGATTCGTAGCTTCTTGGGTTTGTCGGGCTATTATAAGAGATTTATTCAAGACTTCTCTAAGATCGCTTCTCCACTAACCAAGTGGACCCGAAAAGATGTAAAGTTTGTATGAGGTCAAGCCCAAGAGAAGGTGTTCAAGGAGTTAAAAGCGATGTTGACTCAAGCTCCTGTCTTGTCGCTACCTGATGGAAGCGAGGATTTGGTGGTTTATTTAGATGCTTCCTTCTCGGGGTTGGGATGTGTTTTGATGCATAGAGGAGAGGTTATAGCCTACGCATCCCGACAATTGAAGGTTCATGAGGTCAATTATCCTACTCACGACTTGGAGCTAGCAGTCGTGGTCTTTGCGTTAAGATTTGGAGGCATTACCTATACGGGATGAAATACACCATACTCACTGACCACAAGAGCTTGAAATACTTCTTCGAGCAGAAAGACTTAAACATGAGGCAAAGGAGATGGTTGGAGCTCATAAAGGACTATGATTGTGAGATCCAACACCATCCAGGCAAAGCCAACGTGGTAGCGGACGCCCTTAGCAGAAAGGAGAGACCCGAGCCAATCCGGGTGAAGGCTTACCGGTTGATCATGACCTCTGATGTGATGAAGCAGGTCAAGGAGTTTCAAGATGAGCCCTTGAAAAAAGATCATCTTAATTCAGAAAGGATGAGAGGACTGGTTGTGGTATTGGGTGAAAACACACTAGGTGTTAGGACCCGATTCGGGCGGATGTGGATTCCTCGTTTTGGGGATGTACGTGGAAGTATTATGGATGAAGCTCACAAAACGTGATACTCCATTCATCCCGATTCTACGAAGATGTACCAAGATATGAAGAAAGATTATTGGTGGTCGGGTATGAAGTGTGATGTTGCGGAGTATGTGAGTAAGTGTCTCACTTGTTTACAAGTGAAGGTCGAACATCAAAAGTTGTATGGAAAGATCCAACCTTTGGATATACCTGAGTAGAAATGGGAGCACATCCATGGACTTTATAATGAAGCTACCGTGTATCGCGCGAGGGTATGATGCATATGGGTGATAGTTGACCGTTTGACAAAGAGTGCTCACTTCTTACCGATTCGCGAGACATATTCATCGAGAGGTTGTCGGATGATTTTATTAAGGAGATCGTAACCCGTCATGGTGTGTCGGTGTCTATTGTGTCTGATCGTGACACCCGGTTTACATCTAAAGTTTGGAAGAAATTCCACGATGCGATAGGGACGAGGGTACATATCAGCACGGATTATCATCCTCAGATGGATGGTTAGTTAGAAAGCACGATTCAGACGCCGGAAGATATGCTTCGAGCATGCGTCATTGATTTTGGAGGAAGTTGGGATGACCACTTACCGTTAGCTGAGTTCTCATATAACAATAGCTATCATGCCAGCATTGGTATGCCCCCTTATGAGATGCTATATGGTAGGAGATATAGGACGCCCGTGTGTTGGGGTGATATTGGCCATAAATAGTTAGGGAGCATCGAAGCGGTCGAGGCTACAACTGAGAAACTGGAAAGGATCAAAGCCTTTTGAAGGCAGCTAAAGATAGGCAAAAGTCGTATGCTAATAAACGACGCAGACCGATTGAGTTCCAGGTGGGTTATAGAGTTATGTTGAAAGTCTCACTTGGAAAGGTATCAATCGGTTCAGAAGCGGGGTAAGTTGAGCCCAAGATACATAGGGCCTTTCCGAATCACTGCTCAAGTAGGGGAGGTGGCCTATAGATTGGAGCTACTAGATGAGTTGAGTGGAATTCATCCGACATTTCATGTATCTCATCTGAGAAAATCTTTAGTTGACGAAAATATGATTTTTCCACTAGAAGATATTGAGGTAGATGAACGGCTCAATTATGTCGAGCAACCAGTGGCGATCATTGACAGTAAAGAGAGGGGGTTAAGGAATAAAGTGGTTCCTTTAGTTCGTGTACAGTGGAAGCACAGGAAGGGATCCAAGTCTACGCGGGAGACGGAGGAGGAAATGAGACAGTATTACCCATGATTGTTTAAGGAATAATAAGTTTCGGGGAAGAAACCTATATAAGGGGGTGGACTTGTAACACCCGGTTATTTTAAAAGTCAAAGAAAGCAAAAATAAAGTGAAGGAAAAGAAAGAAAGGAAATAAAGTCCAAGTAGAGGGACTAAAGGTGTCAAAAGGACAAAATCTTTCAAAGTTGGTAAATAAAGGTGATGGCCACCCATCACCCTCTCTTCACACCTTTTATTCGGACATTTTAGAAAGAGAAAGAAAAGATCAAAAAGTTTTCAGGAGTTTGAAGAGCAAGGGTAGAAGATCAAATTCAAGGTAAGAATTCATGGTTTTCGAGTGTTCTTAACTGGCTTATCCTCGGTTGTATGCTTATGTATGTTTGTATGTGCTCGTGTGTGTGTTTTTTTGTGGGTTTCTAGGTGGTTGAACTCAGTTGCAAACGGGTTTTGAAGAAGTCATAACGAAAGGCTGCAAAGGTGAGTTCTAGAACTCCTTTTTATTTGTTTTTAACTGTTTTGGGGATGAAAATGCATGTATGAACTTTTTATAAAAGTTGGGTTTTTACCCGTATGTGTTTATGTGTGTATGTTGCGGTTAGGGTTTGATTTTTGTGCTATGTATGTGTTTGATGTTGTTATGGTTGTGTTTCTAAGGCTTAGAATGTATATTTAAGCTTAGAAATGGTAGCTAATGTTTGGGGACTGAATTATAATGTTTAAATGTGATATAGTCTGCCTATGCGCCTAAACAATAGCCCATGCGCCTAACTGAAAATAATTGCCTAAGTGTCCCATGCGCCCAAAACCTCATGCGCCTGAATAGTACTCATGCGCTTAGAAATAGGCTGAAATTGACTAAGTGTTCATACGCCCAGATAGCTCATGCACCCAGGCACTCATGCGACTGCATAATGCCCATGCGCCTAGAATTGTCCTGAATAGACTAAGTGTTGCTCATGCGCCCCAATAGTGCCAATACGCCTAAAAGTTGCCCATGCGCCTAAGTGTTCCCCATGCGCCTGCATAGTGCTCATGCGCTTGCATAATGCCCTTGCGCCTAAAGACTTAGAAATATTTTTTGATTTTTGGGGGAAAAGTGATATGTAGGCTTTGACTTGGGAGATTCCTGGTGCTATGTAAGTTGACTTTTTGAGGTCATAGATGATGTGATGGGCGATGTATGATATGATGTATGATTGATGCTTATGCATGATTGATGTGTGATTGATGATGTTTGACGATTATGTATAATTTGCATGTTGTGTTCTGTTATGTTCCTTACTACGTATGATGATGTGATTTTACGTGGTGTGATATTGTTTATGAACGTAAAGTATTATCTTAACGAAGTGAAAGATTTAAGATAATGAAAGTGGAACATAATGAACGAATGAAAAGTCTTGCAAGCATATGAAAGGAGGTTCACAACTCATTAGGAGTTGTTAGCTCAACTGTGTGTGTCTACAGCGTGCGATTTTGGCTAACTCATAAGGGTTCATACACACAGTAGAGTTCAGTCTTGGTGACTGCTCCAATACGTGTGATTTTCTAATTACTCTGTGTTATACAACGTTCGATCTTGGCGAACCCATAAGAGTTCACACACAGGAGGAGTCTGTCCTAGTGACCACTCCATACATGCGATATGGGGTCCTTGTCGCTTAGCCTTAGATGAAATTGTTTGGTGCTCTAGAGGGGGGTTAAGTACATGACAAGACCTAGATAGAAGTGAAAGATAATAAATATATGAAAAGTGCGATAAGTACGAAATGTGCGAAATGTACGAAACGAACAATGATGAAGATAATAATTATTACCTTGATATATGTATGATGTGTGATCACGTGCGATAGTAATGAAAATGTTTGACGGATGAAAGGTAATATAATGTTTTGTAAAACTAAAACTCACTCAGCAATGCTGACTTTTATACATTTTCAGTTGGCAGGTAAAGATTGTTGAGGATGGCACGGGGCGGCTACTTGGCTCTTTTTGGATGGCATCCATTTTTATAATGCTTTTGTGATGTAGTCCAACAAATATTTTGTAATTTTATAAAGATGTATTATTTTGCAAAATCTTTTATAATGAAATGAAATGCTTGTTTTAATGTTTCCGCTGCGTGTTTTTAACAAGTTAATACAAATGTATGTTTTATGTGCGGTGATTGACCAGATGTGAGAGTCTCGGGAACGGGGCCTTACAAGATTCTATATCTACAACATTTGATTCGGGTCGTTTGTGAATTGAAACTTGACAAAGTGGACTTATCTTATCTTACTGATGGGGACAATGATCAAACAGGTTGATTATGTGAAGAATCAAGATTGTTTGGTATTCTTGCTCTGAAAATATGGGCTTATTACATCTTACTTGGATGAATACTTTAGATGATCTAGTTCAACGTCATAGAATCATGTCATTGAATTGAAGAATCAGTTTCTTCGGGAATCCAAAATAGAAGTTGGATCTCTCTATCATATTCCTAATACATCTTAAGATGTAAGTAATCAAGATAGAACAATTTAATCTTGATTCAGACATACAGACGTGATATCATTTATAAAGCTATACAATAGGAGGTGGTTAAGCTGAGGGGGAAGACTGATGTGACACATACCCGGATAATTCTTGAAAATTAGTGAGTAAAGTCAGACATAGCTTGATATCATAATCCATAGGGGGAAATTGTAAGGACCGAGCTTTTATGGATTACAATATTAGGATAATTCTTGAAAATTAGTGACTAAAGTCAAACATGGCTTGATATCATTATTCATAGGGGGAAATTATAAGAACCTAGCCTTTATGGAATACGATATCAAGTGAAAGACAAAAACTCAAATTATGCGAGAAATAAAAGCAAGCGAGAACTCTAACATAATGGATAAAAATCTTATTGTGCAAAAACTTAAAGTTATCACGCGAGAACATCTGGATAGTATATATAGATGTTTTTCTTTTGTATTTCATGATGTGTGTTTATTTGTAAAAGTGCTCTGAGAGTGAGAGAGATGAGAAATGTGTGATAGGCCACCCGAGGGGAGCTCACCTCGGGTGGATCGAGCTTAAATGACATAAACACCTTTGGTATTGTAATCCTTTGATTAATAATATTCGATTGGGTTGTTTAAAGTTCGTTGATATCACACACGCAAACATCCGTCTTAATTTGAATATCAAGTGCAACATATGTTGAATCGATCGTGACGGGGACTTTACACATTCATATAATTAAACATGACTAAAGTTAATTAAATAATTATACGTATATATATACATCATTCATATGAAATAGAAAATATAAAATAAATTAGTATATTACATGTATATGTATAAAATTATTTGTGTGTATTTTCAATTCAAAATTCGAATTAATTGAATTAAAAATTAAAATTTTGCAATTCGATTGGAATTCAATAAAAGTATTTGAATCGAGTTGAATTCAAATTTGAAAATTTGAATCAAAATTGTAATTGATGGATCTCGAATAGAATTAACTTTGAGTTTTACACACTTATTCAAATACTAGACATCCCTACTCCTAAGTAATGATATCTATTATTTATACCAAAACCATAAAACAAGGAAAACATCAAACACACATTCACCATAAAAATACAAGTTAATCACCAAAATACCAGTATGATATTGTTTTCAGCAAGTTGTTTTGAAGTGTGATAGTATGACATTCATAACATATAGTCCAAAATTCGTTTCAAGCGTGAGTTACCCCACTATGATACATTGTTATCGTCAAATTAGAACATTCAATAAAAAATCAACTGATTAATCAAAATAACTAATTAAACTAACTCGACTATATTCAAAAACATCTTATCACTTCAATCACATGTAGATTCAGCAAGCATACAAATAGAATCCTAAAAACATGATCACCTACGATAAAAACCGTTCCAAAAACCTAAAACAGATCTGAATAAGCACACAATACATCTAAGATCAATTTTATCTTACTATTCTAATAAAAGGGTAAATGAATGTGCCACGTGTCAGTATCATAATCATTGTCATCAATTTGTTCCCGCCTCTCTCTCCTATTAAATAATTACCTTAACTACTAATAAAATTATTTTAATATATAATAAGTTAAGAAATAAATTTATTTATTAAGGTTATTTCTAAATAAATTGATATTTTTAATAAGTCAATTTTTAAAAACAAAAAATAATCAAATCTGGGAGTTGTAATAAGAAATTCTTTTAAAAATAACATTTTATACGGTTTGTTTTAAAATAAAATGTTTATTTTTTAAAAATTTTTAAAAAGTTGATATCACTGTTTTATTATTTATAGTCATTTGTGATACGTAATTTCAGTCATATCATATCTTAAAATATTATTTTATAATTAATAAATTTATTATATCAATATTTTATTTATTCGACCCGTGTAATACACAGGTTTACTAAAGCTAGTATGATAAATAAAAAGTTAAGATTTGGTTACCTTGATGAAGAAATTGATTGGAAATTATGTTGCTCACAGATTTTAGAAAGTAAAAAACCCCCCATTGCATCATATTGATCAAGTCAGTATCAATTCTAAATCCAGAACAAGCGTGCAAATCTATTTTCCCAAAATAATCGGAGTATTTGATTAACAAAAATTAAACCATAACTCTTACAATCACGTGCTTATTGTAGTAATTTACGGAAGCAGATAACAAACCTGATTTTTTTATGACCCATAATCTCTTAGTGGTTGTTGTTGTTTGTCTAATCCGTTTGAAGAAATATTATTACATGGGTATAGTGGCGTTTACATCTTTTATACTTAAAGCACCAATAGCTCTTTTGGCTTCATAAAAAATGTTAATATCAACAAGGCCCTACTATTATAAAGAGAGAAGCAAACACTTTAGATTCTTGTTTGGGGCATATATGGTTATTATAGTCCACTTTTTAAAATCTTTAGATGTGCCAAAATTGAAAGAAATGATGCCAAAACGTCTGAAACCTACAGAAAATATAAAGTCTACATCAAAATGTAACTTTCCTTGGTCCCAATTAAAGGGTTATTCAATAAATTGAATTTCGAATTCTTAAATTAATCGAGTCAAATCATTTGCAATATGATTTTTTAAATAAGTCAAGTAATTCAAATTAGATTCAAAGGATCTGTTTCCTATTCTAATTCGAATAAATAGCGAAGTTTGAAATTCAATTTAATTCGAACTTGAATGTTAAATCAAATTCTAATAGAATTCAGATCCTCCAAAAGTTTTATTTAATTTTTATTTTCAAAGCTACTAAGTTTTAATTCAATATACAAACTTAAACTTTTTAATAATAAAAAGTTTAAAATAAAATAATAGTAATCTTACATTCGAAACATTCAATTAAAAAATATTCAAATTACAAATAAATATATCATGAGTTAACAAACTAAATATTCAGAGTTTCAAGCTTTATGAGATCAAGATTACAACCTTCAAATCCATGATATAAAGTAGCACGCGGAGTTAACTACAAATTTAAAAAAAACAATAATCGAAGAACAATTCGTTGATTTACGAATCAAATTTCGAGTTTTACGAATCAAATTTTAGAATATTGATTTACAGCCCTAGTCCCAAGCAATGATACCTATTCGTAAAACCAAAATCAGCATGTTACTGAATTCAGCAAGCTGTTTTGCGGCGTCATAGTATGACATGCGCAACATGCAGTCTACCAGAATTCGTTTCCATCGCATGTTTCTAAACAAATTTTATTATAGATGAATATGTTTTTTTAAGTTTCTATTTGTATGCTTATTGATTTTACATGTAATTGAAATGATAAAATCTTATTGAATACAAGCAAGTTAGTTTCATGAGTTGTTTTGATTAATCACTTTGGATTCAATAATTGTTTCTCATTTGACATTGAGAATGTACCAGAGTGAAATATCACGTGGTTGAAACGTATTCGGATTGACTATATGTTGCGAATATCATCATGTAACATTACAAAATAGCTCGCTGAAAGCAGTAACAACAGGTATTTGGCTTTCAACTTATGTCTTGTATTTGGCTTTCAACTTGTGTTTTTTTTCTAATGTGTGTTTGGTATTGTGCTTGTTAATTAAATAGTTTAGGTTTTTTCAAGTTAAAAAAAACTTAAAATTTGATTCGATTTGAATATCATCAATTTATAATTTGATTCAAAAAATTAAATTTGAATTTGATTTAGTTTGTAATTTTTTAATTGAATATTGAATATGTAATTTTCAATTCGATTTGATTTAAAATTCAAATAAAAAATACCCATATATATGTTTTATATAAATGTAATATACTCATTGATTTTATATTTTATGTTAATGATTTATTTTATATACATATGTGCTTATTTAATTTTTTTAGTCCTGATTTCTTCTTTAATTATTATGTTTGTGTATTTGTTGAATTTGTAGTTATCTGCACACACTAATTTTGAATGTATTTGTAGGTTGTATTCGTGATCTCATGAATCTCGAAAGGTTGAGCATTTTAGTTAATTAACTCATGATATTTTAATTTGTAATTTGGATATTTCTTAATTAAATGTTTTGAATGTCAGCACATTATTTTATTTTGATCTTTTTATCATTTGAAAAGATTAAGTTTGTATATTGAACTAAAGCTTGCAGGTATTCTATTTGAATTCGTTTACATTCAAATTCGAACGTATCGAATTCCAAAAATGGTTTCAAATTCGAATTCAAAGATGAGTATGAAACCAATCTTTGGAATCGAATTCGAATCATTATTCACAAAATCAAAATTCTAATAATTCAAGAATTCAAATTAGATTAGTTGAACACCCTGATAACTTTACTATAATTTTAAGAGAAAACAAAACTGTAAAACTTGAGGTTCATTTTAATAAAGCGAAAGAAAGCTTCTTAGTCGGGTTTTTAGCATATTATTCTCTTTTCTACCAATTACAGTTAAGGATTCCACATATATTAATATAGGTTTCTTTTATAAAAATTAGCTTTTTATTTATAAAACTTAGCTTTTCATTTATAAAACTTAGCTTCTTATTTATAAAACTTTACAAATTTTAATAGCCCGAGATCAACAGACCCTCTTAACCTTTTGTAGTGAACTCAATCTATAAAACTCAATCTATAAAACTTAGCTTTTCTTTTATAAAACTTAGCTTTTATTTATAAAACTCAATCTATTTTTGTTTAATAATTCTCTTAATTAACACATCCTTAAGTGGATGAGGAGTATGTGAGGACCCTAGGAGAGATTCCGTGAAGGGTGACGAGATGTGGCCTTATTATCAGATAAGTCCCATGAAGTGTATGTAAAGTTTCTTTAATAAAGAGCTAAAATTCCCATTTTGTTTCCTTAAACTGCAGGAAGACTATAGAAAACGACACAGAGAAAGCAGGTGGCGTGATGCTAGTTGGTCTTAGCAAGATACAAGTTGATCAGGATAGCCTACGGGTATTATATGACGAGGGAGAAAGAAAGGTCTTATATTTAGTAACGGACCAACAAAACTCCCCATTCTTTCCTTACAGGATTTGTTAGCATTGAGAGATCGTACGTCCCTACACTATGGACATAGGTGCGTAACTAATAATCATAAATGTGTTTATTTACAAATATATGCAAATCAATAAGCGATAATACTTTTAGCATGTATAGTCATTTGATGCTCGAACTAGCCTAAGTCGTGGACACCTCGACGACCCACCATCGCATGATATGCATGCATCATCCTGATTCTCCCATTTAGCTATCTTGATGTTTAAAAAGTTGTAAAAAAATAAATGTTGTATTTAGTTTTATTTTAAATAAATATTTATTATTATTAAGTTACAAACATAATGTTTGTTATTTAAAAGAACTTGATATTTTAACTAATAATTTGTTTTACTTACCAATAGAAATATCCCTCAAACTTCTATGGACAGATGAGTCACTCGGAATATCATCAGCAATTTGTGAATTTGCAATCTTCTCAAATTTTATCGGTAATCTATCAATAATCCATTGCAATATTTGCCGGTGTTCATCTAGAGAACTCTGCACCCATGATCATTTGATATGATGGACCATCACCAATAGATTCTTGACGTTATTGACTACCACCGATGGAGTCGTATATCGATGAAGGCTCAATTTTTAGTAGTGTATGGTCAAAGATGATCAAAGCCTGATTGAGCTCAAACCTATCTGGTTGAATCCAATTTTGGGGGTAATAAGTCGAACCGGTAGGGTCCTATTCACATCGGGTTGGGCCGGATCGAATTGATAAAAAAATATTGTTTATATCTTTCATTTGAAGTTAAATAAAAAGAAATTATGATGCACTTAATCTTAAAAATAAAATTTTAGTCAAGGTCACCATCGTCAATGTTGTATAGAGTTTAGTCGGTGCTAAAGTTATTATGTAGTTCTTTGTTGTAAGCAAGTTCTTCCATGGTAAATGGATCGTCATTTCCCTTGTTATATCTTACTCATACATCTTGTTTAATTCTCAAAGTTCGCCATCAAACGGTGAAGCACTTTATACATGTTCCATAATAATGTTCCTATAGTAAACCTAGCTAAATAGTAAGTACTATTGAAAATTAATGTCACGACCCAATTTAGGGGCATGATTAGTTAAATTGTAATGCCAAAAAAATACCACGGAAGTATAATCAAACAAGACCATAATTCTAGATTGAATTAAAACTTTGAAAGTGCAAACATACAATCCATGCATCCACTATATTTAAATTACAAATAAAAAACAAAGCACTCTCTCTGACAGATCTAATTCACTTACTGTCTTTTACGTGAAGGATCTTATTCTATCACAACCATTAAATCTCCTTGACTTAGCTAGTGCCTCACGACACCTCCTGTTCATGCATCATGAGCTAAAGAACGTAAACAATAACTTTATTGGAGAATCATAATCAATGACTCTAAAACAATTGAACGGTATAACCATGTGTGTCCGATTATTTTCCAAAACAAGTCTTATTAACACCCTCACGTATAAGGCAGTGTCCGTCAACATATATGTCGCTTTCGTTTTTACAAATATGACGGTGGGTAGGTTAAAGGCGTTTTGGCAGACCGAATTTTGACGCCTCATAACATTTGAGTAACATGCATCCCCTAAGAAACTTGCACTGTGACCAATCCTGAAGGATTGCAACCTAGTTATTGGTGAGTTAATCAAGAGTCTATCCTTACACCAAACTTATGAGCAAGTTTCTCCTACCAAAATGGATTCAACTAAGCACACATGTGTCTCGAGGTAAAAACAAGTCACTCCGTGTCACAATCTGCCATCATGCCTAGTGTCACTCTATGTGCCCACCTTCCATTTACCTTAATGATTTACCTGTCACTAACTGTAACCCATGCTGAATGCACATAGGGTAACAACTTGTATTAGAAGAGATATATTAAGGCTTACTAACTAAACCAAGCCTTCGGACGTCGCTCCTATACCAGATCAATATCAATGATCACAATTACGAGTTCTGATTGTCCACACGCGCCTTCCAAACACTAAAATATTTGAGAGCGAGTGGGTAGAGCGTTCTAGATAGATATCACCGAGGTAATGGTGGAAACTGGATTTTGGCCTTTTATATTGGATTTGTCGATCTAGTACCTTAGTGGACTGTTAAGCAGGACTTGGCAATCCACTAACAACAAAAGAAAGGATATTTTCATCTTTAAATAGAATAGTCACATATTGCTTGGAAAATTTCTCGCTGAATGTTAAGCTTGCCCATGGTGGTCTACGACACCCCTTGGCGGACCGTAACCCTTCTGCCTGGTGGTCCGCTATGAAACCCTTTTCTCAGACTTCAAATCCTACTTCATGGTGGACCGCCAAGGTTAACCTTGATGGTCAGTGATTTCATCTGTTTCTCAAACCTTAATTTTCTCACTTAGCAAATCATTATAGTTACCCTTGGCTGTCTGTTATGGTTTTAAATCTTTAATTTCTCCACTCTCTTCCCATTATTCTTATGCTACTCTACCCATTGGTCGAGGGGTCACATTTGAAGATTCAAACCCAACAACATTAATGGTTAAAGTTTATAAAACTAATAAAGTTTAAAAAACCGGTTTCTACTAATAGTCAAACAAGTTATGTTGATAGGGGAAAAGCTGATTTTCAAATTTACTAGTTAGGTAATAACAGATATTTGGGTATGAAATTATCTCTAACATGTTAGGGTATTAACCGAACTGATTAGGTGTTATCGATTAAAAGTGTTGTGTTTTCTAAAAAAGTTATTAACTAATAAAAAAACATGTTATAAATTCAATAAACTTTTTTTTATTAAAATTATATAATATTGGTTCATTACACAAACACATATGAAATTGAAGTTACGTTTTTTTTTTTAAATTGGGTAGATTACAAAACAATCAATGGTCTAGTCATCGTAGTGAACGTATGATTAGGGGTGTGCTTTTTTCACGATTCCGAATACCGAACCCGATTAAGGAAGAACCCGATCAACCCGAACCCAATTTTAAAACTAAACCAAACCCGATGTAGTCTGTAGGGTCGGTAATTAAGTTGGTATATTTGTTAATCGGATTAACCCGAATAACCCGATTATATGTTTAAAAATCATTGGCCGAATTTTTCTAGGTTTCTAAGTATGTTGAGCATTGCATATTTATATATATGGTTGTGCCATATTAAAAAACCAAAGACGACAGTTAAATTAAAAATTAAATTTAATTCAAAGAGTGGTAGTGGTGCATCGGACTTCAGCTATAATCGGAAACGGTCATCGACGTTGCTTCCGTTTACAGTTTAACATTCATAACTGAAAGTGGTGTTTGGCAGCTTTTGCTATAATCACGTTTCAAAGACAAAGGTTCACTTAATTTAAGTTTAATTCATTCAAATTTTGAAATCAAGAAGTATATGTAATTTTATTATGATCATACATGTAACATGTATGGTTAATGTAGCTTGACATAGAAAGTATATTTTAGTAGTTCACGTAATACTTCACTAAAAAAACATAGTAACAACTCATTTAGTATTCTAATTAACAACCTGGTTATTGATTATACTGACCTGAACATTCAATTACCGAAACCAGATTACCGATTAGGGTCGGTATAAGGGTTGCATTACCTCATAAAAAGACCCGATTAACCCAACTCGATGAAACCAATACCCGATTAAAAAAACCCCGATGAACACCCCTACTTGGTATAACAGAGTATTGGGATTATCTTTCTTTCCAGTAAACCAAAATGCTAAAAGTTAGAAATTGATTCACCCCAACTCCCGTGGTGGATAGAAAAATTTGTTCCGCATAGGAACTAATTGATGCTAAAGCTACTAAATTTCATTTTCACGTTTCTCTCTCCTAATAAATATCATATTAAAAAGTAAAAAACCGGTTTCATGCGGACCCGGTTTATTTCGAACGGCATTCGTGCGTGGGCGACACAAATTTTCCAGCCAGAAACCCATTTTTGCACCCCCCCTTGCGTGCGGGTAGGTCATGCTGTAAAAAATATTATAAAGACATTCAATACATTTCACTTTGTTATCATATATAACACATAATGTTTTATTTATCACACCAATGTGGGACAAGAGTATTAGAGAGACTTCCTTTCACACCCTTATTTCCAACAAATATTTAATTACATATTTACATATATAAATATAATTAAAATATAGTTAATCCAGTTCAACCGGTCCGACCAGCAAACCAATAAAACATCCGGTTCGACGTTCGATCCGATTCTGAAAACATTGACCATATGTTCAACCTCAATAATATTTAGCAATGGTTTAATTTGGCAGAAAATGTAAAAACAGGCGGTATCTCTCTAAAATAATTTTTAAATCTTTCTTTCACTGAACCAACATTTGTTGAAAAACAGGACCTTCATATTCAAAATCGTTTATTGTTGAACACGTTACATATAACCGGTGAAGTACCAAACAACTCATGAGATAATAAACTTCCGATAAAAATATAATTGTGTTTTTAAAAACTTCAAGCAATTCATTTGATTTTCTAATTACCTCAAACTTTCGGTAGGAAAGTTTCTTTAAAATATTCTATTATTTCCTAATAAACTACCGATAAATCATGGTTTAGGGCAGGCTCAATGTAGAAACAAGTAATAAGGCAAGAAATGTTTTTAAAAAAACTCTCGTTTTTCTTTTGTTTGTTTTATCATTTCATGTAACAATTTCTTTCTTATTTCAAACTTGTTTAATTTAAAAGCATATTAATATGCTTTGGTTATGTATTAAACAACTTATATGATAATAAATTCTAGATAATAAATAGTTGTTTTTTAAGACTCAAGCATATCAGTTAATTGTTCGATTAATAACAAACTCCACTTTGGAAATGGTGTAACCCTATTACACTTTACAAGGTTATCATAAATCATTTTATGATTTTTTTGTCGTAAAGCATTTTCAAACATATTACTCACTGAACCCTATCTAGTAGGTTCGTAAGTTCCAATTCAGACCTAACCAATGAAATTCGTCTTTGCGGGCAAAGTATTGGGGTTTACCAAAAAGCGGTAATGTAAAGATATGAATCTAGTGAAGCGATGAAGCCCTCTAAACAGCTCAAGTTAAACTTAATTGGTTTCTAATGTGTACTCCCGTCGTTGCTTTCAACCTTCATCTGAAAGCCAACATGCACCACTCTTTATCTATTTTTTATATCTCTTTCTGCATGTTATTAAATTAGTTATTAATTAGCTTAAACGTATCTAAACTGCATACATCAGTAAAACAAAACTCGTGATCCTTTTGCATGAAAAACTACATGAGTTCTTGTCACATATGTATTGAATTTTGTTAGTTGAATGTAGATTTTGGTGATGATTGTGAATAAATGTAATACAAAAAATCATTATTCAAGAGCTTTACCCTACAATAGAATAAAATCGAATTCGTAAGGAAGGTACTCAACTATGGATTCGTGTATGCACGTATCATTCATATTCTCTAATAGTAATATAAGGGCATGTTTATTTCAAATCTAGTAATATGTTCAAAATTAAACTTCATGAACTAGATAATGTACTTTTACAGTGTGTAAAAATAATCAAAATAGTGAGAGAACATAACTATATTACTATATCATATATCATGTATGACATTTATAACACTACGTACAAAAATATACACATGATTCTCTTAGTTTTTAACATGTTTTTCTATCTGAAAAAAGTCCCTTTTTTTAATATAAAGGTATGACACATCATGTTTTCATGATTTTCCCGTGTGCTTAAATGTATTTATTTTTGCATGTATCACCTAGATTGTGAAATAAACGTTTTTAGTGTTTTTCTAAATCACATTTTTACGTATTATAAATTAAAACTACTAATTAATGTCCGCCATAATCATTACTTTCATATACAGAAATGCTATTAAAGAAATATTAACATTCATTAATCTATACATTAAATTTCTGAAAACATATATTCTTATATTTACTCTCAACGTACCTTCCTCTCAAAACCGACACTGTACCATTCATTATGCATATGCAATTAACTCTACGACGGATGTTGTTGTTAGCGTGTTTTTCCATTTTTCTGTTAACGTTTGGAGCATTCATCCATTGGGGAATCACCCATAGACATGCCTTTAGGCAGCAATGTGTTCTCTCGTCCCTATTCGATTCATGTAGACTTTATGTTCTGGATAATCTCTCTTATCATATAGTTCACTTTTATTTTAAAGTATATCTATAATACTTTTGAAATTTTAATTGAATAACGTAGAATGTGTTGAAAAAAGAGTAACTTTTTTTGTTATATAAACAGTACCCAAAAGTAGTCTAAAAGTTTGTGTCATCTTATATTTTGTGAATGATCATGCGTTTTGGTGAAACGATAGAATATATCGTGAAAAGTTCGAGTTGATCATAGATGGTTAATAATGCTTCGGAAGAAAACATATTAGTTTCAGAAGAAAAGTTTTGGCTTTGGAAGAATGAATGTTACTCTTCAGAAGAATGAAGATTAAGCTTCGGAAGTTCTCTTAACTTCAGAAGTAAAGTTTACTCTCGGAAGTTATGTTTGCTAAACATAAAGGGGGTAAACTGTAAATAGTTTGTTAATGGTTTTTAACTTTTGATTCGTATATATAAGGTTCAGTAATCTTTTAGGATAAGAAGTTTTTTCCGTAGTTTTTTCTTGTGTAATTTCTTTCATAACAATTTAATCATTCAATAGTGAATCTTTTCTTCAATATTGTTCTTTCTTTGATTGGTTTTACAACATATATGTTTCACGAAAGTGTGTGAGTTTGAGTGTTTGTATATATAGTAAGTAGTAACTTAATTAGTTGTTGCTAGCACCGACAAAGTTGGTGTTCCTCTTAATCGCATAGATATCAGTTACAATTAAACTTATAGTACCTACAAATGGTCCGTTATAAACAAATATACCAATTCCTACTCATAGACTACTTTCTAGAAACTTCCAAACAGATATAAAGAGACATGCACTTTACACCTCTTTAAATCATAACGATTTTTATTCAGATTTTCTTTTGTTCTTAAGTTAATCCTACATGACTTAAATAACTTATTGTCTTGATGACACTAAATAACCAATAATAGGTCCCTGGTTCATTGGCTCATAGACTAAAACCTGTTAACCAATCTTGACGAATCACAAAACAATATCGTTTTCTAACTTCCATCTTGTGAGCTGATAGTTTTACATCTGTTTGGTTTGATTTAGTTTGTTGTAGGTGCATATCACGCAGGGAGATCATGTGGGTAGAGCGGTGATTGTGTCATGGGTGACTCAAGATGAACCCGGTTCTAGCAGCGTGGTTTATTGATCCGATAAGAACCCACAAAAACCCAAAGCCACAGGCAAACTCATTACTTACAAATACTATAATTACACTTCTGGATTCACTACTTACAAATTAAACTCAAAGCCACAGGCAAATTCAATCATTGCAACATAAAGAATTAACAGATGGGATTTCAATTTCAATAGTTTTAAAAGAAATTCTTCAAATTGGGCTTCGTAAACACCTTTTAAGCCAAAAAACATTCCTTAAAACAACCAGATAAGCTTAGCCGGCTAAGGAAACTAGATTTTAGCCGACACGAAAAAACTTGAAAAGTACAATAGGGTTAAACGATATCATGTTGGCTAGATTTCAACCTTAGTCCGACTGCTAAATTTCAATCTTAATCTGGTGGCTAGATTTCAGTCTGCATCCGTAATAGGTGGTCTGTTTTGATTGGTTTTTGGTGGATCTGGTGTGCTATAGCCTATATTCCTCCTTTGTGCCAACAACTATACTTTGTTCTCTTTTGCATATTAAACTTAAGTGGTGTTTTCTAATTAGTTGCTTTTAGATATGTTTATTTTTATATAGACTAAAAGTCATGTATATTTTGACGTAAAAGTTGGTCAAAATAATATTTTTTATGATTTTTTTTATAGTTTTAAACTTATGATTGCAAGTGTGATCTGATCATGATTGATGTAGTTCAACACCAAGTACTATTACGAGGTCAAGATCGGTCACAACAAGGAGGTTCTGGTTCATGACTCCTCCAGCAGTCGGACCAGACATCCCATACACTTTTGGCATCATGATAAGCTTTAGATTTGATTATTCAGTAAACCTTGAGTTGGATTGATCAAATTTGTGCAGGAAATTAGGGTCAAACTTATTATTCAAATCTTACACTTACATGTTACGAAATGAACCTAGTGAAAAGGCAAGCAGTCTTGTTTGTTGGCGATCTGCCATCTGATCACTATATGTTCCATGACAATTTGAGATGGGATAGTTGTAAAGTCCTCGTCACGATCGATTCCACATATTGTTGTATTTGATAATCAAAAATTAAGACGGATGTGTGCGTGTATGATATCAATGGACATTAAACAAACTCAATTAAATATTATTAATTAAATGATTATAATACCAAATGAGTTTACATTGTTTAAGCTCGATCCACCCGAGATGAGCTCCCCTTGGGTGGCCTATCACGCATCTCTCTGCTCTCTCACCCTAAGAACACTTTTACAAAATGAACACACATAATAAAATGCAAAAGAAAAACATCTATATATATTATCCAGATGTTCTCACATGAGAACATCAAGTTCTCGCGCGACAACTTTAAGTTTTCGGGCAATGACAATTTTATCCATCATCTTGGATTCTTGCTTCCTTGTATTTCTCACATGATTTGAGTTTTTGTTTTTCACTTGATAATGTAATCCATAAAGGCTGTCCTTATAATTTCCCCTAGTGGATTATGATATCAAGCTATGTTTGATATCCGTCACTCATCTTCAAGAATTATGTGATCATCAGGTATCTGTCACTTCAGTCTTCCCCCTAAGTATAGCTTCATAATGGCTATCACGTCTAAATCAAGATTAAACTATTATATCTTGAGAACTCATAACTTAAGATGTATTAGGCATATGATAGAGGGATCCAACTTCTATTTTGGATTCCCGAGGAACCCGATTCTTCAATCCAATGACAAAATTCTATGACAAGTAGTAGATCATCTAAAGTATTCTTTCCCCTAAGTAAGATATAATAAGTTGTCACACCCCAACCTTGACGGCGGAATCATCGTGATGTGAGGGTTAAGATTGTTCAGAGCCACATAATACTATCTTTAAATGATAATATTATTAACATAAGTTTCAAAAGTGCAAGTTACAATCATAAGTCTCAATGTGAATTAGACAAAACATAAGACAAAATAATCCCAAGCATTTTATTCTTTAATCTAGGTTTAAATCCTAGATTTGTGCAAACTTCAAAAGATAACTTCAAACTTGGGCATTTCCTGAAACATGTCAAAAATAAAAGGTCAACTATGAAAGTTGGTGAGTTTCCAAGGGTTTAATATACATAATATATCAAAAAGTTACAAATAGCAATTCATGTCAAAGGTTATAAATTATGTAAGTTTATAAAATACGTATAGCTATAATCAACCTAGACTAAGATTAAGATTACAAGTTTTTAACGATTGGCTAGGTGTACTTGGTTCCCATGATGAACAAGTCATACGTCATCAGGAGCCGACAATACATCGGCTTTAGTACCAAATAGGCTTGCCAGGACCATAGATCTATGACGTCGTCAGACTAGCAATAGTTAATGATTGTCAACATATAATGTATCTCATATAATACTCACAATAACACAAATAACCATGACAAAATATAAGAATGAATTGCAAGTGCGTTACAAGTATAAACATTTACAAGTGTAAGTTGATAAGTTTAACATGTTTCATCCCAAAATGGTGTGAAATAATATAAAAAAGGGTTAGGAAACTCACATGACAAATAAATATAAGAATGATGATTATTAAGAAATTATAACAAACGTTCCAATGCAATCCTTCACAAGGTACCTACGAATACATACATACATACATACATACATACATACATACATACATACATACATACATACATACATACATACATACATACATACATACATACATACATACATACATACATACATACATACATACATACATACATACATACATACATACATACATACATACATACATACATACATACATACATACATAATACATACATACATACATACATACATACATACATACATACATACATACATATATATATATATATAAGATTTAACGTTCAAATATAGGTTTAACAATTAATTGAGTACTAAGGTTCGATTTGGTATTTGGGGTATTCTTGTAATTGCATCAAATAATAAAATAAAGTAATATACTATTTATGAAATTAAACGACTTATAAATATAAAGTTTAAGTATAAAAATTTGAAGTAAATATGATTTAAACAATAATAATTTTAATGTAATGTTTGGACCAATAATAATTTATAAATTTATTATTTAAAGTCCCTTTTTTATATAAAGATACCCCAAAAATAACCTTTGAAATATTTTATTAAAAAGATATATTACTATTTAATTTTTTAAATATTAAAGAAAAATATTTGATGTTTTTTTTAAAAAATATTTAAAGTTTATAAAAATCATTTTTTTATTTATTAAGAATTTTCTAAAAATTATTTAAAGGCTGAAAAAGCCAAAAAAATATGTTTGAGGGTGCCCGGGTTCGAACACAGGACCTCAAAGTGGTGGTGTCGGTGTCTAACCAATGAACCAGGGTCATGGCCATGGTTTAACTTGATTTTGAAATCTTAAAACCCAAACAAAAAGAAAACCCCCAAATCTCATAAACCCTAGATCGATTCAAACCAAAATCGAACCTCAAATTGTTGTTATCAATCAATATAAGGTTAGGGCTTTTGTTCGCCAAATGAAATCGAGTATATTGGTGTAAGGAACTTACGTGATTGAATAGTTGTGAATAAAGAACCACACAGCTCAAATAAGGATGGGGGTGTTAGCCCAATAGTACTATCAATACCTATACGTCGACTCCAACACCGGAGTTAAATAGTTGTGAATAAAGAACCACACAGCTAACTCATGCATGTACCAGATATATACTTACAAAACGGTAAACACAACAGCCCAAAAATTGAATAAGTTCACAGCATAAAAGGATGAGCATACTTTTCCCCCTAGTTTATAAACTTTAAATGAAAACGGAGCCGCAAAACTCACCTTGAAATAAGATGAAAAATAAATGAATAAACGATTTCAACGAGTGAGAGCAACGATCATTCAAGCACCTATAATTAATTATAATAAAATCTTAAGGTGAGTCTAAAGAGAATAGATATATTCGGTCGGTTGCGCGACACGCCCAAAAGGCATATGTATATTGCTTATTTAATTATTTTAGCTATATTATTTTAATAGTTTGAGTACTAGTTTAATTAGACATGTATATACATATATAATTATCTCATATGCACACACTATTATATATTTCCATGCTCACGTACAATATATACATGTTATTATAAACTCAGGTCGATACACCCTTGTAAATATATAATATATATATATATATATATATATATATATATATATATATATATATATATATATATATATATATATATATATATATATATATATATATATATATATATATATATATATATATAATCATACACAAGTATACATCTTTACTCACACACTCGTGTGACAACACACACAATCAGGTACCATTTTCAATACCCGAGTATACCTCATACGCATACATCCATATTTATTATATATTACACATAAATACATTACAATTATACACACATAGCCATATATACATAAGATATATTACACATACATACTATACACACAAATAACCATTTATATATTAAGCACACACTTAGGATCCAAATGATCCACATAACAGTCACGTACACACACACAGATCAATTTCACACATGCACTCCTTCATACACACTCATACTAACACACTCATATATACCATGGCACATACTAAATTCACACAGACACACCATCGAATGCATATGTACGCACACTATTGATTAATCGTGATGAACACACCCGTACACATATATATGCGTACATATACAATCATATATATATATATATATATATATATATAATATAACACTGACACACACACCGACACATACACAACACCACATACAAATACATATATGTATACACAGATGCGAACATGCATACACAGCAGCTTTGTTAATTTAATGTGACCTGGTTAATATTTAATAATATCATTTACCTAGTATGCCTTAGTCAACAACTAACCGAATGTGACAAAGGTAAACCTGGTCAAAGGAACGGAGTAAACAGCATGCATGAAGTTTGGAGATCATGGGAAAATGTGCAACGTGGGTTTCTTTGTTTGTTTATTTCTCTTTATAAGTAATTAGCAGTAGTTCAAGAGAGTGTAATTTGTTTTAGTTCATCCTTCACTTTTTCTTGTAACCGTATTTCAGTTTCAATAGAAGCCAGAAAATCGTCCCAAAACTAGTGATTGTTTCCTGTTCTCATCTCTGATTTGCCAACATTTGGTATCAGAGCTTTGTTTGCTCAATTAGTTCATGCCAAAATACCCTCGATTCGAACCGATGTCGACCGAAACTACCACATCAAACCCCCTGAAAGAAAACAGTTCTGTTTCCCTTCAGATCCCGAACTTGACGGCGACAAACTACACCACTTGGTCTATTAAGATGGAGGCGATAATGGATGCTCAAGGGTTATGGGAATCCATTGAAACACCGGTTGGAGTAACCGTGGACGAGAAGAAGAGCAAGACGGCTCGGGCTTTTCTCTTTCAAGCAATCCCGGAGGATGTGCTATTACAAGTGGCGAAGAAGAAGACGGCAAAGGAGGTTTGGGAATCCTTAAAGGTGAGGTATTTGGGAGCCGATAGGGTGCAAAAGGCTCGATTGGCTACCCTTAAGAGGGAGTTTGAGGCTCTTCGTATGAAAGACGGGGAACCAATGGACGAGTATGCGGGAAAGTTGTCCGGAATGATATCGAAATTCAGTAGTCTGGGAGCAACACTAGAAGATAGTGTTTTAGTTCGAAAGCTTTTCGATACGGTTCCGGATAACTATCTGCAGTTGGTTGCTTCCATAGAGCAAACTGCGGACGTGGAGACCATGGCATTTGAGGAGGCTATTGGTCGCATGAAAGTCTACGAAGATCGACTGAAGCTCCGACAAAGAAACTCAGCTGGTGAGAACACTTTGTTATTCACCAAGACTGATGGGCAGTCAAGTTCGAAAGGGTCTGGGAGAATAAGTGCAACTCGAGGTCGTGGGTCAAATGGTGAAAGAGGAGGTAGATTTGGTTCTAGAGGCGGTCGTGGGACGAGTCGTGGAAGAGGTGTTCGCTGGGGTGGCGGATCATCTCAAGAAACAGGAAACTCATATCGAAAGCCACGGGATAAAAAACATGTAAAGTGCTTCAACTGTGAGCAATTCGGGCACTATGCCTCGGAATGCAAAAGCGGGAAAGAAAAGATTGAAGAAACCAACCTTACCCAAAAACAAGAAGAAGTCACCTTACCGTTGAGTGTGTGCGGAGAAGAAACACCAACCATGGTGTTATTGAATGAAGAAAAGGTTTTTCCACGACAATCTGAAAGACAAAGTGATGGTAACCAAGACATTTGGTACTTGGATAATGGGGCGAGTAATCACATGACGGGGTTGAAAGAATTGTTTGCCGATTTAGACGAAAGTGTGACGGGTCAGGTGCGTTTTGGTGATGGATCCAATGTCCAAATTAAGGGTAAAGGGACGATGATTTTCGAATGCAAGAATCATGATCACTTGGTGATTCCTGATGTTTACTTTATCCCGGCACTCACAAACAACATCTTGAGCCTTGGTCAGATGACAGAAGAAGGCTATGATGTTAGAATGCACCATGAGTTCTTAAGAATGTATGATGGACAGGGAAGGCTTGTCATGAAGGTTCAAAGGTCAGTGAATCGGTTATATAAAATTGACTTAAAAGTAGTAAAGGCTATTTGTATGGCAATGAATATAGAAGATGAAGCATGGATATGGCATGCTAGAATGGGTCATGCCAATTTTAGTGTACTGGAATCAATGGTGAAAAAAGGTTGGGTGACAGGAATGCCACATATCTCACATCCTTCACAAGTCTGTGAAGCATGTCTTGTGGCAAAACAAACAAGACAAAGTTTCCCGGATAAAGCACAATGGAGAGCATCGAGACCATTGGAACTCATTCATGCTGATCTTTGCGGCCCAATTACACTAGTAACAGTAGGAGGTAACCGGTATTTCTTGTTGATTGTCGATGATTATAGTCGATATATGTGGGTTTATCTGTTAAAGTCAAAGGACCAAGCCTTTGCCATATTCAAGAATTTTAAGATGCAGGTTGAAAAAGAAAGGTCGGAGAAGGTAAAGATGTTACGAACCGATCGTGGTGGAGAATTTAATTCTCACCAGTTCACCGACTATTGCCAACAAGAAGGTATCAAACGCCAATTAACGGCTCCCTACACGCCACAACAAAATGGTGTTGTGGAGCGCCGAAATAGAACGGTGCTCGGGATGACACGATCGTTATTAAAAACAATGAACGTCCCAGATGTCTTGTGGGGAAGCTGTTCGACACTCGGTGTATTTACTCAACAGAATTGAGACGAAGGCAGTGAAAGACATGACTCCACATGAAGCTTGGAAAGGCAACAAGCCAACACTTAACCACTTAAAGGTGTTTGGCTGTGTTGCATATGTGAAAAATATTTCGAAGAATGTCACAAAATTGAGTGATCGAAGTACTGCTATGGTGTATTTGGGAGCTGAAGAAGGAACTAAAGGCTACCGATTGATGAATCCCGATCGAAACAATGTGGTGGTAGCTTGTCACGTGGTTTTCAATGAAAGTAAACAATGGGCTTGGAATGAGGCCCAACATAATGAGCCTAATAATAATATATTCGGTTGGTCTAATGTGCAGGTCAAAGATAATTGGGATGGTCAAAATCAAACAAACAATGGGGAAGGGAGTTCCATGGCAACACCGTTCCACGAAGAATCATACACAACGGATGGCTCTTTACAAAATCAGATTGATCCGGGCAACATATCTAGTTCGATATCGAGCAACTCTCAGAGCACGAGCAACAATGGATCGAGCAGCAATTCAGATTACGACCACACTCCACCGCGTGGTTTCCATTCCTTAGAAGAATTGTATCAAAGAACAGAACCGATTGAAACTGAAGAACTATTGCTAGTCGATGATCAACCAATCATATATGAAAAAAGCCATAAATGATAAAGATTGGAAGAAGGCTATGAGAGTTGAATTGGATTCAATCGAAAGGAATCAAACTTGGACTTTGACTCAATTGCCACCGGGTCATAAGGCAATCGGGTTGAAGTGGGTATTCAAATTAAAGAAAGATGTTGGTGGTAAGATCTCAACACACAAAGCCAGATTGGTCGCTAGAGGCTTTGTGCAACAAAAAGGTGTAGATTTTGAAGACGCGTTCGCCCCCGTCGCACGTCTAGAAATAATCAGACTACTTTTAGCTTTGGCAGCAAAAGGGAATTGGCTTGTGCATCACCTTGATGTCAAGTCAGCTTTCTTAAACGGTGAGCTTAAAGAAGAGGTCTATGTAAAGCAGCCTGATGGATTCGTAGTCAAAGGTAAAGAAGAAATGGTGTGCCGGTTAAACAAAGCGCTTTACGGGCTAAGGCAGGCTCCTAGAGCCTGGAACATACGGCTGGATATGGCACTCAAAGACCTTGGATTCAGCAGATGTGTGCACGAGCAGGCTGTTTACAAGGTACATGATTCGAATTCAATTCTGATTGTTGGTGTCTATGTGGATGATCTTATAGTTACCGGGTCAAATGAAATGGGAATTCAAGAGTTCAAACGGAAAATGAACTTGATTTTTGAAATGAAAGATCTAGGCATGTTGTCATACTATTTGGGTATAGAAGTGGATCAAACCAAAGATGGAATTATCGTAAAACAGGAAGGGTATGCGAAGAAAATACTCAAGATGGCAGGAATGATGAATTGTAATGCAACACTTTGGCCCATGGAACATAAGTTGCAGTAGACAAAAGATGAAGATGGGAAGCCGGTGAACCCAACCGAATATAGACGGATCATTGGTAGTCTTCGGTATCTCATTCACACTCGACCTGATCTGAGTTATTCAGTCGGAGTTGTAAGCAAGTTTATGCAGTCTCCAAAGGAAAGTCATTATGCAGCAGTGAAACAAATATTAAGGTACATCAAGGGTACAACCGGGTTTGGTCTGAGGTACCATAAGGGAGGAGATGGAAGGCTGGTCGGTTACAGTGACAGTAGTTACGGGACAGATACCGAGGATCGGAGAGGTACAATGGGTGTTGCGTTCTATTATTCAAACAACTTGATAACATGGGTTTCACAAAAGCAGCAGACAGTGGCACTTAGCTCATGTGAAGCCGAGTATATGGCTGCAAACTCGGCGGCTTGTCAAGCATTGTGGCTAAGACAGTTGATCAGTGAGTTGACAGGAAAACCAGCTCAGAAAGTGAAGTTATTAGTCGACAACGAACCAGCAATCGCCCTTATGAAAAATCCTGTGTTTCACCAGCGAAGCAAACACATAGATACAAAGTATCATTTCATCCGAGAGTGTGTGGAACGAGATAAGATACTTGTAGAACATGTGAGCGGGAAGCTACAGAAGGCAGATTTATTAACTAAGGCACTACCACGAGTTCTGTTTGCTGAGATGAGGTCACTGATTGGTGTTGAAGATTTGAAGAACCAAGTCAGCATTAAGGGGAAGAATGTTAATTTAATGTGACCTGGTTAATATTTAATAATATCATTTACCTAGTATGCCTTAGTCAACAACTAAACGAATGTGACGAAGGTAAACCTGGTCAAAGGAACGGAGTAAACAACATGCATGAAGTTTGGAGATCATGGGAAAATGTGCAACGTGGGTTTCTTTGTTTGTTTATTTCTCTTTATAAGTAATTAGCAGTAGTTCAAGAGAGTGTAATTGTTTTAGTTCATCCTTCACTTTTTCTTGTAACCGTATTTCAGTTTCAATAGAAGCCAGAAAATCGTCCCAAAACTAGTGATTGTTTCCTGTTCTCATCTCTGATTTGCCAACAAGCTTTCGTCTGATGTGTTCCCTTCAACACACCGACGACACACACACACACACACATAATATATATATATATATATACACGCACACGACACACACATACAAAACACACCATGTGCTCACACCACATACACACATATATGTATACAATGGTCACAGATTATATATACATATATACATACGATCAACACAAATACATACAAGCAAGCACACATACATATATACACACATATACACGGCCGCACACACATAATACATACATACTCACTGTCGCATACATATATACACGCCCAGAACCAACCGAACCGAACATCACGAAACGAAACAAGGTGTATTATGATCAATTACCTGCGGAGAGGCTAAACGACGAAACGACAACTTTCGACGACAGTTAACGGCGCTGTATTGGCGGCTGTTTCGATAGCGCAACGACAGCGAAAGGTGTCCGGAATGGACTTCATGGCGACGGCAATAGTGTTGTTCTGCTAGGGTTGACCGAACAAAAACATATATATATTATAATTATTTTACACGTACGACCCTAGACTTCCAATTAATTAATCCCTCAAGTTTGATTCAATTACATTTTAAACCCTGAATTATAATTATAAGAATAATAACAATATTAATAATTATAATTATAATAATAATAGTGTCACATCCCGGCGGAAGCGTGAAATACTTAGGGAGTGACTTGATTGTTCAGAACTCATTGTCAAATACTAATTAACAGACAACACATAATCATACATATTTCATAACATAATATTAAGGTTAGGATTACATAAAATCATAATAGTCAAAATTTGAGATTACATAATCCTATTACATCATAAAGTTTTAACAGCTACATCTTCAGAGACGATGGAAGTGAGCATCCACCGACACACTGAAGTCATACAGGTTCACAGTTAGGTTCACACAAACTTTTCCTACAACTTCACCCCAGCCATTAAAAACATCAAAGGAGAACGTTAGGTTGTTAGTCATGATGAATTCCTGAAAAAGCATACCAAAAATAGTCAACATAAAGTTGGTGAGCTTCACAGGTTTATTAAACAGATAATATTGATGCATTATATATACAACCAAACCTTACATAACAATCAGATCATTCATATCTGTCATATCATATTCTCATAAATCAAATAACATAGCATTATAACACTCATTCTGTTAATGCAGGAGATATCTCCTAAGTAGCGCTACCAATGTTATCTAACGGTTCCACATCCGAACTAATGGTTGTAACATAAATTTCAGTATTAATGCATCAATTCATAAATTAGTATGCTTTTTCCCCAAAACTTAATAAAAACAAAATGGGCCATGAAACTCACCTTTACTCCAAATAGTAACCTATAAACAAAAGAATTTTATAGTTTAGAAAACATAACTATTTTATTCAAAATTTTCAGTACCTTAATAAATTTTGAAATTTTTATAACGAATAGGTTTAATAATCTGGAATATCACATTAATTTCTTGTTTCCAAGAAATTTACAGATTATTTTCTATAATTGTTACAAAATTCATCATAAATTGCCAAAAATAGTTTCTGTAGTCCATAAATTCCCAAAATTTTACAGAGGGTTCATCATAGTAATTAGAACTTCTTATAAATTTATCAGAGTTTAACACATAACAGATTAGTTTCTGTAAGTTTTACAATAATCCCAATTCTTCATAGAAATAGCTATATAGCTCCAAAAATTATTAAATTTATACATTCTGCAGGTTTGGATTTATCAACTTATTCATGATTTTCTCAGATTTTATTATGCTATTTAAGTATTTATTTTGATTTTTCTACTGCAGAACATGTAAAAATTCATATTTCAGATAATACTTTGAGTTAGGTCACGAGATTTTTCCAGTGGATTCTATAATTCTTAATGATCAGTATATAATTTTTCCATATATTTACTAGGATCGGTTCTTCCGATATAATTTTTCCTTTTAAATACTTAAATAATTTATATAAATTAATTTACTTATGGGAATAGCACCAAAATTTACAGAATTATATTTCCCAATATTCTCAACATATCATTAATGTTTGTTCCCATAATCATAGTTGTTAATATGCAGAACCGAATTTAACAAACTATAACTATATTTCTAACCCTTTTGTTGATAATTTCTTGTTATAAATTTGATTTTTATGGTTTGTTTTACTTATTTCAGATTCTTTAAATCTTTATTATTGTCTGAAAAATAAGTTTGATTTTTATATGTTTTTATAAAAATCTTGAATGTTTTAACCAAAAGGATTAATCACAGTGTTCATTTAACACATGTTTAACTTTTGTAACCTTAATAAAATAGGGTTCTAGAGCTTAAAACCTTGATTTGTGACAGAAGAGAGTAATGGAAGATGGTGAGGATGGTCTATGAATCTGCTTGGTTTTGGTGTTCTTGACAATCTTTCGAGAGGTGGCGCTTTCGGGATGCTTGAATGTTGCTGCCTAGTAACCGAGAGTTAGGGAGGAAATGGTGATAACAAATGGTTGTTATGATGATGTCCGATAATGGAATGATGGTGGTGGTGTATGGTGTTCGGGAGGTGAGGAGTATGGGTGAAAATGGTTATGGTATTCGGTTAAGGTGATGGTAATCGAGAGTGTTTTTGGGGCGTGTTACATTCGATCGAGAGCTTCAATTAAAGGGAATGAAATCGGCTGTCAACAAGGCATCATTATGACCCCTAAGGTTCTAGGCTTACAGGTGGCATATACAAGAACATGCTTGGTGTCTTGGAGAGCTAGGTGGCGAGTGGAGAGATGCATGAGTCACCAAGCAATCATTATAAGATTAACTAATGATTTGGTTTATTAAATTGGTGATTAAGGATGCTTAATGAACCGGTTCTTAGTCTTTAGATAATACTTTTGTTAGGGTTAAGTGTGGAAGATTTGTTAAGGTTTAGTTTGAAGTCAAGTTTCTCTTGATGTTAACTTATGTTTAGGATGTTTGGTTGGGTGTGTTTTGGTTTGTTTGATGTTGTATAGTTGATGTATCTTGATCATATATGGTTTTATATCAAAGAATTATGTTTTTGTATACATGCATACGTAAACTATACATGCATGCAACCATGCATACGTGCAACGCATAATATATACATATAAACACATATAACTATAAGAAGTTACTTAAATATAGAACAATATATGTGATGATTTAATAAAATGTTAACGTATGAAATCTTATATTTTTAGGGTTATCACATTCTCCCCCCGTAAAAATAATTTCGTCCCGAAATTTACTCGGATAGTAATACCTAAGTTTGAGAAGAACTTATCTGACTTTCGATTTAAAATAAATGGGGGTACTTTCTTCTGATTTCATCTTCTCTTTCCCATGTATATTCTGGTCCTTTCTTAGTATTCCACTTAACTTTCACTATGGGAATTTTGCTTCTTCTTAGCTTTTTACTTCTTTGTCTAATATAGCCATTGGTTCTTCTGTAAAATGAAGCTTATTGTCTACCTTTATTTCTTGAACTGGTACTTTTAATGTTTCATCTGTTAAACATTTCTTCAGATTGGACACATGGAATGTGTTGTGTACTTCACTTAATTCTTGAGGTAAATCTAGCTTGTATGCAACGGAACCAATTTTGTCAATAACTTCAAATGGTCCAACATATCTTGGGTTTAACTTATTTCTCTTTTCAAATCGAAAGATTCCTTTGGTGGGTGATATTTTTAGATAGACTTTGTCTCCAATTCGAAATTCTAATGGCCTTCTTCTTTTATCAACATAGCTTTTCTGTCGATCCCGTGCTGCCTTTAGTCTATTTTTGATTTCCTTGATTTTGTCAGATGTTTCTTGAATTAAATTAGGACCTATAAGTTGCCTATCTCCTACTTCATTCCAACATAAGGGTGATCTGCATTTTCTTCCATACAAGGCTTCGAACGGGGCTGTTTTAATGCTGGAATGATTGCTATTATTATAAGAAAATCTATCAAAGGTAGATGTATATCCCAGCTGCCACCAAAGTCTAATGCACAAGCACGTAACATATCTTCTAGTGTTTGTATTGTCCTTTCACTCTGTCCATCCGTTTGTGGGTGGAAGGCCGTGCTAAGATTTATTTGGGTTCCTAGAGCTTTTTGTAGGGTTTGCCAAAACCTTGATATGAATCTACTGTCTCTATCAGATATAATGGAGATTGGTATTCCATGTCTGGATACGATTTCTCGTATGTAGATTCTTGCTAATTTTTCTATTTTGTAATCTTCCCTAATTGGCAGAAAGTGTGCTGATTTGGTTAACCTATCTACTAAACCCAGATTGTGTCGTAGCCACTTGAAGTCCTAGGTAACTTGGTTACAAAGTCCATAGTAATTTGATCCCATTTCCATTCTGGAATTTCAGGTGTTGTAGATATCCTGAAGGCTTTTGATGTTCTGCTTTGATTCTTGAACACGTATTGCATTTTTCTACAAACTCTCCAACTGATCTCTTCATGCCAGGCCACCAGTAATGATTTTTCAAATCTTTATACATTTTGTTATTTCCTGGATGTACTGAGTATTTTGACTTATGTGCTTCTTCCAATATAACCTTTCTAAGTGTGGCATCATTAGGTATCCAGATCCTTTCTTTAAATTTTAGAATTCCATGTGTATCTGCTGTAAATCCTTTTCTTGTCCTTTTATTTCTATCTTACTTTTCTGTTGAGCTTCCCATATTTGTCTTAGTAGATCTGATTGTAGTTCCATTCTCATGGCTCGTACTCGTAATGGTTTAGCCCTATCTTTTCTACTTAAAGCATCTGCAACTACATTTGCCTTACGGGGTGATATTTGATTTCACACTCATAATCGCTTAGTAATTCTATCCATCTTCTTTGTCTCATATTCAGCATTTTCTGCTCAAATATATGCTGTAAACTTTTGTGATCTGTGTATATTATATATTTTGTCCCATATAAATAATGCCTCCAAATCTTAAGTGCAAAGATTACTGCTCCTAATTCTAAATCATGAGTAGTGTAGTTTCTCTCACTTCCCCTAAGTTGTCTAGAGGCATATGCAATGACTTTACTTCGTTGCATTAATATACATCCAAATCCTTGACGAGACGCATCACAATATACTACAAAATCGTCAGTCCCTTCTGGTAATGACAAAATAGGTGCACTACATAGCTTACTTTTCAAAAGTTCAAATGCATTCTTTTGTTTTTCTCCCCAGACATATGGCTTGTCCTTTTGAGTTAGTTCAGTCAAGGGTTGAGCTATCCTTGAAAAATTTTCTATGAATCTTCTGTAATATCCCGATAATCCTAGAAATTGGCGTACTTCTGTTGGTGTCTTGGGATCCTCCCAATTCTTAACAGCTTCTATTTTTGCTGGATCTACCTGTATTCCTTCTTGATTGACTATGTGTCCAAGGAATTGCACTTCTCTTTTCCAAAATTCACATTTTGAGAATTTTGCGTATAGTTTTTCTTTTCTTAACAATTCCAAGGTCAATATTAGATGTTGCTCATGATCCTCCTTATTCTTAGAATAGATTAAATGTCATCTATAAAGATTATGACAAACTTATCTAAATAGGGTTTACAGATCCTATTCATCAGATCCATAAATATGGCGGGAGCATTGGTTAATCCAAATGGCATTACCAGAAATTCATAATGTCCATACCTTGTTCTGAATGCTGTTTTGGGTATATCTTCATCCTGTATTTTTAGCTGATGATATCCTGATCTTAAGTCTATTTTTGAAAAGTAACTCGATCCTTGTAGTTGATCAAATAGGTCGTCTATTCTAGGTAAGGGATACCTATTCTTTATAGTTACTTTATTGAGTTCCCTATAGTCTATGCACATTCTAAATGTCCCATCCTTTTTCTTGACAAATAAAACTGGTGCTCCCCAGGGTGACACACTAGGTCGTATAAATCCTTTATCCAAAAGTTCCTGAAGTTGGCTCATTAGTTCCTTCATTTCAGTAGGTGCTAAACGGTAAGGTGCCTTAGCAATAGGGGTTGTTCCTGGCATCAATTCAATTTTGAATTCCACTTGACGTGGGGGTGGTAATCCAGGTAATTCATCAGGGAATACATCTGAATATTCATTGACAACTAAACGTCTTTCAGTTTGCTTTGTCTATCTTAGTATCAACAATGTGAGTCAGATAAGCCAAACATTTATTCCTTAGACATTTTTGTGCATTCTTGCAAGAAATTATCTTTATGGTACCTCTAGGTTTTTCACCATATATACACAATATTCTATTCTCTTTAACCAAAGGAATTTTGATCATTTTCTTACCACATATTATTTCAGCTTGAATTTTACTTAACCAATCCATTCCTACAACAACGTCAAATCCTCCTAAATCAATAGGAATCAAATCTATGTTGAAATAGTTTTCATCTAGGATCATTGTGCAATTAGGAATGATTTCATAAGCTTCGATTATCTTACCATCCGCTAATTCTATCATATATTTTTTATCTAGCTTTTCTGTGGTCAAGTTAAGTAGTTGCCTAAATGTATTTGAAACAAAACTACGGGTTGCTCCAGTATCAAATAACACAGTAGCATACTGATTGTTTACAGGGAACGTACCCGTGACAACTTCTGGTTCATGTTGCGCTTCTTCTGCCTGCATTATGAACGCTCTTCCCCGAGGGGTGTTCTGATTAACCGGTGCTTTTCCTTTCAGCTGTGGACATTCGTTTCGGCGATGATTTTCATCCCCACATTGATAGCAGACTGGTTTTGGATTTGCAGGGTTTTTGCAGTCTCGGGATATATACCCTTTTTCTTGCAGTTGTAACAGATTACCATCGCACAATTGCCTTGATGGTATCTTTGGCAAGTGCTGCACCATGGCTGGTTTTCTGTCTGGGGTTTGTTTTCCCGTGTCATTCCTAGGTAGTTCCGAGGGGGTTGTCTAACTATTCGTTTCTGAGGGGTTCCCCTAAATCTTTCCCCTGTGTTATCATTATTCCACTTTTCTTTTCTCCGGATCTGGGGTTATTTAATGATCCATTTCTTATCATCTCATCTGTCAAACTTCCTGATAAACTTACAGTATCTTGAAAAGTTTTAGGCCTAGCTGATTTTACTAATCCCCTTATTTGTGGCACTAGTCCCCAATATATCTTCCTATTCTTTTGATCTGGGTTCACTAGGTGTGGTACTAACCTCGAGAGTTCATTATACCTGTCGGTATATTCCCGATATGCTGCACCTTTCATTTCTAAAGCTAGAAACTCAGTTTCTAACATTTCTATTTCATTATAAGGGCAGTATTTTTCTATAATCAAATTCCTGAATTCTTCCAACTTAATTTATTCATAACGTGCCTACCTTTGATGGTCATTTCCAACTTCCACCAGGATTGTGCTTCTCCCTTTAGTGAGTGTGAAGCAAACAAGGTTCTGTTGTTATTGGCACATTTGCTGATTCCAGAGTTGACTCCATTTCATCTAACCAGCGTAAGGCCTGTACCGCTCCGCCTTTACCATCAAATTCTCGAGGTCTACAGGACATAAAAGCTTTGTAGGAACATCCTCTTCCTATTATAGCTTCCTCTTCTGGTTGTTCCCTTATGGTATCATCCATGGGTATCTCATTACCTGGTGTTGTTGTTCCGAGATTTAGGTTTTGTTGAAGCTGAGTTACTAGTGTGGGTATGGCAGCTTCTAATTGTTGCTACTATCCGCGTGATCCTTTCATCTTCATTGGTGTTTGGGTTTATAGGGGTTTCTTCCCCAAGTCTGGTTCTAGGTCGTCCTACTCGCGCCGTTCTTCTTACAGGCTGTGTCCTTTCTTGGCGGCATGCTTTTCTATAATTAATTATAGTAAATATTAAGAAGAAATTTTAGATTCTTAACAATATTAATTAACACATAAGCAAGTAATAGCTCAAACACAAAAGATATTTTTCATTTAGGTTCTTATTTAAGATTTCACATTAAAAGTTAGCTTCTAATTTCCTGCACCCATTTCCATATCCTTGAGAAGATGTTTCCTTTGGGTGCTTTCAGTTCCTTAACATCTTTCTGAATATTCTTGATTTCTTGTTGAATTTTCTTGAGCTGTTTAAGGGTTGGTTGAGTGATTGTGTTTTGATCTTCATCCACCCTTTGTCTCTTAGCTTTACTTCCTTCGTTTCTGAGGGAGTTAGTTTCTTGTATCTCCTTGCCTTCGTATTGCTTGGTCTTAAATTTGTTTCCGGGTCGTACCCTTTTCCTAGGAGTTTTAATGGTATATCCTCCTACCATTACAAGTGCACGACGGACATAAAATTTAGGTTCAGGATTATCTTCTTCTTTGGTTGGAAGAGTTTCTAGAATTTGCTGAGGTTTAGGTTCAGGCGTAAGTCCTTTGTGATCATTATAATCCAAGTATTCGAATGAGTCAGTATCACAAAATTTGTTATTGGTACTCATGGCTGCAAAACAAATCCTTTCATGGTTTGAACCAAATAGTTAGTTACCCTTTCTATACATATATAAGTTCTTTACATGGAACATACTTTAATATTCATGGAATCATAACACACACAGAATCATGTATACACATAATTATACAGATATAAGCTTATGGTTATAGTCTAGGTATTTTATGGTACCTAATTCTCTATAACCAATGGCTCTCATACCAACCTGTCACATCCCGGCGGAAGCGTGAAATACTTAGGGAGTGACTTGATTGTTCATAACTCATTGTCAAATACTAATTAACAGACAACACATAATCATACATATTTCATAACATAATATTAAGGTTAGGATTACATAAAATCATAATAGTTAAAATTTGAGATTACATAATCCTATTACATCATAAAGTTTTAACAGCTACATCTTCAGAGACGATGGAAGTGAGCATCCACCGACACACTGAAGTCATACAGGTTCACAGTTAGGTTCACACAAACTTTTCCTACAACTTCACCCCAGCCATTAAAAACATCAAAGGAGAACGTTAGGTTGTTAGTCATGATGAATTCCTGAAAAAGCATACCAAAAATAGTCAACACAAAGTTGGTGAGTTTCACAGGTTTATTAAACAGATAATATTGATGCATTATATATACAACCAAACCTTACATAACAATCAGATCATTCATATCTGTCATATCATATTCTCATAAATCAAATACATAGCATTATAACACTCATTCTGTTAATGCAGGAGATATCTCCTAAGTAGCGCTACCAATGTTATCTAACGGTTCCACATCCGAACTAATGGTTGTAACATAAATTTCAGTATTAATGCATCAATTCATAAATTAGTATGTTTTTTCCCCAAACTTTAATAAAAACAAAATGGGCCATGAAACTCACCTTTACTCCAAATAGTAACCTATAAACAAAAGAATTTTATAGTTTAGAAAACATAACTATTTTATTCAAAATTTTCAGTACCTTAATAAATTTTGAAATTTTTATAACGAATAGGTTTAATAATCTGGAATATCACATTAATTTCTTGTTTCCAAGAAATTTACAGATTATTTTCTATAATTGTTACAAAATTCATCATAAATTGCCAAAAATAGTTTCTGTAGTCCATAAATTCCCAAAATTTTACAGAGGGTTCATCATAGTAATTAGAACTTCTTATAAATTTATCAGAGTTTAACACATAACAGATTAGTTTCTGTAAGTTTTACAATAATCCCAATTCTTCATAGAAATAGCTATATAGCTCCAAAAATTATTAAATTTATACATTCTGCAGGTTTGGATTTATCAATTTATTCATGATTTTCTCAGATTTTATTATGCTATTTAAGTATTTATTTTGATTTTTCTACTGCAGAACATGTAAAAATTCATATTTCAGATAATACTTTGATTTAGGTCACGAGATTTTTCCAGTGGATTCTATAATTCTTAATGATCAGTATATAATTTTTCCATATATTTACTAGGATCGGTTCTTCCGATATAATTTTTCCTTTTAAATACTTAAATAATTATATAAATTAATTTACTTATGGGAATAGCACCAAAATTTACAGAATTATATTCCCAATATTCTCAACATATCATTAATGTCTGTTCCCATAATCATAGTTGTTAATATGCAGAACCGAATTTAACAAACTATAACTATATTTCTAACCCTTTTGTTGATAATTTCTTGTTATAAATTTGATTTTTAAGGTTTGTTTTACTTATTTCAGATTCTCTAAATCTTTCTTATTGTCTGAAAAATAAGTTTGATTTTTATATGTTTTTATAAAAATCTTGAATGTTTTAACAAAAGGATTAATCACAGTGTTCATTTAACACATGTTTAACTTTTGTAACCTTAATAAAATAGGGTTCTAGAGCTTAAAACCTTGATTTGTGACAGAAGAGAGTAATGGAAGATGGTGAGGATGGTCTATGAATCTGCTTGGTTTTGGTGTTCTTGACAATCTTTCGAGAGGTGGCGCTTTCGGGATGCTTGAATGTTGCTGCCTAGTAACCGAGAGTTAGGTAGGAAATGGTGATAACAAATGGTTGTTATGATGATGTCCAATAATGGGAATGATGGTGGTGGTGTATGGTGTTCGGGAGGTGAGGAGTATGGGTGAAAATAGTTATGGTATTCGGTTAAGGTGATGGTAATCGAGAGTGTTTTTGGGGTGTGTTACATTCGATCCGAGAGCTTCAATTAAAGGGAATGAAATCGGCTGTCAACAAGGCATCATTATGACCCCTAAGGTTCTAGGCTTACAAGGTGGCATATACAAGAACATGCTTGGTGTCTTGGGAGCTAGGTGGCGAGTGGAGAGATGCATGAGTCACCAAGCAATCATTATAAGATTAACTAATGATTTGGTTTATTAAATCGGTGATTAAGGATGCTTAATGAACCGGTTCTTAGTCTTTAGATAATACTTTGGTTTAGGGTTAAGTGCGGAAGATTTTTTAGTTTAGTTTGAAGTCAAGTTTCTCTTGATGTTAACTTATGTTTAGGATGTTTGGTTGGGTTGTGTTTTGGTTTGTTTGATGTTGTATAGGATGTATCTTGATCATATATGGTTTTATATCAAAGAATTATGTTTTGAATACATGCATACGTAAACTATACATGCATGCAACCATGCATACGTGCAACGCATAATATATACATATAAACACATATAACCTATAAGAAGTTACTTAAATATAGAACAATATATGTGATGATTTAATAAAATGTTAACGTATGAAATCTTATATTTTTAGGGTTATCACAAATAAAAATATTATAGTAATAATGGTAATAATATTAATAAAAAAATATATTATTATTAGTGTTATATATTATTGGGGTTGACACGTAACGGAGATACGAAGAGATTCGATTCGAAAACGAATTAATTACGCAAAAATAATGAAAGCATGAGGAAAATTAACTAATTCGAGTCAATTGATGGACCTGATAGTGACAGATGTCACAGCTAGAGGTGGCCGGAGGTAGCGCCGAACTTGCGAGGGTGAAAGGGGGTTGGGTTGGTAAATTTGCTAGTTACACTTTGGTCCCTGCAGTTGTGATTTTATCATTTTATGTACAAACTTAATAATTAAAATTTTAAATTGACAATAAAACCCCTAAACTTAATTAAACCTTAAGGTTTTACTATTTGATTAATTATTTAACTTTTATAAACTATTATTTCTTTTATTATTATTTTTATCTTATTTTATTATTAACATTATCATTATTATTAATATTATTATTATTATCATTATTATTATGATGCTTTTGATAAAATTAATTACTAACCTCTTAAATTAATAAATTAATGTAAAATAAAAGAGATTACCCACGTAGTTCATAAATGACAACAATAGTCTTTACAAGAATAAACGACGTTAACATTTAATTTAACAAAACAACGAGATGTTACATAAGCCCATATTTCAGAGTAAGAATACCAAACAATCTTGATTCTTCACTTAATCACCACGTTCGATCATTGTCCCCATTAGTATGATAAGATAAGCCCACATTGTCAAGTTTCAATTCACGAATGACCTGAATTAAATGTTGTAGATATAGAATCTTAAACTTGATCAAACATCACAAAAACCCCTTTTTTAAGTAACATGGTAAAGTTTTTCATGAGAAAATTTACGCAAATAACGGTCACTACTGCGAAGATTTTGCATAAACTTTTCTCATGAAAAGTTTTCTCATGAAAAGTTTTCTCATGAAAAGTTCTCACATGAAAAGTTTTCACATGAAAAGTTTTCGCATGAAAAGTTTTCGCATGGAAAGTTTTCTCATGAAAATTTTTCTCATGAAAATTTTTCTCATGGAAAGTTTTCTCATGGAAAGTTTTCGCATGGAAAGTTTTCGCATGGAAAGTTTTCGCATGGAAAGTTTTCGCATGGAAAGTTTTCGCATGGAAAGTTTTCGTATGGAAAAGTTTTCACATGGAAAAGTTTTCTCACGGAAAGTTCTCTCAAGAAAAAGTCTACGCACGATACTGTTATTTTTGTTAAGTTCTTGCACGATGCAGTTACTATCGTGAAAACTTCAACCAAAATCAACTTTTATGATTTTGAATCACTGCTACGGTCCGAGATCTTCATTTTCCACCTAAAGTCAATGATACGAGCATAATGATGTTACAAAGCCGATTTGGTGTGTGTTCACCCTTGATTTCACCTTCTTCTCCTTCGAAACTAGTCTAAAATCGATCTAAACCTTTAGATCATAACCTCCTTAAACAAATGATCACAAAAGAAAATTTTGTGTATCAAGAGCAACACCTTGCTCTAATACCAAATGTAAAGTCATCGTCATGATCGATTCTACATATTGTTGCACTTGATAATCAAATTAAGACGGATGTGTGCGTGTATGATTTCAACAAACATTAAGCAAACTCAATCAAATATTATTAATCAAATGATTATAATACCAAATGAGTTACATCAGAAAAGCTCAATCCACCCGAGGTGAGCTCCCCTCGGGTGGCCTATCACACATCTTTGCTCTCTCACCCTCATAGCACTTTTACAAAATGAACACACATAATGAAATACAAAAGAAACATATCTATATGTACTATCTAGATGTTCTCACTTGAGAACATCAAGTTCAAGTTTTCATGCAATGACAATTTTATCCATCTTCTTGGAGTTCTTGCTTTCTTGTATTTCTCGGATGATTTGAGATTTTGCTTTTCACTTGATAGTGTAATCCATAAATTCTAGGTCCTTACAATAGTTGGGGGAGATTGTAGAACGTAATACTGCGTATCAACCATGGATTTGGATTGCTGGAAACCATGAGCTCGATTATGACCCGAGTATCGTAAGTACCTTCATCATCAAAACTAAATCAAATATAAACAGATGAAGAATTTTGGCAGGAAATCTTAAGGTTTAATAATGCATATAAACTATTTATACATGTATCGTCTTGTCCGGACATATCACTCATATAGTCATGAATATATGTACTCACCTAAAACTCTAATATTACTACCATATACGCGAATAATATTACATACTTAATTCTAACATGCGATGGGTGTGTATCTTATTAGTTTAAGTAAAAAACCGGTAGAAAAAGTGTGTTGCATGAGTACAAGTAGAAACCTAATTCTTAATTTCATGTCATATATCATATGGATTAATCAGTGATTTCTTTCTACCATTGCCATATTGGTATAACACACTAAGAAAAATAACTATTATTATAAAATATTTTCATGTCTATCAAATAATGTGAATTTTTTTATTTAGGGTGAAACCAAGCAATTAAGTCGTTTCTTTATCGATACCAAATTCCCTTTCGGGCATCAGGAAGCACAGAACCACTTTGGTGTTCAATCAAGCGAGTATCAAAGTATGTTATTGTATTGTGTTCCTAGTTGGATTATGGTAAAGTTAACTTGTTTTTTAATCATATTTCATGATGATTGATGGAAACCTTATGAGAAAGATATTACACGGCTTGGTGTAGGTACATACACACCACAATACCAATGGCTGCATAATGAGTTCCCAAAGGTGAACAGAACAGAAACACCATTGCTGATTGTGCTCATGCATTCACCATGGTACAGACCTATAGTAGTAATAGTTATCATTACATGGAGGTGAGATCATGAGAGTCATATATGAGCCATGGTTCGTGAAGTACAAGGTTGATCTTGTGTTTGCCGGTCATGTTCATGCTTATGAACGCTCGGTATGCTGTAAAATGGCAACAAAAGGTATTATATCTACACAAGTACTCGTGTTTGAAGGCCTAGCAAACAAGTGAGCATAATATGCATTCATATTGTTGAGAACATTATCTAAATCAGTGTTTGTTAAACTATATATAGAATGAGACAGCCACAGCCAAGGTATTCTGCATATAGAGAAGCTAGCTATGGTCACACGACATTAGAGATCAAGAATCGGACTCATGCTTACTATAGTTGGCTTCATAATTCGAAATTTTAGATCAAAAACTCCAAATAAAAAAATCAACCGGGAAGAAGTAATAGAATTCTGGGAGAACATTCCATATGCACAAATGCAAATGATTATGTTGTTCCAGCTGACTCTGTGATGTTTTTCAATCGATATTGGTACCCTAACGACGATTCTACAACCAGAAAGTAAACAAAGAAGGTGAGAAAACCACCCAAACTCAAGTTGAACTCTCACATTGTCTACCCATACCCAGATATGAACGATTATGATTTGAAAGAAAGATTAAAATTCCAAAAGTGTTGACAAGTGAACATTTGGATTTTGGAAGAAAAGCACAAGAACTAAGTGAAAAAAGCTTGAATAACATAAACTAGACAACCATAAACATCTTCAGAAACACGTAAATATAGATTATTCATGTATCACCACATTTATCATCTAATATTTACCCTTGTGTTGACTTGTAATGTACGTTCCTGTTGCAGCCATTTTTAAAATACTTGAAATCAAACTTTGATCGTCTGAGAGTCCTGAAAATCACTTTTTCATCGAAATTGTTCGGTGCTTTACCCGATTAAATCAATCAGATACAACTCAGACAAGATCAAGAATTAGTATGTTGTTTTGTGTGAATTTCGTGAACCAGAAGAAGAAGAATTCGAGAGAAAAGAAGTGACCAAAGTTGATGATCCAGTTCTGTTTTGAGGGAGAAATGGTAAAAACTATCATTAATTGACAGTTTTATCATTTTTTATTTTTTATTTTAAATAACCATTAAAAATACGCATTTTTCCACTCAACCCGAGCCAAGGGTTGCAACCCCGATTACTTAGTTGCTTCGCTCTTAAGATGGTTTTTAATATCGAAGATCATAATAAAATCAAACAAGTATGCACTCCACACCTCCTAATTTGTTTAATGGATATTACAATCACACTGGTCATTAGTCAATACAATTACACTAAAATATCTAATACAATTTTATTCGTACATACATATATATATATGTATGTATGTATGTATGTATGTATGTACGTACGTACGTATGTACGTACGTACGTATGTACGTACGTACGTATGTACGTACGTACGTATGTACGTATTTAGGTACGTAGGTACGTACGTACGTATGTACGTACGTATGTACGTACGTAGGTACGTAGGTACGTAGGTACGTAGGTACGTAGGTACGTAGGTACGTAGGTACGTAGGTACGTAGGTACGTACGTACGTACGTACGTAGGTACGTACGTACGTAGGTACGTACGTACGTACGTACGTACGTACGTACGTATGTACGTATGTACGTATGTATGTATGTACGTACGTACGTATGTATGTATGTACGTATGTATGTATGTATGTATGTATGTATGTATGTATGTATGTATGTATGTATGTATGCATGTATGTATGTATGCATGTATGCATGTATGTATGTATGTATGTATGTATGTATGTATGTATGTAGTATGTATGTATGTATGTTGTATGTATGTATGTATGTATGTGTATGTATGTATGTATGTATGTATGTATGTATGTGTATGTGTGTATGTATGTGTGTATGTATGTGTGTATGTATATGTGTATGTATGCGTGTATGTATGCGTGTATGTATGGATGTACGTAGGTACGTACGTATGCACGTACGTAGGTACGTACGTATGCACGTACGTAGGTACGTACGTATGCACGTACGTAGGTACGTACGTATGCACGTACGTAGGTACGTACGTATGCACGTACGTAGGTACGTACGTATGCACGTACGTAGGTACGTACGTATGCACGTACGTAGGTACGTACGTATGCACGTACGTAGGTACGTACGTACGTACGTAGGTACGTATGTACGTACGTAGGTACGTATGTACGTAGGTACGTATGTATTTATTGAACAGTTGGTTTTTATTATTCAAAACCTTTGAATGAAAAACTAAAATCATCCATCATATGCTTAATAATTACATTTGGATTCATAAAACAAGTAAACCGAAATCCATAATATCATTAAAACAATGAAGAACTTCTATAGTTAATTTTATTTTGTAGATCAAAATCCAAATGCACAACCATCAAGGACAATCAAGCATTGAAGTTCCAGAATTCAATAGCAAAATCCAACTAAATTCAAAGCAGCATATTATACAACCTACCAATCTATGAAGCCGCATTAAGGTGTTGAACCATTAATTCATTTGGATTGTATGGCATATCGCACTTAAAGTACATGTCATTGGACATAAACCAGACAGATTAACTTGCAATTCAAAATCAACCGAGTAAAGTACAAACTAGATGAAAAAATATGCTGAATCAATCAATGTGATAGCAATTTTATCAAGAAGCATAAGAAAGCTTATAGCTAATTTGTTAGATATAGATACATGGTAGCTTTATCAGGACTGAAGGCTCCGGTAGAAGAACTATAGTCAAAACGATAGAAAATTTTGTCATTTCCAATGACGTCGAGCTTTGTATAGCTCTTGAAAGTAGAAACATTACATTACACTTTCCTTCGATTGTATCCGTGCTCTACAGATCATTGTGATAAAAATGTTTTTTGTGCCTTGAAATTGTCTCCAACTACCGATAGAATCCTCTGGTCGATAGTACCACCGCACATGAACTTTGACGTTATTTCCTCTGGCCACTAATACAATCATATCCACTGGTGGATCTAACCCGAAAAATTAAGGGAATCTGGTTGTGTTGTCGTGGTAGGATCAAAAACAAGTTAATATTAAAGACTTAACTACTTATAACTAGTATGGGTAAGTAAGAGTCGTCTCCACAGAAAATAGGTGGAAAGTGTAAAACTTTATACCTTAAAACTTGAAACACGAAAACAAAATACTAAAAAGCAAATATTATAGGTTTTTAATTAAAAGAGCAGGTTAAATTAAACAAAGGAAATTAAGAAAGCAATGAATTTGATTATTGGTTTTGAAACTTAGAAGAAAAGGCAACCACTTTCTAGATTCAAGTTCGTAATTCACACTTGGATTTATAAGTATTGATTGGGAATCAAATATACATGATTTTACAAAACCGTTTGATTAAAGTGACAATTATAAAAAAAACTTTTAATAATCGCTTATTCACAAAATTACCAAATCATTTATGCAAAAGAATTCACATACATAACAAACTGCTCACGATGCAAGAAAACCGAACGCGAATGAAAGCACACAAATAATTAAACATAAACAAGTCTTTTAAATTTAAACAAACGCATAATTAAATTCTTATGTCAAAAGAATATAACCCAAAACATCAACTCAAACTAAACCTAGTGCTTCACTTACAAGAACTCTTATTTCGAAAGTGATTACAAAGGAATTAGCCGCACATCGGCATGCTTGGATTGATCAGATGTTGTTAATGCTTAATTCGGGTGAAAACATAATGAAAGGAACTCCCAAAAACGCCTTGAAAACCTCTAAAGTTCACAGGGGAGAAGTCACTTTTGAAATCCTAATGATTGGAATCAAATAGGAAAGAAAATCCTTAAAGTCTGGAGGTTGTTGAGCTGACCAGCGTATCATACTCAGGGTGTGAATTTGTATGGAGCTCATTCACTACATTTTGTCGAAGATACGTTAGCTGATACACTAGTAAGCGTATGATACGATAGTGGATACAGTGGTTGGAGTATAATACGATGGTGGATAAGGCGGTGCCTGATTGACTTGATTTGACTCCATCTTTCTTGTAATTACACATCCAATCCTTTAATTGCTTCAATTCTTTCTTAAAGCGATCAAAATATATACTTTTTTCTTCTAGCAGTTGCAAACATTAACATGCTCAAACTACACATGTTCGACACTAATATTCGTATAAAATAAAGTAATTAAATATTATAAGTATTGAACAAACACCCAACGATCATATACCCACACTTATTCTTTGATTGACCTCAAGCAAAGCCTTCCATAATAATTAATTAAAAACATTAAATTCCCTCCTGTGAGAATGAAGGTCCTAAAACATACTTAGTTTCAAGGTTTACATCGTTTAAGATTGACAACCCAACAAGTATATGTGATATCTTGCTTTTAACCTAGAATTACCTAATCAAGTCAACTTCTTCAAGTTTCTAACACACATGTATTCACACCTCTCACAATCAATCGCTACTCTTAGTTTGTTTTCTGGACTAGTGATAATATACTAGTATATTTGGAACACTTAAAACCAATAATGTACATTATTTCATAGGCTCCTATACAAATCACATCTCCATCAACAAACACAGGATAATGCACAAATCAAGATGACTTTTATTTATTGTAATATAGGGCTAAGGTTAAGGGTAAGTAAAAGAAGTTTAACGTGGTTAAAGTGCGTGAAATGAAATTTTGAGGAGCTAAATTTATGAACTACATCACATCAAACTTGGGTCACTTTGACTCAAACACACTTTAATAATCACTCTATTTTTGGCACTTCATATTTTGGTCATTTTGACATCATATGTAGTTTTTTCCTGTTTTACTCTTTTTTTCTTTTTTTATTCACATATCAGCTAATATTGTTGTTGAGTATTATTAACACACTAAAATTAAATAACATTATCTAGAAAATTTAAGCACTCTCTAAATTGGATTGCACTACATGGTTTTAAAAGAAAAGGCTAAAGGTTTTATAGGTTTAACAATACGGGCTCATACAAATGAAAAGACTTAAACAAAAGACTTATCCTAATATCTCCATCATGTTTCTGTAACACAATGGTTCATGATCTTGACATGCATAAGTTCCACGACTTCTAAAATAAATGCACATTATGATAAACACTCAGGAAAATAAAAAAAGCAATTAGATATAATATGAATAATGCTCAAATAAGCTCAAGTTCTCACAGAAATGGTTAGATAGGCTAATGATGTGAAGTATGTATGTTATCCACCATCTAACTTGTTACACCTAACTAGGCAATCCTATTTCTTTTTTTAACTACTTGTTGAGAAAACTTTTCAGCGACTTTCAACTAACCATGTCAAAGGATCTCAACATGTGCACAGGTAATTGGTAATTATGTTTAATGACAATCTCAACATGTGCACAGGTAATTGGTAATTACTTTTCAAATTTTACTAATTATTTTTTGGTTTCACGCCCTTCCCCTCATCCCCACACTTGATATATGTTGTCCTCAATGTATGTTTTGTAATATTATAAAGAATTATAGGGATGAGGTTCTCGAATCACTTTAACAAAAAATCCCTAAGAATGAGTTCTTATGACCTAAATGAAAAACAATTATTAAAACTACAAATAATTAACTATAATCATAGTCACAATCAGCCACCGATAAACAAATTGAATAAGATAATGAGTGAATACATGGATCTGATCATAGACGAACAGAAAGTGCTTCAACACTTTTATATAGTAGTTGTGGGAAAAGATGCCCAAACATATCCTCAAATATGCTTTTAAACACCTATTTGCTTCCCCACACTTCAGTGTTTGCATCTAGTGATTGAAACTAAAAATAACCTAAAAAATAAAAAATAAAAATAAAAATAAAACTCACTTTTTTAGGAATCATTTTTTTATTTTAGCATATAAAACAAGCATTTTAAACCACTCAGTAGGCCCGAGTAGATGAGTGAAGTCTAGTGAGAGTTTCTAGTGAACACACCCACAAATTTCTCCGGTTTGCCTCCCGTAAGCATTAAGTTTTATGTCTGACCATACCTGTCACCACCAAGGTGGTATTATTGAGGGTTTTTTTCTCCATAGTTGTCTTCAAATTGTTGTTTCTCATAATTTGATAAGTCTTCTTGACACTCTAACATTGGCCAAAAATCTCTCCTTTGACCTTTGAGTTCACATGATTTTGTGTTTTACCCATATTTACATCCTGTCTCATGTTATCCTTCTTCCTTGGATCCACCTTGACATTATCCACCTTTTCAACATTCTTGACCTTAATGTTGTAAGCATAAAAACCAATCTTATCGGTGGTATCCTCACTTGCACGTGAAATGTAAGGGGACCACACTCGTTAGTAGTATTTGTTATATAATAATGATCATTAACAACATAGGTAATTCATTTCGATAACATATTTGAAAAAAAAATTATGATTTTTAAAGGTCATGTCGATCACCCTATCTTGGAATTTGATTTGAGTCTTGGTTGTTGCCAAAATTGGCCGACCTAAAATTACCTTTGTTTGCTCGTTTGTCCTCACAGGTGCATAATCAAGGATCATAAACTCCACCGGGAAATAGAACTCTCCAAGCTCGATTATCACATCCTTAACCATCCCCCGAGGGTGTTTCCATATTGAATCAGCAAGAACCAATAAGTTGTTAGTTTCATGTAACAGATCAAAATCATATTGGTCATACAAACTCCTTGGAAGGATGCTCATCTCGGCTCCATAATCCAAAAGTACATGTTTGATTTTAATTTTCCAACTTGAATGGGAATGAATGGTGCTCCGAGGTCACTTTCTTCTACTTCATCACCTTTCTTATTGTTACCTATAACTACTTGAGAAGGATATGTAAAATAATCATTAATACATTGAGAGTTAGGAAAGGAACTAACCGAGTTTATGTGCACATTTTCCTTTGACCCGGAAGCTTGATGTTATGGGTTGGCTTCGGCGTCACTTGGTAATTTACTCGGAACTCTTCTAGATGATTCTTCTACCAATTATCCCACTTGTGTGATCAATGTTGCTATTGATTTGTCTCTTATTTTATTATCCTTCTTCATCTCTTTAAGAACTTGAAAAATTTTGTCAAATTGAGAGTTTGTTAAACTATCACTTTCAGGGTCTGGTTTGTTGATTTTGATCTTGTTGCTGGTAATTCTTCTATTGGTATCCAACTTAATTGTATTGACCCTTTTGTTGATACCCGCCTTGGTTGTAGCATTGTTGATATTTTCCTTGGTTGGGATTTTGCTACCAACCTTGATATTTACCGCTTCCTTATTGAAAGTTGGGTTTAATTGAGTGTTCAGGTTACCATACTTGAAGTTTGGATGATTAAGAAGGCCCGGGTGATATGTGTTTTAGTTCACATCATACGGTTTCCTTGAATCTCCTTGAATTTGATTGACCTCTTTATTTGTACCAAGGTATGCCTGGCATGTTAGTGTAGTATAACCAATATCATTACAATGTTGACATACATCATATTCTAGTGACACATTTGCAACTCTAGATTGAATCTTCATAAATGTTGTCGTTTATATTTCTAACACTTCAACTCTATCATCTAAAGTAGAACTATGGATCGCTTTTACCACCGGGTGTTTAGCTCTTCGACTCTTTTGAGCTTGTTTCTTGTAATTCACCGCAAACTTTTCTAAGATATCCCAATCCACGTCCTCATGGTTTGTGAAAATGATCCTCCACTTGTTACTTGTATGTCTCTAGCATCATCAACTTATAACCCTTTATAGAAACCTGATATAAGCTCCCATTTTTCAATTATATGGTGTGGGTACATTCTCAATACTTCTTTGAATCTCATGAAAGCCTCGTAGAAAGTTTCTCCTAATTGTTGTTGGAAAGTTCTAATGGCTTTACGAGCATCACTTGTCTTTTGTTTATTATAATATTCGTCCAAAAATTGTTCTTACATTTGTTGCCAATTTATAAATACTTGTTGAAGGTAATGCCAAGAACCATTGCTTTGCTCAATCATTCAAGGTAAATTGGAAGAGAACTAATTTAATCTATCTTGAGAAAAACCTTGACCATCACTGATTATTGTACACACCACTTCAAATTGTACTATATGTAAATAAGGTTACTCAGAGGCTCTTCCATGGAAACTAGGGAGGTATTTTAGTGCATGGGTTCTCACCTCGAATTTCCTCCCTCTTGCAAAAGGTTTTATAACTAGAGAGGCGTTCACAGCAATGGTAGGATAGAAGTGACTATCCACGCCTTGAACAAGAAATTGTTTGTAACCTTGATTACCAAGAACACTATTGAAGGGTGGAAGATCTCCATAGTTATAATTCGGTGGTGGTGGTCCATTCCATGATTATTGACCCATGTTTCCATATGGAAATGGTTGATGACCTCCATAGATCGGACCTCATGCTTCTTTTGGTTTATCGTATCATATTTTAGTATAAAATACATCATCCTCATTAAATCCCCTATTCCAATCATCTATCGTATCACCTTGATATTCATTTTGGTAGGATTCTTCGTTCTCAACAAAAGGTTCAACCCAATCGGCCAGATTACATTGTTTTTTGTTGAGCACGGTAAGGGTGATTTAGGCCTTCTGGTTGGTTAGGCTTGGGATTAAATGGTTGGAAAAATTTAAATTGTGGCAGTGGTTGTTGATGTAGAGGGGGAGATGGTGGAGGCGGTTGTTCACCTTTGTTGTTTCCGGGATTAAGATTTTCCATCATTCTTGGTGGATGGCTTTCAGGTATTTTACACAATCTTTGAAGAATAAAATGTGCTCTTTTAAAACTTATTTCTTTTTAAGAATGAGTATTACCCCTTTCAGAGAGGGTAATCACCATTTTTGCTTTTTGATTTGCATGGTTTTGTCTTGCTTCTTTTTCTACTTCCAAATTGAATATCAAATTTGATTTCCTTCCAGTGTGACTTTGTAACACCCTGTTATGTTAAAGTCAAGGAAAAGAAGAATAAAGTGAAAGAAAAGAAGAAAAAGGAATAAAACCCAAGTCTAGGGGTAAAAAGTGTCCAAAATGACAAAATGTTTGAAAAGTGGATGTAAAAGGTAGTATGGCCGCCCATATGTCACATACACCTCTGGTTTTCGGGTTTTAGAGAGAGAAAGAGCAGCAAGTTCTCGGTTTTGAAGGAAGAACAAGAAAGAGTTTGAATTCAAGGTAATAATTCATGCTTTTATGGTGTTCTTGACTGGTCTTATCCTCGAGTTTATGCTTATGTGTGTTTGTATGTGTTTGGGGTATGTTTTTAGTGGGTTTCTAAACAGTTGAATTCAATTTGCAAACGAGTTTGGAGGAAGCCATACTCAAAAAGCTGCAAAGGTGAGTTCTAGGACCCCTCTTTTACTGGGTAACTGATTTTGGGGCTGGAAATGCATGAATGTATGTTTTTATATAGCTGGGTTTCAGACCTGTATGTTTGAATGTGTGTATGATGATGTTATGATGTGATGTGTGACCATGTTCATGCTTGATTATGTATGATTGTGTTTCTAAGGCTTAGAGGGTAAGAATTAAACTTAGAACATGATGAATGGTGCATGGAAATTGAATCTGATGTTTAGACCCATTTGATAAGTTTTTAAACCTGCCTAAGTGTGAGGAAGTAAATGCGGATGAAAAGGGTTAACGAATGCGGATGAAGTCAATGCGGGTGAGCATTGGCTAAGTGCAGGAAATACGGATGAGCATTTGACCATGTATGGAAATGTGGATGAGCATTGGCCAAGTGCAGGAAATGCGGATGAGCATTGGCCAAGTGCAGGATATGCGGATGAGCAAGTAAGTCAATGCGGATGAATTGAGTCAATGCGGATGAGCATTTGACTAAGTATGGGAATGTGGAGGAGCTAGGCTAATGCAGATGACAAATGCGGATGAAGTAAATCCAATGCGGATGGACTATAGCAAATGCGGATGAACTGTAGGAAATGCGGATGAACTGTAGGAAATGCGGATGACTATAGGAAATGCGGATGAACACTTAGAAAATTCTGACTTTTTGGGAGAAAAAGGAGTAATGTAGGCTTTGACCTAGGAGGTTCCCGGGGGTTATGTAAGTTGACTTATGAGGTCGTAATGGTATGATGGGCATGTAATGTTATGTGCTTGATGTTTATGATGATGATGATGTTGCATGGTTATGCATGATGTATGTATGTATGTATGATGCCCTGCATGATGATGTATGAATGATATATTTATATTCCTTGTGATGATGTATGATTATCTTTCCTATGGCTTTACGTGTTATGATAATGAATGAATGAACGAAGTATTATGTAACGTAAAGTGAAAGATAATGAAAGAGGAACATGATGAATGAATGCATGCATTAATGAATGAATGTAAGAAAGCCTGCAAGAAAATGTATGGAGGTTCACATACAATGAAGGGTGTTAGCTCAACTATGTGCGGGTTAGCTACCCCAGAAGGATGCACACTGGGGTCTAATCCTTGTGATTGACCATATGTATGGGATCCTTGCCGCTTGCCCTAGGTACTGGAGTTATCTTTGTGCACAATGTTCGAGGTCTATAAGAGACCTCAGGCCCAGTTACCCGCTTCGTGCATAATGTTCGGGGTATAGCATATGGCATTGATCCGGAATGAAAGAGAAAAGATGAATGGTGAATGTACTTGCCCTAGGTACTGGAGTCAGCTTCGTGCACAATGTTGGGGGTCTATGAGAGACCTCAGGCCTAGTTACCCGCTTCGTGCACAATGTTCGGGGCAATGTACATGTCACTAGAAGTAATGATGAATGAATGAAAATATGAACGAAAGAATGACGAAGATAATAATGATATTATCTGTATGTACGTACGATGTATGATCACGAACGAATATGAAGTATAATATGATTTTTTTAATGAAAGGATGGTTTTATGATAGAAAAGTATGCTTTGCTATAAAACTAGAACTCACTCAGCAACGCTGACTTTTATGCATTTTCCAGTTGGCAGGTGAGCATTGCTGAGGATGGCACGAGGCGGTTGCTCAGCTCTTTTGGATGGCATCCAATTATTTAAAGCTTTTGTGATGCAATACAACAATGTAATTTTGTAACCGACAAACAATGCATTATTTTGCAAAAGTTTTTATGATGAAATGAAATGCCACTTGTTTTATGTTTCCGCTGCAATGTTTTGATGATTAAATGCAAAGTATATGTTTTATGTGCGATGAATTACCAGCTGTAAGCGTCCCGGGAACGGGGCCTTACAGACTTGTATGCATAACTTGTCGTAGCACAGAATGAAAAACCGAGAATATTATTGAACGAATAAAAATAAAAACTAGGTTAAACTAAACTAAACTAAAGGTTAACACTTTATGCACATATTCTCCAACAACGATGCCATTTTGATCGTGTTGTCGTGGTTGGATTAAAAAACAGATTAATATTAAAGATTTAACTACCTATAACTAGTATAGATAAGTTAGATTCGCCTCCATAGGAAATTGGCGGAAAGTGTAATACTTTATACCTAAAAACTTGAAACACAAAACGAAAATACTAAAAAGAAAATATTTTAGGTTTATTATTTGAAGTTCAAGTTAAATTAAACAAAGGAAATTAAGAAAGCAGTGATTTTGATTATTGATTTTGAGATGTATGAGAAAAGGCAACTACTTACAATATTCAAGTTTAAAATTCACACTTGATTTTATAATAATTAATTGGGAATCATATATACATGATTTTGCAAAATCATTTGATTAAAGTGACAATTATGAAACAAACTTTTAATACTCGCTTATTCACACAATTATCAAATCATTTATGCAAAAGAATTTACATACATAACAAACTACTCACGACACCAGAAAACTGAATATGAATGAAAGCACACAAATACTTAAACATAAACAAGTCTTTTAACTTTAAACAAACGCATAATTAAATTCTTATGTCAAAAGAATATAACCCAAAACATCATCTCAAACTAAACCTAGTGCTTCACTTACAAGAACTCCCTTCCTGAAAGTAATTACAAAGGAATTAGCCGCTCATTGCCATGCTTGAATTGATTAATGATGTTAGTGATTGATTTTGGTGAAAACATGGTGAAAGAACTCCCCAAAATGCCTTGAGAATCTCTAATTTTCATAAGGGAGAAGCCCCTTTCAAAACCCTAATGTTTGGGTTAAAATAGGGAAACAAATCTTCAAAATACAGAGGTTGTTGAGGTGACCGGCATCTTATACGCCCACCCCGGCATACCATACTCCATGTGTGAAGTTGTACGGAGCTTGTTCAATGGATTCCGTCTAAGATAAGGTGGCTGATACGGTGGTCAGGGTATGATATGGTGGTCAGAGTATGATATGGTAGTGGATACAGTGGTGCTTGATTGACTTGATTTGACTCCATCTTATATGTAATTGCATATCCGGTCCTTCCACTTGCTTCAATACTTCTTAAAGCTCCCAAAATATGTACTTTTGTCTTCTAGAACATTAACACGCTTAAAGTACACATGTTCGACACTATATTCGTATAAAATAAAGCAATTAAACAATAAAAGTATTGAATAAACATCCCACGATCAGTATCCAAGAAAAAGTTTTTATGGTACATTAATTTGATTTTTTTTTTGCCGGTGAATTTATTTGATTATGAAATTTTATTTTGCAACTAATAACTTGTTTAGAATAAGGTTTCATCTTTAGTTGCGTACCAATAAAAATTATTACAAGGGGTTAGAAAGTTTTAAGAAGCGGTCATCTGTCTCTAATCATTAAATCATTTTGATACAGTCCGATTTAGGTTAGGCCAGATTTTGATGCAGTCCGATTTGGGTCGGTCCGGATCACACTAACAAGAAGACAAAAAATTTGACTTAAAAAATAACATTCATCACTAGAGCTGTAAATAAAACATGCAAAGTCATGAGCTTGATCAGAGTTTCATCGAGTGAGATCTTAAATAAAACATTCATCTCAGATCTCATCGAGCTTAAACAAGCTTGAGCTTATACTATATGTCATTTAATAAACGAGCTTGAATCAGAGTTTCACGTATCGAGCCCTCTCGAAATTAAAAATTTTGTATATAATTTTTATTTCATATGTTAAGTAATTTATCTAGATAGTTATTATATAAAAGAACTATCACAAAAATAATTAAATTATACCAATGAATCTTAAACCGAGCTCGAGTTTATAAATTCCAAAATAAATAAACTCGAGCATTAAAATTAAACGTTTACACAAGATGAGCTCGAGCCTTATAATTAACATTCTACACGCGCTAAGCTCGGGTACGAGATCATGGTCTCTTGTGTCCAAACAAACTCAACCGCGACATCGACTTGTCTACATCCTTATTAAACAGTCATGGTAACATTTAAATAATCAAGTATTCAAGAAAAATAAACTATATAAGTCAAATAATCTAATCTAACAATCTACTAATCATCAATTAAATTAATAATTAATTTATCAACTAATAAGATAAATGAGTTAGTTATTCAAACTAATTATTTTATGTTTGTTATTGGTAATTTAAGGGTCGTTTTAAAATAATTGGGTATAAACTTTTTTTCAGGATTGAACTTTTAATCTTATGTTAATTTGAGTTTTATAAATTTGAGTGGTATTCTAATTTTGGCTCAGCAGTATCCCGATACATATAATGGTAAAAAACAAAATTCGCACATTGAAACAAGAGTTCAGAGGTAGTTTAGGGATAGCTCAGGCTACCGTTGCGTTGTTAATAAGTCTGCCCATGATCATATCCACTTTAGCTACATATAATGGTTTTATTGAATTTGAAAGGTGCATTAACACACAATCGCCTGCCGGTTAAGATAATGAATCTAGGGTTTTCTGTTAACGAGGGGTTTTGCCATTGGACGGGACGATTTCAGAAAATGTGAAACTACCAACTGTAATATACAGAGACCGAGCTTCCACGCTTTTCCTCCATACTAAAAAGAAAGTTTAAAAATTGGTGAAATCACAAAAATGAAACGTTCGATAGACCGATTGAATAAGCTAAAATGAACATTTGACCATTAAGCATAACTTTTATCTACTTTTATTCAATAGGAAACTGTCAAATAACCTACTTCTGCCTAACATGCCTATTTCCTAGCCAAGCATTGTCATGAACCCACACGAAGTAGAACGGAGAATTTACACGTGTCTCGACTACACTAGATCCGATTAATGGGCATTTTGGTTAACCATTAGCCGGGTTCACTTTCTATCCCATTCGCCAGCTACAACCGGCTATTCCCTAGTTAGTGTTCTCATGTGCTCTTTAAACACCTATGTTACCAACCCACAAAGGTAGTTGAATTTATAAATGGGCTAAACCGACTAAATTATAGCGAGTCAATGTTTATTTTTGACTTTTTTGTGTTGTCAAATGTTTAATATGAAGATCCCTCAAATTATGGCGTTTTATCTCATTTTTTAACATTATAACATGATATTATCCTTTTGTTAGAGTAACCAATTGGATCAACCCAAAAATTAATGTAAATATGTAGATTTGAAGTAATATACTTTGACTATTTTCTTATTATTAAACTCGACAAATAAAAATAAATACATAACCCTGTATTTATAATAGTCATAAACTAATTATAATCCAACTCAAATACTATTTAAATAATCAAATAAATAAATTAATAATTATCTGTTCTTTACAAACTGATAATTACTAATTATTTAAATCAAACTTTAGTTTCACTCATCGATCTCTTTTATTTTGTCCAAATTAAACCATTCAATAACTATGAGGGGCTGTTTGGCAACCTCTTAATCAACCTCTTAATGGTTTAGCACTTAATGGTTTAGCATTTAATGGTTCAGCACTTAATGGTTCAAACTGTTTATTTCGCGAGCAGATGTCTGAATGGTTAAAAGATTTACCTCTGAATGGTTAAACATCATACTAATACTGAATGGTTAATAGGTCTAATGTTGAATGGTTAAGACATATTATCTAAATTGGTCAGACATTTATCTTTGAATAGTTAAATTATATAGTAGCTCTTATGGTTCAAACCTCTTAATGATTCAGCACTTAATGATTTAAATCTCTTATTGGTTCAGCACTTAATCATTCAGAAATTGACAAACAGCCCTGAATATATCAAGAATAGATCCTTCAATTACCCACCTCCCCCCCCCATCTTGATATTTTACCTTCACTTCTCATCTATGTTTGAAATTGGTTATCTCATCGGCCTCTCATAGACCCCGACCTCAACCCCGCTCGCATCCTAGATCTCGGTTTGAACCCCTGATTTCAACAACATTTTTTTAATCAAACCCACTTATTTGACTTGTACGTCTTCCTAATAGTTTAACCACCTGCTCATCGATCTCCGACTGGACAAATAAAATTTGTCCCTTTGCTTACCTATTTTTCACTGAACTTAAAACTTAGCACTATGTTGTTTATTTTTTGTGCCTCGTGTCTGATTATTTCTGCCAAAGAACTAACCATATACTAATATGTTCTTTTCTTGGTGAGGAAGAAAGAAAGTCTACTATTGATCCAATCCGTAATACTTTAGTTGATTATAAACAAACCTGGTTAACACCCTTGATTCATCACTTGTTAACCTGTTAACGATCACTTCGAACTCCCTTGCTAACTTGTTGTTCAAGCTATCCTAATCAAACAAACTTGTTGTTGACGAGGAACCTGCAAACACCTTTTGTTACCTCTAATCTATTGATTTTACAGTGTTTCATTAATACCTTTTAGAT